>MU226068.1:9175050-9202465 GCA_018584345.1 Thuja plicata | reverse complement strand
GCTTCCCATAGGTCACGATCTTCCAACATGTCTTCCATCTTGAGTTTCCACAACTCGAAATTAGTGCCATTAAATTTCTCCACCTCCATTCTTCCATATGATGAACTTTCCATCTCAATCTGCAAATGAGATTTAGAATGCTCTGCAAAAAACTCCCACTCAAACTTGAGATCAGCTCAAAAAACCCTACCCAACAACTAGGATCAAAAGTTGATCAAGCTCTGATACCAATTGTAGGGCCCATTTACCATTGCACCAAAAGCCATGACTGTTAGTGAACATGGAACACCACATAATTAACCACCTATGGGCAGGGGAGCGCGTCGCATCACCCAACAATTTTAAAAAGAATCGATACAAATATTCTCACAAAACATGAATGCAGCATAACTCAGACTTCCTAGTCCTCACAGGTTCCCTAACACTTCTACTCAAACAATATTAATTAATCTTATTACATTTAAGAGTTTCATAATGAGTTACAAGTCTAACATATTTATATCCCTTAAGAATAAATGACTACTGTATGATGAACATGTTTCAATGAGTAGTCACCAACATTTAATTTAGCAACACAATCCATTCTTCATAACTAACTAATGGAATTCATAACATTTATAAAGAATCTTATAAATTTAGTTTCATATAGACATTAGAGTAAATATTATCATTCATTTTCGCATACCCTACCACCTAGATGTACATTGTACTGGATATATTTAAAGACACCAACCAAAATGTTCCTCACTCATTATTAATATCAATCATAAGTTAACAATATGTGAATCAATTTATTGAGTTACTATCATAGGTTACACTGAACCAAAAGTGTATTGTACTTCTTTTTTATAAACTTCTCTTAATATTTGGCATCTCCTTTCACAATTATACAAATATTCCAAAATTGTAATTCCATTATCATTTATCATTCCTATAGACCTTCTTATCTAACAACAACACTTATCTTTGACATAAAAAAAAGTTAATTCATAAACCAATCATTTCATAATATTCCTTTATAGTCAATTATATAAGATAACTTACTTATCATATCAATATAAGATAGGTCCTTATTCACAAAAAAGAGAGAACTATAAGAATAACTTTTCATTCAAGAGATCACTTACTTTATTACAAGATAGCATTAGAGGGAAATAAATGACAAATTCCACATTATTTTAATATTTGTGACATATACAATTAAGAGCACAACTTTTCCCTTCATTTCACCTAGAAATACCCATTCCAAATATATTGATTCACCCTTTATTTACATTTCAATACATTACCCAACAAGAGATTTCAATAAATAAATACATCAGAATTGCAATTCACTAAAGTACATGATGCAAACATGAATAGTACCTTGATAAGATTAACCACCCAACCACGTAGAACCATGAAGTTCCACTCTCCCATGATAGGAGATAGAACCAAGGTCCACACAAGCTCTAAGGAAATATAAGGCCAAGAAGAATCCTTTCCACAAAATAACCATCCAAAAGAAAAGAAAAAAACAAGAAACACAAAATAAAAATAGGTATCCAAACATCACAAAATACAAGTGAGGGCTCCAGATTACGAACTAGGTGAGTGTCATCACATAGCCTATGTATTGGGATCCTCCCTAGAAACCATGTAACACCGGTCCCCTCTCAAAGGTTAAGGATCCACCCTGACCATTACCCATGGTACCAATACTCCAATAGGTCTATGCGGGCTTTAACACTTCTTATCTTTTATTATGTTTTAAACTCGCCCTTAACCCAAGTTCATTTTAATGGTCATCATATGATTAAGAACTCACCCATAGGATCTCCTAGCAACCACTTTGGGTCCTGCCACCTATGGTGAGCCACCCACCTAGGGTACCTTGTTGCCCTACTCAAACATCCCATCAAAAGGGACTTGCAATCACTACAAAACATCTAGTCCCTAGGTTTAAGAAACTCTCATGTGTTCTCAAACCTTTGGGATGATTCCAAACCCTAAAAATGTGCATAATACAAATAAGAAAAATATATGGTATTCACAAGACACTTTGACAATGATTTGAAACTTTATCATACACCAAACCAGAGATAGAACAAACGTAAAAGTGTTACTAAGTGAAATAAACTATCAAAATGAAGGGTGATAAAATGACATCCTAAACCTTCCAAAACTCAATAAAAATGGAATAGGATTTTAACCAATATCCAACATAAAATTCACATAGGATTAAAACCACACAAGAAGACATAATCACTCCCAATATTAGATAATGACAAACTCATCAATCCTACACATTAGATACAGATACTTATTTCCATATTCTATTACGAACGTTTTTAAACTACCTTACTTATCTATAAATATGATCAATAATAGAATAGAAACTATAGAAAACACATTCCTAGATTAAATCACATAGAAAAAATAAAATTCTTTCTAGTTTTAGACTCTACCTGGAGTCTTCTAGATAATTTCGTTGGTGTTAGAGAAATTCCATCAACTTTCAGGTTGTCCAACATCCTTCTTGCTATCCTCCTAGATATACCCCCACACAGTGATCTATAACTTTTGAACCACACTATATTTCTTTGATTACTTCGGTAAGAATTTACGCAATTGAGTTCTTACCAACATATTAAATACTTAGAAAGTTCCAACAATGGGTTAGAGAGATATGAGCTCCGCATCAGGACTATATTTTTTTCTTCCAACAACCATTTCTCCATTTTCTCATAAAAATAAAACACTATCCTGTTCCTCAATTCTTGAGTAAATAATACCATTTTCACATTGCCAATTCTCTTCTCTGAATCTCCCAAAAACCAGGTCCCCCCTCATAAAATATTTTACGTTATACATCTAGACAACTGTATGGTTGGAGGAGTTTCTTTACGCGAAGCAACTTCTCCAACTTCCATAGTTGGTTTCAAATTAAATCAATTATTCCTGTAAATGATAGGTTACAAATTTAATTATTTATTAACTTAAATAAGCTTATTAATTAATCAATTATACTTGTTGGGATTAATGGGAAGTAGTACTAAGAGGGGAGGGGTGAATCAGTACCTGTAAATTTTTTAACACTTTTCACCTTTCATCATTAGTAATCAATATTTAATGTATTACCGACCATATCTGATGTTCTTTCTTATGCATGTAGAATTAATTCATAAACTTAATAGTAAGAAACATTCATAGAAACATTCATAAAAGTAATAGACACATAACACAAGATATGATATCGTAGAAAACTCGTGTTAGGAAGAAAAAACTGCAATGGGGATGGCACCCACCAAACTTCACTATCTACAGAATGGAAGGGAGCTAATTAAGGCTTATAATTTGATCAATTCTGATGACCTACCCTATTAGGCATATTAATGTGGAGACCTTTTAGGATCTATTGTGTTAAGAGCTTTAGCAACACTGATGTAGTGTGCAATCGGTTAAGAGATTTACAATAGGACTGTTAAGTCCACCTTCCTTGAAAGGATTTCTTAAGTGTACCCCACTTGTTAGAATGTGTACAATATGTTTGACCTGAATATATGAAATCTATAATTGCTTATTATAGATCCATTAAAGCTCACATTATATGAATATCACCTATAGTGATTGATTAATACCTTTTCCTGCTCATCGGTAGCCTTTGTTATGTTCTTGACTACTGATTTGATCTTTGTCTGTGTTTCTGCATGAATTCTCTTTTATGATCCTTACATGATCTTAGTGGATACAATCATCATCAAACATCATGTTTGCAATTTATTAAGCATATATTTATACAAGTATTTGACCTATTTTAGAATCACGCATTACAATGTTAACTCTAGATCCAAGGTATACAACTTGACCTTGATCCTTTAGTTTGCATTATTTAAATCAGTTAAACTGATAAAAAATAATAATTACATTGCTTTCTCCTCACCTAATGGATTTAAAACAAATCAAGAAGATAAATATAAAACTTCAGTGATTTATCTGACGTGGAAAGTCAGATCCACTTGTTGCAGAATGTAACTAACTGTTGGTTCTTGATCATCGGTGTGAACTAAAATTCTGTCAGTGTTCCTTCTTTGAACTGAATGTCGGGTTCCCTTCATATATCAGGTTCCACTCTTGACTATTTCATCAGGTTGCACTATTGGTTACTCGTCGGGTTCCTTTGTCCTTTTTGTCATTAGGTAACATAGAATAGTGTTCATCAGGATGATTTTTACTTAGCAGTATTGATAACCTTGGTGTCAGGTAGTGTTGTGCCATGTCTATCGATGTAGTATAAACCGATGGTGTTTATTATATTTTTCCTTGCATATACTAATGGAAAAATATAATGTCTTCAATCTCCCCCTTTGACATTGGTATCAAAAACTAATATGTGCATAATACTAAAGTGTTTAGTATATATACCATGTATATATCCTTGTCATTATATGACTCCCCCTAATTGTATGCATCGGTATAGTATAAGTATATGTACATGTATACTTGCCTTTGTACTATACATTCCTCTTTTTGTTCTTTCCTCTTTCAAATGACTGACTATACATATCATATCTTCCTTTCATTTTCCCTTTTACTGATTGACTATACATATCATTTCCCCCCTTTTTTGATAATCATGACAAAAATGTACAAGTTATAAGTTGTCAAAACATGATACAAAAATGTGTAACTTACAGAGTGTCAAGAAATTGGGAGTGAGTGTTCTTGATATCTTCTATCATTTTCTCCCATTTTTCTTTGAGGAGTTCTAATGCCATGTGCTCGAGCTCAATCAAGGTATGCATATCATAAATGTTTCATAGGACAAACATTTATGGGCTGGCAATGAGTGTTCTTGCCTCTATCATATGTTGTTGCAGTAATGTGAGTGTAGGTAAGAGTTGAGCTTGAATCTCTTTCACCTCATCTTTGAACTTGGTTTGTGCAATTTGTATATCTTGTCTTAGCTTCCTAACTTGTTTGATTTGTTCATTGTGCAATTTGATTGCCTCTTCACTATTTGTGAGACCTTGTGCACTGTCTTGAAGATGAGCATTAATTTGTGCTATCTTATCGGTATACTCCTTGGTGAGTTGATCTAACATGCATAATTTCTATATTAAGGCTATTGGTTCTGAAATAATGGGGTCTACTATGCTTACCAGTTCAGACAACTTCACCTTTTGTAGTGCCACTTCTTGGCTTATCTTCTCTGCTAACTTGAATTCATACTTCTTTTCAAGTCTAGCTTCCATAGCCTTCTCAACATCTAAGTTTTGAGATGTGATAGAGTCGGTGAGATCCACTAATTGATCAAAGATTTGGTCTGCTCAGACTATAGACCCTATTTTCCCTAAGTATGATCATACCCCCAATTATGTTCAAATGACCCTGTTACTACTTGACATAATCAATTTAATCTCCTAAAGTGATCAAATCACTAAATTAATTACTTTTTAGCCAAAATCAAATAAACAATCAAATACATGGCTAAAAATGATTAATTTGCTAGGAATTAAATAAATTCCTAAATCAATTTCCCACTTGCAAAAGAACCCATTCCCCTAGCCTAATTAATTTAATTAAATTGGCTATAGTCCTATTGATTATTAAAAAGCAATTACATGTTTAAATAATTAATATCCTTATTTTTGAATGAATTAAATAAGTTTTATTCATTTCATTAATATTCCTCTAAACCCTAACCTAACCCACTTCAACCACTTTGAATCTGGGTTCAAAACTATCCCAACCCATTCACCCTTGCTAAATCTAATCCTAATCCTAATTCTATCCTAACCCACCTCCTAATGTTGTCACATTCCATTAAGGAATGATTAAGGACTCCACCCACTTGAGAAAGTCAAGGAATCTCAAGATTTCTTTCCTCAAGTCCACCTTCTCAAGTTTTCCTTACACCCTTCCCATGCTTCTTTAAGGCTCTCATTAATGCTGATGATATTAAGTTTTTCCATTATTACACTTAGTGAAAAATATTAACAGAGACCATCAGTATAGCTACCCAACGAATAGAGTATGTATCTAACTGACACACAGAAGAGAGGATACTCGATGAGGTAAAAGTGCTAAGTATGGAATTGACTGATGAAGTAAACAGGACATCACCAATGGGTCATTGACATAACACAAAGGTCATCACCGATGATACAGTTTTGAGAAAAAAACTGGCAGAGCAGAAAAGGCATACCTAACGAACAGATCAAGAAAGGAACACCGACGGAGAAGAAAATGGACAGACTGACAGAGCAGCCCGACCATCAGAACCAACAGTCAGTTAGAGAACCTGCAAATAGTGGATTTGACTTTTACATGTCAGATAAGGCATGTAATACTATTGATAGAGTTTTAATTTATTTTAAATCATTACTTGAGGGTCAAGAAAGCATAATGTAAATGTTTTAAAGCATCCTAACAGATCTAAAACATATCTAACTAAAGATCAAGGTCAAGTTGTAAACCTTGGATCTAGAGTTAACTTGTGAAGCATGAATCAAGAATAGAGCTAAAATCTAGTATATATAGATGTTCAATCAATTGTGAATTATGGATTCATTGTTGTTGATAGCCATGAAGAGCATCTAAGGAGAAGAAGGTAGAATTCATGCAAAGTTCAGAAACAAATTATATCTAGTTATCAAGAACACACAGAGGCTACCGATGTGTAGAGAAAGGTATTATTCAATCATGAAAAGATGATTACTCATACATAGGAAGCTTTATTGGATCTTGTTATGCCCTACATCCCCATCCCTACATTTTGTGTGCAAAATGTTGGGTCCCCCTTTTTTTTGGCTTTCTGCTTTTGGCTCTCGCCTTGTCTTTTCCTTTGTTTTCTTTGTTTTCCTTCTCTGGAGTTTTCTTCCCCATGGTGTTGTTCTATTTTTTTGGTCTCTCATGACTTCGGGACCTGGTCCCAAAGTTGGTCATCCTTTGTCGGGAGCTGGATTCCAGACTCTGAGATTTTTCACCGCAATGTCTTCTTTTCGTAAGATGGTATCGTTGCATGGAATCCTCGAGCCCAGAGTTTGGAGGTCTGTCTATCTGGAGTTTGCGGAAGGAAAGGTGACTTTATTTTTACCGCGGGTATAAATAGAAGTTACCTATCACTTTCACATTTACCATGATTAAACACTTAAGTAATCAGAGCAATTTCAGAGCGATTTGCAACAATTTAGCGATAATCCAGTGCTAATCATTCCAAGCGTTTCTGAGCTATTGTGAGTGGTTTGTGGTGGTGAGTTGTGATCGTTTGGTGGTTGAAGCTATTGCAAAGCTTTTTCAAAGGATTCCTTTCCTTTCCTTTCTTCATTTTCAGGTTGGTGCCTCCTCTCCCTTCGGCTTTCTTTCTAGTTTTGTCTGTCTTGTGTTGTCTCATTTTGTTGTCTGTCTTGCGTTTCTTTCTGGTTCACCACCCGTTGGTGGATCAGCTCTGCCAGAGGGTTGTCCACCCTCTATGTAGGTGTAATCTATTCTATAGATGGTGTAGAAAGTTGTAAATATTTTGTTCTTTGTCTGGTTTTTTGTAAAGTTTGCTCTGCGCTATGTGTATATATGTGTAAATTTGATGTATATTTGTTGTATATCCTTCTAGTCTATGTGTATATGCCCTTCAGCTTTGATGTATATTTTGTGTGTATCCTACCTAGTAGCCTAGCAAGCTCATTGTGTTATTTCTGTTGCTAGTTTTTAGTCCACGAGCTCGCTCTGTGCAGAATACCACTTGTTTGAAACTTGGCTCTCAACCAGTTTCAAACAGGTGGTTTTCTCTCTCCTTTGTAAACTAGCCTAACCTTCATTTATGTCCCATGTGCAAATTTAAATCTATCCAAGTGGACTTCACTTTTTGTGCATTCAGACAGTTGGCTCCGCCATCATCACCATAACTCTCATTTATTACTCACCCACGTGGCGCCCACGTGGGTCTGACGGCTCACTTTTTGTACACCTCTACCAACGGTTACTTCCCTAGGCTCTGGGTCTCTTGCCATCACTCATCCCATGTCCTCTTTTTTCTAAGTATTAAGAAACCCCTGGACCCAGATGATTAGTTAAATTTCTAAGTTCACAATATATATGTGTGCTTTCCAGAGTTTTGAACAAAGCTAACTTTTTCAGGGGAAGCAAACACCATGATGGTAAGATCTCTAGACCCCAAAATATTAATTTACCTATGGGGTTTGATGGTCATCTTTCCTTGCAGGTTTCCAGAGTAGCAAAATTTGCAAATATGTCTGAAGCTTCCGCATCCTCACCACCCGGAAGTCTGGAACTACCCTCCACGATAAGTACTAGGGTGGCAATTAGATCTAAGTTGGAAAAGGCCCTGAAGAAATTGGCTATGAGCCTAAAGTATGTAAAGGACAGAGTCATTGCAGGCTCAAAGATCGAGTCCAAAGTCTAGTTTATCACTGACACTAGTGTCGGAACATGGCCAGAAATGCAGGCCTTGGTAAAATTTATGTACATTCAATGATAGGCCAGAGATCCTTTGGCCATTCAAATTGGAAACTCCAGGATTCTCAAGGTAGCTTGTTTCCCATGCTCTGTGTAGTCACCAGAGTTTATTCTCACACTTTTAGCACACTACAACACATCTATTCGGGCTGTTATGCTCACATCCCTGGAGCCAACATGGTACCCTACTCCCATGGTGTCCCTCGATCCTGATACCTTCCAGAGGGGCTTGGGGATCCCCCAATTTGACAAACCAGCTGTGGTTACCCGGTCAGATGCCTGGCCCAATTCACTTAGTTGGAGGAAGTGGCCCGTATATACATGAACAATCATTGGCTAAAGACCCCAAAGAGGTATCCCAAGAGGATGAAGCTGGAAATCCCCAGGGCCAAATTTAAACAAAGCATCTAAATGAGGATGATAGTCTTATGTCGGGTCTTGGAACAACAGCATGCCCAAGAATTCTTCGGGTGGATGTACTACTTTTTGCTAGGTATCAACATGAGCGAGGAGTATTTTGACTGGGATGCCATAATCTCCAACCATGTGGACTCCCAATTCCTCCAACAGGCCAAGAAGAAGAAGTTTTATATGACTTTTTATGTCCACTGAGCCCTGGCACAACAATGGCCCCACACCAATGGGTTTCTTACAGAGGGCATGCTCAAGATCAGCCTAGGATAGAAGGCCCCTTGGGATTACTTCCCACAAATACAATGGGAGGCCAACTTCCCCAATTTTTATCGGGTAAACAATGCCTTCGTTTACTACCAATTGCTCACACCCACCCAGGATGTAGGATACCGCCTATCTACTGAGGCGATCAATTTGGTCTGAAGTTACAGATATTACTACATACAATTTCAACAACACACTTACATAAGGGTGACCAGCTTCTCCAGGAAGCCCTACTTGTTGCCCAAACATTGTGGGGACAAGATAATCCTCCTAGAATATTGCAGGCAAGTGATGGAGTTGCACACCTTCTTTTCCCTAAAGAAGGTAACAAATATTCCGTTCTCAATTACCTGTGGGAATTATTCATGCAGCTTGGCCACCACCAAAGAGGTGGATAATGAGCTTAAGAGCTATAGCCTGGTAGAATTTTACTTAGCATGGAAACATTTTGATCTGCATGGAAAGATTGCAGCAACACTTCCCTAGGCATCAGAGACCCACCAATATCATATAGAAGACTTCTGGGAAGATTGCCAGGACAACATGGAGGTCTGGGGGTGGCATTATGTTAGGATGACCATAGGGATGATGGAAAGATTAAAACTCTAGATATTCCTAGAAGATTTCTCAGACACTGGTTCCATGGTAGACCCCCAGGACAAGGCAAAGGGGATCGATAAATTGGCCCTTCCACTAGTGAACTGGGATGCCCAAGAGGGGCCCATGATTGAAGAATTCACTCGCAATATAGTGGAATGCAGCCACCTCTATTTTAAAAAGGTGTTCCCCAGGAGTGTCCGCCAGGCAGCCCATCCAATGCTAAAGTTAACTCTGAGGGCCGACACTTCCTCACAAGGAGTAGATAAAGGAAAAGGGGTAGACACAACTCCCACTGTGCAAGAAGTCCCCGTTAAAGAACAAATAAGGAAATTGGAAGCAGCCTCCCAGCAAATGAAGGAGAAGCTAATCACGAGGTTGGATACCTTAGTGCTTATGGCTCAACCAATTTTTCCTCCATCCTACCCTTCACTAGCAACCTTTATGGTTAAGGCAACATGGGTGGATCTGACGGAGCAAGCAGCAATAAGAGATGCGGGGCCACCCTTGATAACTAGGAGGAAGAGGAGGCTTGACCTGAAGCCCAAGAAGGAGCCAGAGTTGGGGATGCCCTAGACTCCACAAGTTGAGATCCTTTCTTCTAACTCCCCAGAGCCAGAAAAGGAACTAGAACCTATCGATGTCCTAGACAACCCTCCTCCATAGGATGAGTTTGATGATGTTTTTGCAACTGACGAGTTCGGTAATCTTTAGGGGGACATCAAGCAAATAGAGGCTGAAGTCCTAGCAGAAGAGGAAGCTGAGGAACAAAAAACTACACCGGAGTAGGTGGAACAGATGGAAGAAGAGAAGGAGATAGAGCAAGAGATCACCTCCGAAGTTCCAGAGATGCAAGATATAGGGGTGGATTAGCAAAAGAAGAGTGAACAAACAGCATCTGCTGAGGGAACCAGACCTATAGGAGCAACCGTAACCTCATCTGCCACATTCCAAGTGCCACTCCCTGGAGTGACCTTTGGGCAAGTAATAACCACATCCCAAATGTTAAATCTTGGCCCAATACCTCCCCCATTGCCAAAGGATATACCAAAAGAAGAAGAAATCCCGACGACAGAGGCCGAAAAACAAGGAGAGCAACAAGAGGAGGAAACCCCTAGGACAACCAATGAAGGTACAGACAAAGATAAAGATATAGAGGACAAGGTAGAGGAAATAAATATCACCGGTGGAAATGTTGTTGATGAGACCCAAGATAAAGAGAAAGGGATAGGCGAGACTCACACCACTGAGGAGGAACAACAACAGGATACCAGGGAAGAACTGAAAGAATAGACTTTGGTAAATAAGCCACCCCTACCACCTCAGTGGTTGGTTGAAAGATAGAAAAGAAAAGCTCCATCCACCCCCAGAGCTCACCTCTCCCTAGCCGAAATGATGGCTCAGGTCCAGGGCCCACCAAAGGCCAAGAAAGCCCAGATGGTTCATACTCTTTGAACTGGGCCGGGAGGAGAAACAATTGTCATTGTTGCAACACCTCCCCCAGACGATGATGAGGCAACCGTCGAGGCTAGAGATTATGTTAGCATAGAGATATCACTGGGAAAAAGGGGAAAATAGGGCAAAGTGAACCTGTTAAAAGAGGTGACCATAGCCGTGGAGGCCTGATATGAAAAGGAGGCCCAAAGGCTCAAAGAAGAAAAGGAAAAGATAGCAAACCTTATGAGACTGCTTACTAAGTTGGCCTGGCCTATTAGTGTCATTCCTCTAGAGGCCTCCACATCTAATGCACCATTACCATAGAGCGACATTGACTCCCTGTGAGAAATGAAGAAGAAGGCCCAAGCGGTCGATGAGTGGGTCACTCTGCAGGTAGGAAACACCCGACGCTTCCTAGTATCCACCCTCTAAGATTTATATGCGGCTTGACACATTCCACATCAGGAAAAAACTATCCTTAACATATGGGAAGGTGGTATGGAAAACTACGAGGCATGGAAGGTAGAACTAGAAGAGCTCCTCAGCCCTGGGGAAGAGATGGTCTCTGAGTCTGGAATTCTAGGATAAGAATCATACAATTTTGTGAGGATCCAGCACTCCAAACTTGACCTCACATTGGAGGTACTCAAGCAACTGGTAGGGGTTCTGCATGACAAGATCAATGCAGTTTAGTATTCTTCAAGTATGTACAAGGCATTTGTCTCAAAGGTCTTTGGAGTTGACCCATTTAGCACTGACACATGCACTCTGGAGGAGTATGTTTTGGGTAAGTTTGATGAATAAGTGGAGTCCAGATATCAATCCCCAGAGGGACTGGATGGGACTCAAATGGAAAGATTAACTCGCATGATCCTTAGTGGCCATGATGCGGCAAAAATGGCTAATGAGTTCAAGAGTAATGTTCTAGATCTAGGGAAACAAATTGAGGTGGCTAAGTACCGGCAGTCCAGCCTCAGAGAGATTGATGAGGATGGAATCTCCCACCTCCTCCAAACCTTCAATGACAACAAGAAACAATAAAGTTTCTTTGGAGGCCAGAGAAAACCTAAATATTTTGTATTCTTTATTCTTTCAGAATGTAAGCTCCCAGATCCTGGAGTCCCAACTCCTAAATTTTGTATTCTTTCAAGTGATCCGTGTCCCGGTCCCTGAGGCTGATCGGTCACTTTTAGAAGTGGTTAATAAAGACTATCAAAGAGTAGTTGGCTACATCAAGGAATGTCAGATCAACTGTTGGTTTTCTAACAAATGGTCTTCTCAAGGTGCCGCTTTGGATATATACTTGGCACATGGGAGAGAGGGCACCACATTTCCAATTTATGAGGCATGTAGCCTCAATCCCTGGAGAATTAGACTTCTTCCTTCTCTTTCTTGGCTCTCCTCTCGAGGCTAATTCTTCCACTCCATCTTCTTGTCTAATTCTTCTGACATGTCAGGCCTATTCTGTCTCAAGGTCTTTTGTAGGGTGGTGCAGGTAGTACCGGCCCCCAGATAATATATTTTATTGTAGTGTAATGTAAAATAGGGTTAGGGTTAGGGTTAGATGAAAATGTGTATAAATAGTAAGTTTGATCCTTTTTCAAGGGTCGGGGAAATTGATGATTTTGCAGTCTATAGTAATAGAGAAGTAGTATTTTCATTTCTATTGCAAAGCTCAATGCTCCTTGGTCTTCAAGCATTCAGTAGTTAGATGCTCCCTTGGAGCCACCATTGTATCACGCACCAGTGCTAGCTAGAAGAAATATTAATGAAGAAAATATGGTTCTTGCAATGATGTTGTTGGCATTCAATCTTCTGAGTTAATGGTATTTTATGTTTTATGTTCTTCATGTCTTTTTCTCTGATACTTTAAATAGATTAATGACCTTTTTTCCTCGCTACTGATGAAATATGAACTGATGGTTGTGTACTTCTTTGGTATTTAGCGTAGTCAATGTATTGAATGTTTAGACATAACTATAGGTAGATGAAACACTTCTAACCCTGCAGGATCTTTTTAGTTTATTTGCTAAGTGTAGAATTCTTGGAGAGACCCCACTTTCCTGAATCTCTAGAGAGAACAAGTTGAAGAAACTAGCTATCCCCCTCAAAAACAATCACATCTCCCAACTGAGCCCCACACCGTCATGACTCGACACCTAGGTGCTTTGAGGCCTAGGGAATCTCACTTCCTCGGATAACCTTTGCAAGTGGAGTTGGCCTGTACCCCGGTACCTGGTGACAACTTATGACTGTTGGTGGACTCAGTCACCAAAGTCCCATCAATAGAAATTGGTGCTAGAAGAGGGGATGAACTCATCCCCCTCTTGAGATTCCAATTTTACACTTCCTGAGGGTTCCCCAAGTTATAGTTTTAGGATTCAAGCCTTCAGTGGGATTGGGTCTTTCTCCCCAGCAAAATTTGAGAGAATCCTTAGGTCAGCCCCAAACCCTAGAAGGTTTGTTGAACTCAAGCCTCCTACTCAAAAGAAGCAGATCCTGAAAACCACACCAGCCACTATTGTTTGGGGATCTAGTACACCTCAGAATACCCAAACTTCTCAGATAATTCTGGGAACCACCACTCAAACTACCCAAAATCTAGTTCCCCTAATGGTTGCATATTTTGGTAACATTGGGTCCCCAATGAGAACTTTTTCAGGTGCAATCAATGACTTACCCTCACACCTGGAGAAAATTTACCCATGATATGAGCACTTAGGCTCATGAACCATAGAAGAGCACTTACAGTCATACAAGGATGCCATGAACTGACACTAGATCCAACATGAAGATGTTGTGACTTGGATGTTTCCCCTATCCTTAGGGTAGGGTGAGTTAAACTGGTACCTTAACCTTCCCACCAACTCCATTAACAGTTGGCAGGACATGAAGGATGCCTTCTTGGCTGCCTTTCACGTTCATGTGGACCCAGCCTAGTCCCATATCTAGTTCATCTCCATTAGGAAAGAACCCAATAAACCTCTTGTAGAATTCAACCATCAATTCCAGCATACATTGAAGCGGTGCATGGGCCCTTTCATTCCATCCTCAGGAGTAACCATATAGACTTATCTTAACATAATGGAGCCCTTCATTGCCACTCTCCTTTGGACAACAACCGCTGTGGGTGACTGAGATACTTTGGTGAAGGTTTACAACCTAGCCTTAAAATTATCCCGCGGTCTCAAAAAATCCCTAGGCAGGATTGGGTAGAGCACTCCCTTCAACATGATCCTCGATGGAACAACATATGCTAGGGGGTATAACCCCAATCTAGCAATGGGTTCCCCCGCAATGGCAATGAATTCCCCACCACCGCCGATAGACCAGCAGGCCCGATACATTTATCCATCACAGACTCAGGCAGTATCGGGTCTAGAAGCCTTCCCTTGGAATCAGTCGCAGTAGACACAACAACCTCAGACACAACCGCTTGGAGTGCCCTTCTTTCAGTCATCCACAACTGGAGGATTTCCGCCCTTGACTCTAGTGAATACTGCTGCCTTCCTGGGAAACCAACAACAACAATCATCACACTGTGACACAAACACTCAGTTGACCGCTGAGGTTGAGTCCCTCCGGCGAATGTTGTCTAACCTGAATATGGACATGGGTCAGCTAAAGGCGTGGTCCTATGCACCCCAGAATTCTAATTCCTAGAGAGGGAATATCTTCTCAGGCCAATGAAACAACAATGCCAGGGGAAGAAACTTCAACAACGGGCCTCAGCCTAGTCAACAGTAATGGAACAATAACATGAACACCAGAGGTCCGCCTCCAAACTAAAATGCCAACCAAAGTGGTGCTAGACCATCACAGTTCATGCTAGTTGCAGACTTCCAGCCCATGACTAATTGGTGTAGATTGCATGACACAAGCTCCCATAATGAGGTAAACTATGCCACGTTGGAGAAGGTCGTCATGATCTCCCAGCTGGACAGACAATAATCGCATGATACTACTCCCCCAGAGCCTCCTGTGCAAGAGTCAACCCATAGTGCCTTCACCTATGAGACCATCTTCTTTAGAAATTCTAGGGAAGATGAAGAGGAATCTAAATTGCATGGATTATTTGATGAATCTATCTCTCCCTTTGAGGCCAATGCCTTCACTAACCCGTGGACTCCATACAATACTCAGAGTCAGGCTGGTAAAGGACTAGCTTACACACCTACACCCCCTATCAAGAACACTCCTCCCTAGGATAACACAACTAACCGGCCTGCCCCTCTAAAAGTTTCTAGCTCTAACCAAGAAAAAGACCTAGCCGAGGGAAGTCACCAATTTCCAGGAGGAAGATTCGACATTACAAAGGTGTTAGAGAAAACCACCACCTCCATGACCTTGATGGAGGTTTTGAAAAATTGTCCTGAGTAGAAGAAGTCTCTTCTGAAGCTCTTGAGAAACCCAGAAGTCGTCAGTCACCCACCCAAGACTATCTCATTTAAGGACACCAACGCGATTGTCTTCCAGGGAAATAATGAAGATCCTCCCTTCCTACTAGGCCTGAATATCCAAGGCAAAAACATACACAATTGCCTAGTAGACTTTGGAGCTTCAGGCAACATCATGCCCTTTTCTATATGCTAGAATCTCATATTCCATCCCACCCCATCTAATGGTGTAGTGATTGAGTTTGATAAGACTATCATAAAAATGGTGGGGGAATTAAAGAACGTCCAAATACAACTTATCTAGGACCCCAGGATAGCCAGCATAATCGACATCCAAGTGGTGGACATCCCAGAGACTTATAGGATGTTATTAAGTCATAATTGGTCTAAGTCCTTGAACGAATACTTTTTGACTGACTTCTCCCACTTATGGCTCCTCTGGGAAGGAGAATCCAACAAGATCTAGGTTGAAAGTGAACCCCAAATGAAGCAGGCCCTTACCGAGGTCGAGAGGGTTAGTGAGGTCTTCTTCTTTGAGACTTCCCTTGGGGTGTACCAACCCTTTGAAACCCTAACATTTGATTTCACCCCTGGGGGGGATCCCATAGTTCTACAGAGAACCCAGGACCTTGAAGAAAAGATGAGAGTTGAGGTTGACTCTCAAGGTGCCACAGCAACCCCTGCTACACTCCTATCCTGCACTTGGTGCCGAGCACACTATCAAAAACATTCAGAACTAGAGTGTAGACTTTGCCTTTCCATCACTACCCGACACATCGACGCCTTCTGGAATAGAGAATACATAACTGATTCACTAGGGCCCAGTGTTCCTATGGGATGCACTATTTTGGTGCCATCTCCCTGGGAATCCCAAATTCAAACTCCTCCAGAGGTAAACCCCACCTGCATGCCAATAGTTTAGGAGGAAGCTCCTCCCAAGTCTCCCAAGAAAAATCTAAAGGCTACTCCCGCTCCCCAGCTCCAGACTACAAATAATGATTTGTGAACCCTTAAGTTTGATGGGTCCTGATCCAAACAAGGCTGCGGGGCTGGAGTAGAATTAATCAACCTGTGAGGGAAATCCTTCCTCGCATCCTACAGACTGTAGTTCAACTGCACAAACAATGTTATGGAGTATGAGGCTTTGGTCCTTGGAGTCTTATTTGCATTAAGGAAAGGAGTCACCCACCTCTGGGCTTTGGGTGATTTAGAGTTGGTTGTCAAACAGGTCCAGAGTCAATATACATGTCACGACAAGAGACTGGCTGCATAACACAATTGGGCTTGGAGCCTTATTGAATATTTTGATGCCTTTGGCATTGATCTCATTCTCTGGTGGTGAAATTATGTGCCTGATGCCCTTGCTATTTTTGCCAGCATACTTGAGCCCATGGCCGGCTTGCGACTCCAGAGATTTTTAGTTGAGATGGTCCCCACCCCGTCCATTCTAGATAATGTCACCCACTTTTAGGTTTTTGAGGATGACCAACATATCCTATCCTTCATGGCCAATGTTGGTGTCTTTGAGAATCAGATAGTTGAAGAATGAGATCATGACGATACTAGACAGGGTGACGAAGATGATGGGATCATGGACCTACCTACTAACACCATCCCTAAGGGGATGGTCGTTCTTGAATGAATCTTTAACTCAAACCCTCAGAGCTGGGAAAAGATGTCATCCTCCTCTGAGGGAGGAAAGTTTGAAGAGGTAAACATCGGCCAACCCAGTGAAGAGAAGATGATACACATTAGCACCTCCTGCTCCCCTAAGGAGAAGGAGAAGATTCTCACCATTCTCTGAGAATACATAGACGTGATTGCATGGGGATATAAGGATTTGAAAACATATGACACATCCATTATGACTCATACTATTCCCCTGAAACCTGATGCTAAGCCTTTTCAGCAAAAGAAATGACCGGTCAACCCACTGATCGAGCCTCTAATTTGTTAAGAGGTGAAAAATTGTTGTCATCCCAGATAATCTTTCCAATCTGGCACACTACATGGGTTGCCAATCTGGTCCCTATGAGAAAGAAGAGTGGTGAAATTCACCTTTGCATGAATTTCCAAAACTTGAATAAGGCCTCCAAGAAAGACAATCACCCTCTCCCCTCATTGAATGAGGTGTTCCAGATAGTAAATGGATCCCAAATGATGTCATTCTTGGATGGGTACTCTGAGTATAACCAAGTCATGGTTAAGTACGAAGATAGAGAGAAAATAGCGTTTACCACCAAGTGGAGAATGTTTGCATACATAAGGATGCCCTTTGGTTTTATTAACGCAGGGGCCATATTTCAAAAGGCCATGGACATTGTGTTCGAGGACCTTGTGAATCGGTGTATAATCATCTACATGGATGATTTGACCATCTTTTCTTGGGACAGACATGACCATTTTTCCCATCTTGCTCAGATCTCTGAGAGATGTCACCAGTATGGAATATCCCTCAACCCCAAGAAGTGCATATTCAGGGTCATAGAAGGGAAGTTGCTTAGGCATATCATCTTCGAGAAGGGCATATCCATTGAGCCTGAGAGAGTTGAAGCATTGCTAAATTTATAGATGCCTGACAGCAAGAAAGAGATATGGTCTTTCTTCAGAAAGAATAATCTCGTCTGGTGGTTCATCACTGGATTCACCGAGATAGTCAAGCCACTCAATAAAATGATGAAAAATGATACCAAGATTGAGTGGAGTCCTAAAGTAAGGTGGGCATTCACCTAGATAAAACAGACAATAACAAAAGCACATATCCTGACTAGTCCGGACTACTCCCTCCCATTTTATATTTACTCCTTTGCTTTGCCGCATTTTTTTGTGGTGGTGTTCACTCAAAAGGTTGAAGGGGAAGAATGAACAATAGCTTTCATGAGCTCCCCCTTCAAGAATGTTGAAGTCTAGTTTCATTGCTAGAAAATTAGGCCTTTGCTCTCATTCACACCGTGAAGAAATTCTGGCATTACATTCTCTAGAGCAAGGTGCATGCTATCATCCTGAACCAAGCCATGAAGTCTCTATTGATGTAGAGGGAGTTGGGTGAAAGACAGTTGAAATGGATGGCCATCCTCTAGGAATATGATTTAGAAATACAGCCCATGAAGATAGTCTGAGGCTAGGGACTGAGTCGAGCGATGGTAAAAGAGACTTCCCGCATAGAATGCCAAACTTACATGGTGGAGTCCATCACTCAAGACCCATGGTATACCAATTTGGTATACCTATTACTAAACAAAAAATGCCTGGACGGGTTACCTCCCAATAAATGCTGCACCTTATAGATGAAAAGTGCTCACTTTATGATAAAAAACTCTACGCTTTACCACAGGAACTATGAGGGAGTGTACCTCTGGTGCATTGATAGGGAACAAGCTGCGAAGATGATCGATGAATTTCATAGGTAGTTTGGAACTAGGCATGGCTCAGTCAATGCCACCACCCATCAGATTCTTCAGACTAGATACTATTGGTCATGTATATTTAAAGATGTTCACACTCATTTCCGAAGGTGCCACACTTGCCAAACCACTGTGCATCGTGAGCATAACCCAGCTATGTCTTTACAACTAGTCTTTGAGGCTAGGCCCTTCGCCCAATGGGCATTTGACTTCATCAAGGAAATCAACCCCAACTCATCTACCAACCACTGGTACATCCTAACTGCTACTGATTACTGCACTAGATGGTTGGAAGCTATACCTTGCAAGAATAACATAGCAAACATGGTTATCAAATTCCTAGAAGAAAACATCGTCATGAGATTTGGAATGCCCTTCGCTTTAGGATGTGACAATGGTCCGAAATTTTCTTTGGAATAATTACTCGAGTGGACCTACAATCAAAAGATCACTTTGAATTTTTTCAACAACTATTACCCCTAGGGGAACGGTGTTGCTGAATCTATGAACAAAAACTTACTTGAAGTGATCAAACACCTGATAGAACAGAATCCCTGGGATTGGCACCAAAAGTTGAAATTTGTCCTTTGGGAAGATCACATTCAAATCAAAGCCACCCTGGGAATGTCCCCATTCCACCTAGTTTATGGCCAAAACCCAGTATTCCCAATCAACTTACAGATCCTAGTTTTGTAGTTTATGCAGGAATTCAGCAACTGAGATAACATTGTGGAGGTTCGGCTCCTAAATCTAGTATGGATGGAAGAACATCGAGACACAGTCCTTGAACATTTTGCGTGTCATCAAGCAGTGGTAAAATGATAGTTTGATCACAAAGCCCAATACAAGGCTTTTTAGATTTCAAACTTGGTCATGTTGTGGGACAAGGCCCAAGAAAAGAAAGGTAAGCACACCAAGTTCCAACGGCTCTGGCTCGGGCCATATTTAATCTCAGAAATCTGTGGGGCAAATACCTACCACCTTAACACCATGACTAGGGAACCTATCCCATTTCCTGTCAATGGAAATTTTCTCCAACATTATTTTGAGTACGGTAAGTTCGCCCAAAATTATATTTTTATGTAAAGTCCTTCGCTTGTAAATAGCCTTGTTGGCTGCCCTCCGGGGTAGTCCTTTTCTTGGTGGTTTTCATTTTCGTTTCTTGTTTTCTTTTTGGGTTCTCGCATTTTGTTCTCTCTTGTGAGCATTGGAATGCTTCACATAAACTCTGGTCTCCGAGATGATGTCTGTAGCATGGTGAACTTAGGAATCTGTCTTTACCATGGTGGAATTGGTCTGGTCTCCGGAGCTATTTTTTGGGTTTGGTGGTACATTGTGAGCAATCTCCATCGAGTTTATTTCTAGAAGTCTTGCAATTAGTGAAATAAAAATAAGGAACAAGTAATTGGACACACTGAGGGTAGATCGGTTGTACTAGTTGGTTGACCCAAGTCTGAACTTTTAAAAAAAAATTATTTCCGAGTCTACAGTTTTATCCCCTATTCAACATATGAAATAGGTGGAAGGGTGCAAGAAGTACTGCCATTAAAATTAGCAAAGCTTAAGCTTGATGGTGAAAGAAGTACTGCCCTCCCACCCAGAAATGCATAAAACAACAAGAAAAGGGAAGCAAGACGAAGCTCCAGTCTCTGGGAAAAGAAAGCAAATCTGATGACTTTGTGGTTTGATGTAATTAGTGCCTCTTCTCTACTCCTCCCAGAGGTCATTGGATTGATTTCTTTCCAAAGCATACACTCCACCACTGATGAAAAGATCATGGACTAGATCCCGCATGATTAAATTTTTCTCAAACATGTCACTCTTTGCCTATAAGATACTTCGAGTAATGACTTGTTCCAATTTTTTCTGACCAGAGATTCTATAGTTCTCAAATGTGCTAAGGCATTTGTCCTAGATAGTCACCATTTTTTATGCCCTGCATCCCCGTCCCTACATTTTGTGTATAGAATATTGGGTCCCCCTTTTTTTGTGCTTTCTGCTTTTGGCTCTCACCTTGTCTTTTCCTTTGTTTTCCTTCTCCAGGGTTTTCTTCCCTATGGTGTTGTTCTATTTTGTTGGTCTCTTGTGACTCTGGGACCCAGTCCCAGAGTTGTTCGTCCTTTGTCAGGAGCTGGATTCTAGACTCCAAGATTTTTTACCGCGATGTCTTCTTTCCATAAGATGGTATCGTCGCATGGAATCCCTGGGCCTGGATTCTGGAGGTTTGTCTGTCCAGAGTTTGCAAAAGGAAAGGTGACTTGCATTTTATTGTGGATATAAATAGAAGTTACCTGTCACTTTCACATTTACTATGATTAAACACTTAAGAAATTAGAGCGATTTCAGAGTGATTTGAAAAAATTTAGTGATAATCTAGTGCTAATCATTCTGAGTGTTTTTGAGCTATTGTGAGTGGTTTGTGGTGGTGAGTTGTGATTGTTTGGCAGTTGAAGCTTTTGCAGAGGCTTCCTTGCCTTGCCTTTCTTCATTTTCAAGTTGGTGCCTCCTCTCCCTTTAGCTTTCTTTCTGGTTTTGTGGGTCTTGTGTTGTCTCATTTTATTGTCTGTCTTGCATTTATTTTTGGTTCACCCCCTGTTGGTGGGTCAGCTCTGCCAGAGGGTTGTCCGCCCTCTATGTGGGTGTAATCTAGTCTGTAGACAGTGTAGAAAGTTGTAAATATTTTGTGCATTATCTAGTTTTTTGTAAAGTTTGCTCTATGTTGTGTATATATGTGTAAATTTGATGTATATTTGTTGTATATCCTTCTGGTCTGCATGTATATACCCTTCAAATTTGATGTATATTCTATGTGTATCCTCCCTAGTAGCCTAGCAAGCTCACCATGCTACGTCTGTTGCTAGTTTTTAGTCCGTAAGCTCACTCTATGTAGAATACCACATGTTTGAAACTCAGCTCTCAGTCGGTTTCAAACAGGTGGTTTTATCTCTCCTCTGTAAACCAACTTGACCTTCATTTATGTCCCATGTGCACATTTAAATTTGTCCAAGCGGCCTTCACTTTTTGTGCATTCAGACAGTTGGCTCTGCCGTCATCACCATAACTCCCATTTATTACTCACCCACGTGGCGCCCACGTGAGTTTGACGGCTCACTTTTTGTACACCTCTACCAATGGTTACTTCCTTGGGCTCCGGGTCTCTTGCCATCACTCATCCTATGTCCTCTTTTTTCTATGTATGAAGAAACCCCCAAACTCGGATGATTAGTTAAATTTCTAAGTTCGCAATATATATGTGTGCTTTTTGGAGTTTTGAATGAAGCTAACATTTTCAGGGGAAGAAAACACCACGATGGTAAGATCTCTGGACCCCAAAATATTTATTTACCTATGGGGTCTAATGGTCACCTTGCCTTGCAGGTTTTCGAAGTAGCAAAATTTGCAAATATGTTTGAAGCTTCTACATCCTCACCACCCAAAAGTATAGAACTACTATCCATGAAAAGTACCAGGGCAGCAGTTAGATCTAAGTTAGAAAAGGCCTTGGAGAAATTGCCTATGAGCCTAAAGTATGTAAAGGACAAAGTCATTGTGGGCTCAAAGATCGAGTCCAAAGTCAATTTTATCACTCACACTAGCATCGAAACATGGCCAGAAATGCAAGCCTTGGTAAAAGTTATGTACATTCAGTGACAGGCCAGAGATCCTTTGGCCATTCAAATTGGAAACTTCAGGATTCTCAAGGTGGCTTGTTTCCCATGCTCTATGGAGTCACCAGAGCTTATTCTCACACTTTTAGCACACTACAACACATCTATCTGGGCTGTTATGCTCGCAGCCCCGGAGCCAATAGGGTACCCTACTCCCATGGTGTCCCTCGATCCTGATACCTTCCAGAGGGGCTTGGGGATCCCCCAGTTTGACAAACCAGTCGTGGTCACCTGGTCAGATGCCTTGGCCAAATTCACTCAGTTGAAGGAAGCTGCCTGTATATACATGAACAATCATTGGCTAAAGACCCCGAAGAGGAATCTGAAGAGGATGAAGCTAGAAATCCCTAGGACTGAATTTAAAGAAAGCATCCAAATGAGGATGATAGCCTTATGCCAGGTCTTCAGACAACAACATGCCTGAGAATTCTCTGGGTGGATGTACTACTTTTTGCTAGGTATCAACATGGGCGAGGAGTATTTTGACTGGGCTTCCATAGTCTCCAACCATGTGGACTCCCAATTCCTCCAACTGGCCAAGAAGAAGAAGTTTTATTTGATTTCTTATGTCCTCTGGGCCCTGGCACAACAAGGGCCGCACACCAATGGGTTGCTTATAGAGGGCATGCTCAGGATCGGCCTAAGATAGAAGGCCCCATGGGACCACTTCCCACAAATACAATGGGAGGCCAGCTTCCCTAGTTTTTGTCAGGTAAATGATGCCTTCATTTACTACCAACTACTCACACCCACCCAGGATGCAGGATACCTCCTGTCTACTGAGGTGATGGGGATCGATAAATTAGCCCTTCCACCAGTGAACTAGGATGCCCAGGAGAGGCCCACGATTGAAGAATTCACTCGCAATATAGTGGAACACAGCCACCTCTATTTTAAAAAGGTGTGCCCTGGGAGCGTCCATCAGGCGGCCCACCCAATATCGAAGTTAACTCTGGGGGCCGACACTTCCTCACAAGGTGTAGATAAAGGAAAAGGGGTAGACACAACTCCCACTGTGCAAGAAGTCCCCATTAAAGAACAAATAAGGCAATCGGTAGCAGCCTCCCAGCAAATGAAGGGGAAGCTAATCATGAGGTTGGCTACCCTGGTGCTTATAGCCAGACCAATTCATCTTCCATCCTCCCCTTCACTAGCAGCCTTGATGGTTAAGGCAACAGGGGTGGATCTAGTGGAGAAAGCAGCAATAAGAGATGCAAGGCTACCCTTGATCACTAGGAGGAAGAGGAGGCTTGACCCAAAGCCCAAGAAGGAGCCAGAGTTGGGGATGCCCCAAAATCCACAAGTTGAGATCCTTTCTTTTGACTCCCCGAAGCTAGAAAAGGAACCAGAACCTGTCGATGTCCCAGACAACCCTCCTCTGCAGGATGAGTTTGATGATGTTTTTACAACCGACGAGTTCGGTAATCTTCATGGGGACATTGAGAAAATAGAGGTTGAAGTCCCAGCAAAAGAGGAAGCTGAGGAACAAAAACCTATGCTAGAGTGGGAGGAACAGATGGAAGAAGAGAAGGAGATAGAGTAGGAGATCACCTCCGAAGTTCTAGAGATGCAAGATACAGGGGTGGACCAGCAAAAGCAGAGTGAACAAATGGCATCCGCTGAGGGAAGCAGACCCACAAGAGCAACTATAACCTCAGCCACCACATTCCAAGTGCCACTCCCCAGAGCGACCTTTGGGAAAGTAATAACCATGGCCCAAATTTTAAATCTTGGCCTGATACCTCCCCCATTGCCAAAGGATATACTAGAAGAAGAAGAAATCCCGGTGATAGAGGCCAAAGAACAAGGAGAACAATAAGAGGAGGAAACCCCCGGGATAGCCAACAAAGGTCTAGACAAAGCTAAAGATATAGAGGACAAGGTAGAGGAAATAAATGTTGCTGGGGGAAATGTTTTTGACGAGACCCAAGATAAAGAGAAAGGGGTAGGCGAGACTCACACCACTGAGGAGGAACAACAACAGGACACCAGGGAAGAACTGAAAGAATAGACTTTGGAAAATAAGCCACCCCTACCACATTAGTAGTTGGTTGAAAGAAAGAAAAGAAAAGCTTCGTCCACCCCCAGAGCTCACCTCTCCCTTGTCAAAATGATGGCTCAGGTCCAGGGCCCACCAAAGGCCAAGAAAACCCGGATGGTTCATACTCTTCAAACCGGGCCGGGAGGAGAAACAATTGTCATTGTTTCATCACCTCCCCCAGACACTGATGAGGCAACCGCCAAGGTCAGAGATTTTGATATCACAGAGATATCACTAGGAAAAAGAGGAAAACAATGTGAAGTGAACCTGTTAAAAGAGGTGACCATAGCCGTGGAGGCCCAATATGAAAAGGAGGCCCAAAGGCTCAAAGCAAAAAAGGAAAAGATAGAAAACCTTATGGGATTGCTTACTGAGCTAGCCGAGCCTATTAGTGCCATTCCTCTAGAGGCCTCCACATCTAATGCATCATTACCACAGAGCGACATTGACTCCCTGTGAGCAATAAAGAAGGCCCAAGTGGTCGATGAGTGGGTCTCTCTACAGGTAGGAAACACCTGGCCCTTCTTAGTATCCACCCTCCCAGATTTATATGTGGCCTGACATGTTCTACATTAGGTAGAAACTATCCTTAACATATGGGAGGGTCATATGGAAAACTACGAGGCATGGAAGGTGTTAGCACTGTGTTGGTTTAAATTTGAATTTCTTTGGCCTTTGTTTTCCCGGGCTTTCTTGTTTCAAAATCCTATGCTTTACCACGCAAAACACATCAAAATCCCTTTTTGAAGTCATCTTTTGGTTTTCTCACTTTGTTGCGTCGGTCTTTTTAACATGTCTTTAGGTTGTGCGAGTGGGCAACGTGCTGTCAATGAAAGAGAATCATGCAGTCGCGATGAACTCATGTCAAGTTATCATCTATGTCGAGTAAGCGGGTTTAATGTTTTAAAGTTGTAAATCACGCAGTCGCGATGCCTTATGAAAGTCAAGTTTTAAGTTAGCGAGTTTGCAACAAGTTAAAAGTATGTATGTCGTGCAGTCGCTCTAAAGTCATACTGTCTATCTCATGCTCTGCGACCGAGCGAGTCCTTTTTAAATTTGAAGCAGTCGCATACTCGCGAGTCAAACTTTTATTTCAAAAGAAGGTTAGCGACTGCATGACGAGCTTATGTCCTAAAGGTCGCCCACTCGCTCAGGTTTTAACCCGGTTGTATTTTGCAGTGCGAGTGCGCGACGAAGGCATGAAGTACTAAAGTGAAGATTCATCACTCAGTCGCACAAGTCATTTCCAAGATCCATAGCAGTCCGTGATCGAGCAACAAAGGAAATTATTCAACGCCTCGCTCACTTGCTGATGCTTTGAGGCGATCAGAAATCAACTCGCGAGGGTGCGATGAGTTAAGCAAGGAAAGACAACGCTTAGTCGCCAGTCAATGAAGATGAAAGGAAAATAGCTTGTGAGTTTGCGACTAGAGAAAGAAATGAAGCAATCACGCACTCGGAGTCAGTAACAGAGTAAAATTTTTGAGCTCACGAGTAGGCGACTAGCCAAAGGACAGATGCCATCGCCCACTTGCGTATAAGATGGAAACTGGAATGTTAAGTGGCGTGAGTGTGCGACCAGATAGAGTATGCAGTAAAGAAATCAATGTCGCTTAGTCACTCTGATCCAAAAGTTAAGTTTCCATAGCCAGCGAGTGTGTGATTAGGGAATAGCTGAAAGATGAAAGGCATTGTCGCTCAGTCGCCCAGATTCAGGTAACATTAAAAGTGAACTCGCGATGGTGCGACGAGCTAAAAAAGAAAGCATCGCTCACTCGCATGAAACCAAAAGAAAAACATAAAAGGACAACGAGTATGCGACAGACATAAGGTGAGGTTTAAGACTTGGTCATCGCTCACTCACCGAGGGTGAAAAGTGGAGCAAGGATGGATAGCGACTATGCGATAGACATGAGATGAGGTTCAAGATTTAGGTCATCGCATACTCGCAGAAGGTAAAAAACAAAGTAAGGATGGATGGCGAGTATGCGACTGGCTGAATGAAAGGGATGCATCGCTCACTCGCAAAGACATTTCTAAAAGTGAATAAAGTGCAATGTGCTAACTAGTTTCAGGCTGACGAGTGCCAGATGGAAAAAAAGCGTACACTCTCTCTTCTAGCTAGGATCAAACAGTGCAAGTTGATCGCAGCATTAATGACAGAATGAAATCTTTGTGACAGTTCAAGTGCAGGAATTCAGCTTTCAAGTTGACAAGACACAGTCCTTAAATGGATATAAGTGTAAATGATTGAGTTGGATTCTGTACAACTCTCATTTCTGCATTCTAAGTTCTTTCTGCGAAGAATAAGGAGATTATTTGTCTGGATTTTTGTGGTGATACAGTAGGATTTAAAAGAAGCAAGATGAGTCAAGCTATCGTTCCTACCACCTCACAAGAGTCTGGAAAGAAGAAGGAAGTCACACCAAAGAAGTACATAGAAGAATTTGTCAAATTGCTGCCTGGGACTCTGAATACAAACAACGCGGATTGGGAAGAATGGACCCACAAGTGGTCTCAATGCAGAAATTCGGTAACCCCAAACTACTCAAGTAGTACTCTATTTCATTATTTTTGGAATAATATGGTTAAGCCAGTCCCAATTTGCAATACATGGGATTTAAATATGGAAAAATTAATTGTGCCTGACGTCTATGTTGATATTGGTCTCATTAGGGAACTAGCAAAAAACTATTGCCCAGTGGCTAGGGTAATTAGGAAAAAGAACAAAGAAACCCT
>MU226068.1:9103274-9149816 GCA_018584345.1 Thuja plicata | reverse complement strand
ACCAATATATCTGGTCTTTTGGAGAAATCTCTGTGAATGTATTAATTGATGATGACTTTTGAATAAAATCCAGTTTACAGTTTCTGAAGCATTTAATGGATTGTCTGTCTTCATTTTAGCATTCTGACTTTTGTCTAAATTGAATGTTCTAGGAATGTTTTCAATTTATATATCTGTCAGGAAGATTATGAAATACCTCTAGGGTTCTTTCAAGGAGAGAATATACCTTAGAGATAATTCAACAAAGTTCAGGGTAGAAAATTAATTTGATGGATTAATTTGGCTAAGTGTACTAAGGTAGATATATAAGGTATATCTATGTTTGTGTCAGATCTTGTAATTGCTTCAAGTTTTGTTCTCAATCATGCTGGTTAATAATATTTAAAGATGACTCCATGCCCTAAGATTGAGCACTGGTCTATTTTAGTAAAAGTTACAGTGATCATTCCCTGTAATTCCACCAATAGCAAGCTAGAATAATTTAGTGATTTCATTATTCTAAGTTTTCAAGGGTAATCCCGCCCAAGTTTGTGGAGCTCAAAGTGTAGGAGGTCTTAAGACCTTGTTACTATTGTTCTACTCTATGCTTTATCAGTGTCAGGGATAAATAGAGAGAACCTTCTGAGGAGTATTTTTAAGTCAGCAAGAAAAGGGAACAACAGAAGGTAGAACTAGAAGAGCTCCTCAGCCTTGGGTAAGAGATGGTCTCTGAGTCTGGGGTTCTGGGAGAAGAATCATTCAATTTTGTGAGGTTCCAACACTCTAGACTTGACCTCACATTGGAGGTACTCAAGCAACTGGTAGGGGTTCTGCATGACAAGATCAACGCGGTTTAGTATTCTTCAAGTATGTACAAGGCATTTGTCACAAAGGTCTCCGGAGCTGACCCATTCAGCACTGACACATGCACTCTGAAGGAGTATGTTTTGGGTAAGTTTGATGAATTAGTGGAGTCCAAATATCAATCCCTGGAGGGACTAGATGGGACTCAAATGGTGAGATTAACTCGCATGATCCTTAGTGTCCACGATGCAGCAAAAATGGCCGATGAGTTCAAGAGTAATGTTCTAGAGCTAGGGGAACAAATTGAGGCTGCTAAGTACCAGCGATCTAGCCTCAGAGAGATTGATGAGGATGGAATCTCCTGCCTCCTCCAAACCTTCAATGACAACAAGCAACAATAAAGTTTCTCCAGAGTCCAGAGAAAACCCAAACATTTTGTATTCTTTATTCTTTTAGAATGTAAGCTCCTAGTTCCTGGAGTCCGAGCTCTTAAATTTTATATTCTTTTGAGTGATCCATGTCTCGGTCCCCGAGTCTGACTGGTCACTTTCAGAAGTGGTTAATAAAGACTATCAGAGGGTAGTTGGCTACATCAAGGAATGTCGCATCAACAGTTGGTTTTCTGATGGATGGTCTTCTCGAGGTGCTGCTTTGGATATACACCTGGCACATGGGAGATAGAGCATCGCATTTCCCATTTATGAGGCATGAAGCCTCGATCCCTAGGGAATCAAATTTTTTCCTTCTCTTTTTTGGCTCTCCTCTCGAGGCTGATTCTTCCACTCCACCTTCTTGTCTCATTATTTTGACATGTCAGGCCTATTATGTCTCAAGGTCTTTTGTAGGGTGGTGCAGGTAGTACCGGCCCCTGGATAATATATTTTATTGCAGTGTAATCTAAAATAGGGTTAGGGTTAGGGTTGGATGAAAATGTGTATAAATAGTAAGTCTGGCCCTTTTTCAAGGGTCGGTGAAATTGATGATTTTGCAGTCCATAGTAATAGAGAAGTAGTATTTTCATTTCTATTGCAGAGCTCAATGCTCCTTGTTCTTCAAGCATTCAGTAGTTAGATGCTCCCTTTGAGCCACCATTGTATCATGCACTAGTGATGGCTAGAAGAAATATTAATGAAGAAGAGATGGTTCTTGCAATGATGTTGTTGGCATTCAATCTTCTGAGTTAATGGTATTTTATGTTTTATGTTCTTCATGTCTTCTGCTCTGATACTTTAAATAGATTAATGAATTTTTTTTTCTTGCTACTGATGAAATATGAACTGATGGTTGTGTACTTCTTCAGTATTTAGTATAGTGTATCAGAGAATTGTCAATGTATTGAATGTTTAGACATAACTATAGGTAGATGAAACACTTCAAACCCTGCAGGATCTTTTCAGTTTATTTTCTAAGTGTAGAATGCTTGGAGAGACCCCACTTTCCTAAATCTCCAGAGAGAATGAGTTGAAGAAACCAGCTATCCCCCTCAAAAATAGTCACATCTCCCAACCGAGCCCCACACCATTGTGACCCGACACCCAAGTGCTTGGAGGCCCAGGGAATCTTACTTCCCCAGATAACCTTTGTAGGCAGAGTTGGCCGGTACCCCGGTACCCGGTGACAACTTATGACTATTGGCAGACCTGGTCACCAAAGTCCCGTCAATAGATCTATTATTAGCAATTAGAGATTGTATAAATCATCAATCAAAGACTTATGTAGTTTCAGTCTAACAAGTGCATCACATCTAAAATCCTTTTGTAGAAGGTGGACTTAACAGTTCTTTACAAATCTCTTAACAGAGTGCACACTTAACAGTGTTGCTAAAGCTTCAAATGAAGTAGATCTTAACAGGTCTCCATTGTAATACTCCTAACAGGGTAGGTCATCAGAAGTGACCAATTGTAAGCCTTTACTGGCCCCTTCTTATCTGTAGATAGTGAATTCTTGTGGGTAAAAATCCCCACCGCAATTTTTACTTCCTAACAGGAGTTTTTTTTGTTACCATATCTTGTGTTATATGTTATCTATTTTCATGAATGTTTCTTGTATGGTTACATAAAAAAGGACTTATGTTATGATTGAATATGCATAAAGAAAGATGAATAGTTAGATTAGATAATTTATAAATTGATGACTAAGGGTTAATGGGCTAACCAAGAAAAGTTTTAGAGGTACTGATTCACCCCTCCCCTCTCAGTACTACATTCACAATATAATTCCAACAATTGGTATCAGAGCTAAGTCTCTTTCTTGAAACATATTAAAGACTTAAGAGAAAATATCAGAGAAATGGAAAAGTATAGACTGGACAAGACTATTGAGAATGAGAAATTACAAATGTAGATAAACTATGAGAAGTATAAAGAGGCGAGAATCAACTTGAGAAAAATTCTTGATGAAAGAAAGATTATGGAAACTAGGCTAAATGAGAAGGACTACAAAGAATCAGAAATACAAGATTAATTTGATTCAGTAGAATCAACATCAAGTAAAACATCAGACCAATCAGATGAAAAGATCACAAATCTACATGAGGCCAATCAACATCGAACCGAGCAATTCAAAATGCTACAAATCGGTAAAGAGACTCAAATAGTGAAAATGATTGATGTCATGAATGATGCAAGAAAATATGAAAATGAAAGAACACTAGACATTGATGATAGGAGGAAAATAGCAGAGAAGTTGCAAGAGAAAGAATCAAAAATTCAAAGACTTACTGAGTATCACCATGAGATTACCAATCAGATTATTCTTATGAGTCAAGAGGCAAATAGACTAAATACTGAACTCATTGAAAGAATACAGTCTATTGGTGAGATAAGAGAAGAGAATAAAAAATTGAAGCATGAAATCAAAGTCTAGAATCAACACAATGAATTGATCAAGAAAGATGAAGATAGAAATAAAAGGATGGATGATTTTCTTGATGGACAGAGAAGAGTCAACAACTACACAGGATTAGGGTACAACAAGAATGGTGAATCTTCTAATCAACCAGATCAAAGAAATACTTTCACAACCCCAAGATCCAAGAAGTTGTCATGCAATCACTGTGGAAAACCCGGCCACACCTCAAACATTTGTAGGAAAAAAATGAAAGGTATTCCTCAAGCACAATCTACTTTCATTAGTAATTGTTATAAATGTCAAAAGAAAGGACACAAGGCACATAAGTGCAGATCCAAAGTGACAAATCCAAAAAGGAAAACCTACATGGACAAGTATTGTCCTACCTACAAGATGAATGGACATACACATGAGGAGTGTTGGAAAAAGAACAAAAAGGCTTGGACACCAAAGGAAACTAATAATAGCTACAAACCAACAAGAGTAGGTAACTCATATGTTTGGGAATATAACACATGGGTAAACTACACACCATGTGGAAGGTATGGTCATATTGCTACCAACTGTATGAGAAAGTTGACCAGAAGGGCAAGAGGTTGGACCAATCTAGGTATGGCATGTTTGCATTGTCATAAGGTTGGACATGTGATAAAAGATTGCAAAGACTGACTGACAGATACAAACACTGAAGGTGCTGGAACGAGCAATACAAATGATGACACCCTATCTAATGGAGCTAGTGGCATCACTACATCCAACTAAAATGCACAAGTAAGTATGGAACTACATTATGACAAGTTATATTATGCATCGGTTCCATTACACATAGTTCATATTGTAACATTAACATGAATAAAAGATGCAATATATTGTTATTTGTTAAACTATTGAAAAACAATATCATCGGTTATTTGGTACAAATTTGCATCGGTGAACACACATAAAAAGTTAGCACTACTTACCAAAATGTATCGGTCATTACACAAACCCCAAGTTGCTTAGTGTAAATCGACAGACATCGGTGAACCTTGAGGAAACGAAAGTTGTCTTTGCCACTTTACCGACCATCATCGGTGAATTCACCAAAGCTGCTAGCAACCCCGATGCTTTGCACAGACACCGAAGATGTTATGAATGCCTCTATCGATGAACTTAGTATTTGTATACCGATGAGTTGGTGAGAATTAATGACAACTTAGGGCACAAAAGTTATAAAAGCCTGATGGGTGAACTCATTTTTGCACCCACAATTTTTTAGTAGAGCAAAGCAGAGAAGATTGATTTCAAAGAAAATTAAAGAGCGACCTTAGCAAAGACTCAATACTTCTCAGAGGATTCACAGGCAATCACAGAGATTTAGTAAGTAACCACATTCACCGACCACACTGTTTGATTTATGAAAAACCCTAAATTTCTACAATGTGATGGCATCGACTTCTAGAGTTGAAAAGATTAAGGAAGATAAGAAGAAAATGTTCAAACTTGTCAGTAGAGGCTCTTGTGTTGAACCCAAATACAAGCTGCATCTAGAAATAGCATCACAACTTGACGATTCCGGAGCATTCTCCAGAATTCCACCTAGGGTTTTTCTGGTAGAGAACGTAAGGTCCTATATACGCTGCAAGATCTCAGAAATAGGAGATCTAGACCTAGATAATGCCTACAGGGCACTATGTGATGAAGCTGGAAACCTCAAAGAAGAGCATAAGCATCTGGAAGTGAAAGGACTCATGAATGCACTGCATTTTCCAAAAGTTTTCAAAATAGAATGGATAAAGATTATTCTCAGTAGAATGCACAACAAGACTCTATGGCTTAATAATCCAAAACCAATAAAAAAGGATTTTATTCATACAGTTACTAGTTATCCTATGACTGATAAACCATAAGGTCACAAGCACCCATCCCTGAAGGAAGTGGAAAAACTGACTGGTGCTAAATCAGACAAAAGATCTCTCAAGGTCAACACTATCACTAATCTAGAACTCAAGTTTTGTGCATGTGTGATAGGATATAAAATATTCCAGGCAAGAAGAATGAATAGCATATCAAGCACTGCTATGAGAACAACATACAAAATCATCAAACAAGGAAAGAAGATGGATCTTCCAGAGATCCTGTTACATCAACTGGAGGAGAACATGTTCACTATAAGATCTTCAAGAACAAACACTTGTAAGTTTGGTTCCCTCATAATGTGCATATTCTTTTACTTTGAAGAATAATTTCCTTCAATAGGAAAATTTTTATGGGACATAAGCAGACCTATAACCATTCAGATAGGTGAATTCATAGAATCACTAGGAATAGATTTTGATAATGTAATGCATGAGTATTTCAAAACCATTAAGGAAATGTTGCAAACTAGAACAAGGATTCCTAAAAATTTGATAGAGGAACACAAAGAGAATATATGTTTCATGGTAGATACTGATTTCATGTATATCCAAGTAGTAGTACCTAGGAAGTCATGGCTTTCATGGTTAGAATATGAAATTAAAATAGGACAAGCCAATGAGTGCATTGAGGCACTATTAAATGAACCAAATGACAACAAACAAGCAAGATTTGGCACCTATGAAGAGGCCAAAAAAAATATTAAAAAAAAACTTGTTGTCAAGAAAGCTATAAAATAATCAAGCAAAATGGTGAAGAAATTGAAAAAGAAACTGAATGTATCTTCTGAAGGTGAAGAAGAAAAGGAAGGTGAAGAGGAAACAAAGGGTGAGGAAGAACTAACCAAAGGACAGTCACCTATCAGTGATGAAGAAGAAGAGAATAAATCAAAAGGTACACAGTTAGATTCTCCACCTCCTCCTACACCCAAGAAAGAAAGAACTACAGTCACTTCAAGAACAAGAAGCCAGATTGCAAAAGATTCAACTCCTTCACCATTATCAAAAGGAAAAGTGAGGATATACAAGAGAAAACTAGACCCTCCAAAAGTACAAACCAAGAGGAGGAAGATGACTAGAACTAGAGAGGATCTAGAAGACTCGGCTATGGATGAAGTTGATGTAGACATACAAAAGGAAAAGGAACCTTTGGTTCCAACAACAATTGAGAAAATATGCAACAACATCTCAGAATCCCAATCTATTTATGTTCCTAACATAAGGAAGTGGTTACAATTTAGTATAGAGGATCAAAATAAGATTAAAGAAGCAATAATTGTTAAAATGTGCAAACATCACTATGTTCGACTACAACTCTCAAAATATGATGCTCCCAAATAATTATCAGAGAGATTATCAACTAGATGGACATTTGCACTACATCAAGAAAAGGAGATAAGAGAAAGAGTACTTGTTACTCTTATGCCTCCTAATTCAACAAAGGAAGAAATTGTTGAGATGATGAAGAAGTATGAAAAAGAGTTCTCACCAAAAATGAGAGCATATGAATTTCTCAAGGGAAAGCTAATTGATCTTGATCAGAATAGCATTAAGAAGTGGTGCAAGGTATTCAAAAATCCCACTAAGGAAGCTAGCCCGGAGATAGAACCAATCACCATTAAAGATATACAAGATGACTCATCTATTGAAATGGATAAAGAAGAGAGTGATCCAAAAGGCCCCAAAGATACTAATATTGTAGATGAAGTATGGCCAGACACTACTCTTGACCACACTCAAAGTGAAGAGATTCAAAATCCACCAAGTCCAATTCAAATTGACTTGAGTAAAGATGAAGAAGTTACCAAGGATGACTTGACAATAAAAAGTAATTTAGCTGATGATATAAATGATGAATCGTGGTTAGACAACATTGTCAATAACACTATAGGAAAAGACCCTACAGTAGAAGTACAAAAAGATGAAGATATAAATATTGCACAGGGCAATACCGATAGACAAGATTCAAATATTGACACTGCAACAGTCAATACACCAAAAAACATGAATATATTAATCGATGCTATTGATATTGAATCAAGTTAGGACAAATCATCTAAGAAGGATGATGATATACCTAGGGACATGGGTAATTATGAAACCAAAGATGTATCCAATACTCAACAGGATACAGATACAGAATTGAAAGATGCAACCAACACTCAACAAAAAGTGTCTAATGAAAAGAACAGAGAAGTAGATAATAAAATAGAGGATACATTGAGAAAGGATGAAGAAAAATATAAGAGTGAAGAAGTCAAGTAGGATGAAAGATAAAAAAAAAGAAGAAGATATATCTGTTGATACACCTAAGGCCAATGAGGAGATGTCTTCACAAAACCAGCTGGTGGACTCACAACAAAACAACAGGATACTTCATCTTCTCGACCCTCACCTACCAAGTCAACCCAATCTCAAGGTTTAAAAATGGTAGTACATCAATCTGCCACCCAGCCAAAGAAGAAGAAGAGGAAAGCATTGAAGAAAGATATCTTGGCTGTCACAATGGATGAAGTAATAGAAGTCCCAAACTCAGATATTACTACTTTGGATACAGATAAACTTCAAGAGTTTGGAGTGCTATGTGAAAGAAAATCCGTTTAGAAGAAAATGATACAGGAACACAGGGAAGCAATGGCACTTGACAAGGAAAGAGACATTCTACAAAAAATTGTTCCTGAGGTGAAACTTGAACAAAATGCTACAGTTAAGGAGCAAATAGTTGTTCTTGCCGATGCCATCACAAACTAGAATGTAGATGCATAACAAGCAATGGAAGAACAAGCAGAGAAAAAGTATCAATACAAATTAATTGACAAGATCAGCCAAGAAGTGGTAGTGAACAAGGTAAAGATCTCTAAACTAACTGATCAATTAGAGCCAATGATTTCTGAGGCAATTACCTTAGTTCAAAAGATGTGCACACTTGAAAAGTTTACAAAAGAAAATAGTGACAAGTTAGTAGAAATAGAGTCTAATGTCACAACTAGTGCACAAAGCCTAACCTAAAATGCAGATAGTATCAAGGTGCATCATGACAAGGTCATTGAGGCTAACATGCTAAGGTATGAAATATGGGATGTTGAAACACAATTAAGAGGTGATATTACCAAACTACATGCACACATCTTGCCTAATCTTACTATTATACAGCAACATATTTCTAAAGCAAGAAACTTAATTACAACCCCAAAGATGTCTGTAGTAGACAACATCTATGATATACACGTAAGGATATCACTTGAGCACATGACTCTAGAAATGTTGAAGGATAAATGGGAAAATATGATGGAGGAGATTAAGTCCTCACATTCCCACATTTTTGACAAGATGTAAGTACCTTTTCCTTTATTATCAAAAAAGGAGGAATAGAAATGTATGTATATTGTATGTATAGAAGAAGATTAAGTCCTCACATTCTCACCTTTTTGACAAGATGTAAGTACCTTTGCCTTTATTATCAAAAAAGGAGGAATAGAAATGTATGTTTATTGTATGTACAGAAGGAACAAATATGTAAAGATAGTTATGTATAATATATCAAAAAAAAGGAGGAAGAAAAGTACATAAGCAAATGTATATATACTTACACTTACCGGCATATACATAGGGGGAGTCATTTAAATAACTAAGGAAGAAGTATACACATGTGTACATACTAATACACTCAGTATGTTGCACATATCATGTTTTTGATGCTAGTGTCAAAGGGGGAGATTGATGACATTAAGTTTTTCCATTAGTAGACTTAGTGAAAAACATTGACAGAGACCATCGGTATAGCTACCTGACGAATAGAGTATGTAGCTAACTGACGCATAGAAGAGAGGATACCTAATGAGGTGAAAGAGCTAAGTATGGAATTGACTGACAAAAACTGACAAGTGTTGTACTGACGAAGTAAACAAGACATCACCAATGGGTCAATAGCATAAAACAAAGGTCATCACCGATGATACAATTTTGAGAACAAAAATAACGGAGCAGAAAAGACATACCTGATGAATAGTTCAAGAAAGTAAAACCGATGGAGAAGAAAACTGACAGACTAAGAGAGCAATCAGACCATCAGAATTGACAGTCAGTTAGAGAACCCAAAAATAGTGGATCTGACTTTTACACGTCAGATAAAGCATGTAATTCTATTTATAGAGTTTTAATTTGTTTTAAATCATTACTTGAGGGTCAAGAAAGCATAATGTAAATGTTTTAAAGCATCCTAATGGATCTAAAACATATCTAACTAAAGATCAAGGTCAAGTTGTGAACCTTGGATCTAGAGTTAAATTGCGAAGCGTGAATCAAGAATAGAGCTAAAATCTAGTATAAATAGATGTTCAATCAATTGTGAATTATGGATTCATTGTTGTTGATAGCCACAAAGAGAATCTAAGGAGCAGAAGGAAGAATTCATGCAAAGTTCAGAAACAGATTATATCTAGTTATCAAGAACACACAGAGGCTACTGACGTGCAGAGAAAGGTATTATTCAATCATGAAAAGATGATTACTCATACATAGGAAGCTTTATTGGATCTGTTATCAGCAATTAGAGATTGCATAAATCAATAGATCAAAGAATTATGTAGATGCGTTCTAACAAGTGCATCACATCTAAAATCCTTTTGTAGAAGGTGGACTTAACAGTTCTTTACAAATCTCTTAACAGAGTGCACACTTAACAATGTTGCTAAAGCTTCAAATGAAGTAGATATTAGTAGGTCTCCACTATAATACTCCTAACAGGGTAGGTCATCAAAAGTGACCAATTGTAAGCCTTTACTGGCCCCTTCTTATCTGCAGATAGTAAATTCTTGTGGGTAACAATCCCCGCCATAGTTTTTACTTCCTAATAGGAGTTTTTTGCGTTACCATATCTTGTGTTATGTGTTATTTATTTTCATGAATGTTTCTTATATGGTTACATAAAAAATAACTTATGATATGATTGCATATGCATAAAGAAATATGAATAGTTAGATAAGAGAATATACAAACTAATGAATAAGGGTTAATAGGCTAACCAAGAAAATTTTTAGAGGTACTGATTCACCCGTCCCCTCTCAGTACTACATTCAAAATATAATTCCGACAAATGCCTCATTAATGGAGATTCCTTAAGCCCATGCCTCTTCAATGCCTTTGGCATTTATTGCTCTTACACTTCATTAATGAGTTTTTCAACTCCATTAATGCACCTTGTCTCCCCTCTCTCCTCATTCTTCTATAAATAGAAGGTGTTTTTGAGCACAAAGAAGGCCATAATTTTAGAATCAAATGCATTGTTATGTTGTTAGAATAAACATAGATTCATATCACATTTTAGATTTCATGTTTAGGCATTATTATTTTCATGCTTTTTAGAGATAGAATGTATGCTTAATGGTTAAATAGTTTGTTTTTAACTTAAATCTGTCATGCTAAGTCGTATATATCACTAATAGTAGCATAATCTGAGGGTTGTTATGTTTCTTATCATACTCTTCTTAGTTAGAAAGCAATAGGTTTATTTTAGTTAATTTATATGCTCATCTAACCATGTTTTCCACTAATGCAATGACCTATTGAAGTGTTGTGTCACAGGTAATAGGTGTAATATTTCAAACACACATTTTTGGCACCCATCGTGGGGCTCAATTCAAGATTTGCCTCTTTTTTACCTCATTTTTTACTAATCTTTCCTCCCAATTTTCAGGGCCAGAATCGCATCTGGTCATTTTGGCTCACATCTGGGATACACCCTTGCACTGCAGAAAATGAGGCTCGCATCCAAGATTTCTCTGATCATTTTTGGTTTAGAATCACATCTGGTGACATGGGCTCACATTCAGTATATGGTATCACATCCTATGTTTTAGGATCGCATATGGTGAAAAATCTTGCGTACTTCATTTCCTAACCTCTAATAGTTTGATCACTTTGGTTTTTGATCTTTTAAAAGAAACCTAACTAGTGTTTGCAGGTTGCTATCAAAGGTTTTTCTTGGGAGTTGAACAAATAATACAAACATCATTTTTCAGGTTGCCCAACCCCCTTCTTGACCTCTATTTACATGCTTTTTACACTAAGAACATTTTCTAATCTTCTACTGAACTGACTAGAGGACTATGCTCTTTTCCTTTTTAAGGAAAATCAGAAACTCACACATCAGTTTATGGGTTGAAAGGAATTTGGAGATAACTGAACCAAGAAAACATAACTAAATTTCTTTTGGATATGTAATTGAACAACTCAAAGTGCTAAATTTGTGGGCTAAATGAACAATCTCATTGTCTAATTCTGGGGATCAGAAATTGAACAAGCTACTCATCTAAAATTATGGATAGTTGAACAACACAAACTTTACTTTCAAGCATTCTATTTTCCATAAAGTAGGAACATCTTAAATTGAGCACAACATTGCTTGAGGGAATGAACTATTTTCTTGAAACTATTTTGGGAGAAAATGACATGGATTAGGAGAGTATTTTCTTCTTCTTCCAAGGAATCAAAAATCTAGACGTCATACGCTCGCCAATCCTTTGTACGCTTATTTAATAGTAGAGGGCCTGCCGATTGAGGAAAAAATCTCTCGGGAACAACCTAAGTGAGGAAAAGTTTTACACCAACCCTTCCAACTCACTATAAATAATTGCTTCCTCATAGGCCAAAGCCTCAAAAGATGGAGTCAATTTTGTTCCTGTAATTTTTACATCATTCCTTGAACATGCTTGGGTATGTGTAGAGCGAAGTCGCTTGAATATTTCGTGCGAGACTACATATACTTAAGTACTCATAGGGCTATATGCCTCAATTTTTCCTTGTGCAATTCTATGGGGGACGGTTTCAAATATATTTCCCAATCATAGACAACATTTAAACTGGAAGAATTCCTGATTCACCCCCAAAAGGGTGATAATCCTTGTGCAAGGCAAAAAGTAATTCCCCTAAGACCCTCGTCATATCATGCCCTCACTTGCATTTGGAGTCGGATAATACAACATCATGAATGGAGCCATTGCGTGCTTGGTGATGGCTATATTCTGATTAGCATTTGAGTGTGTACCTAAGTCAACGAGCAAGGATTTTCATCCTGTACCTAGAAAATATGGATAAGATGTGTACCTATTTCACCCTTTAACAATGCAACAATGCTTGATGTAACTGAAAGATCACTAAAAAGATAACATTTTCAAAATAAGCAAAAAATTTCAATCCTGGGTCTACACATGTATTTTTACCCACTGACAAGTCTCAGATTGCAAAACTGTAATTAGATGAACTTCACGCACTTCCAAGGTAAATTTTTCAAAACTGATCAAATCTGACAAAGACATCAGAAAATTGCATCCCAAATTTCCTAGCTCATAGTTTGTATCCTAGGTCACATCTAGTATTTTGGCTTGCGTCTATTCAACACTTCATCACATCTAGGGTTCCATCTTACATCTAGGGTCATCAGTAGCTCACATCTTGTATTTCTAGGCCCACATCTGGGAGCTTGCGTCTAGGATAGTGGGCATTTGTAATATAGTTTCTCAAGAAAACTCAGTTGATTTGGATACCCTTTTGGCTCTTTAGTCTACCCCTATTGTCTTTTATGGTCTCCCTGTTGCTTTGTCAAAATACTTTTTCAAACATCTACCTTGCATGTCCAGTCAGTATTTCATTATCTGCCTCAATACGTGTGGTTTGTCCGCTTCTTACAAAAACTTTGTTCCTAGCTCACTATTAGGGCATTCTAACCCTCTAACGCTGGAATCATTTATTTCCATCAAAACTCAAATGATACTTCCACCTAGACACACTCACTTGAAGGATTTGAGATACTGCTTGACACTCTCAGGAAACTTTGACAAAGTTGAGGTACAACCACATGGTTAACACAAGACACAACAAGTACACATCTAAAGGATCAAAAGTGCCTCCTAAATCACCACACTTTCAAGGAGAAACATCTTGTAGTTCCCTACTTGATCTAGAATCTCTACAAATGGATAGAAACACTCGCGAATGGAGTGCACCTTTTAAGGAATACGATAATAGAAAAATCCAAAAGCACGAAGATATCAATAAAAAAGAAGAACCCACATTTGAATATCCTCTATTTGAATTGGGCAGTGAGGAAGACATCACTGAAGAAGAGTACGATAACCTCAAACAGAGCAAGAGGTTTCACAAAATACTGGAAAAGATGACTGATGAGGATAAAGAGAAATACTTCCTCCATTTAGCATCCAATGGTGTAAAATTACCCAAGGATTATGATGTGGAACAACTAAAAGAAAAGGAGATACCAACTCCTATTTCTATTCTCACCAAAAAACTTACCTTAATGCAAACGGAGCTTGCAACTCTCAAGCAAGAAAAGGCTAAATACAAAATGAAATACTTGATGGACTCCATTTGTCTATTACCTTTCGACAAGAGTATCACTATGGTTCCATTCCCTCCCAATGTGGCACAGCCAAAATATGACAAGTATATGGGAGAGACCAATCCACATGACCATGTTTGAGATTTTTGTGCTCTTAGCATAGAGTACATGCATGAACCTACTTACCTCATGCGACTTTTTCTGGGAAGTCTAGGAGGCAACACCATGGAATGGTTCTCAAAAATTACATCCAAGGTCAAAGTTTTTGAAGAGTTAATACAACAGTTCATCCAACATTACTCCTATAATATCCAGCATGACATGACTATGATGGATCTATGCAAAACTAAACAGAAGACTGATGAATCCTTTACCCACTTTCTACAAAGGTGGATGAAAATCTTTGCACAGTATTCAAGATCCATTCCCGAATCTGAGAAGATGGGAATCTTTTTCAATAACTTAATACTAGAATTGAACTACACATTGCAAATGCAAGATTCCCCTAGTTTTGACAAGATGATTAAGAACACCCTCCATATTGAAGAAGTTATGGTCAAAAAAGGGGAGATCACTCTTCAAAGTGAAAAAAAAACCTAACAACTCCAACTCCAAGCCTAAGTGGTGGTAGCAGAACAAAAATGTTGCCAATGATGGCGTAGTAGACGCATCCAATGTTGGTCCTAAACCTAAAGTATTCAATCTGACTAACAACATGCAAGCAAGCAAAGATGCCAAGGTAACAACCCCATACCCAAATAAAACAATGATAATAACAAGGGTCGACCATGGACTTCAAAACCTCAAAGAACATTCACTCCTTTGGGAGAGCCTCTTGAGACAGTTTTGAAGACACTTCTAGACAAAAATTCTCTCGCAATCCCAGATTCCAAACCATGGGAACCAGAAGTCAAACCTAGGTGGTGGGATGATAGTTCCTACTATGTCTTTCACAAGAACAAAGGACACAAGACTAATAATTTCCTTAAGCTTAAACATGTTATTCAAGACCTCATTGAAGGAGGTAACATCAAAGTGGATGGACACACTACCAATGAGGATCATACAACATTCAATAAACCATTTCCTAATTACGACAAAGGGGAAACATCTAAAGGAAAAGGTAATGAGGTAAACTACACTTACTCCAATAATGATAATGTGATCAATATTCTAGACATTAAAACTAAATCAATTAATGTGGTCACAATCAAAGGTGTTTCTTTCCAATAGAATGTAGCGACTAGGAGCCAAGCACAGGTCACAATCAAAGGACCCAATTCTTCCCCAAAACCAGCATCAATGTCCAAGATTCCTATTATTACTATCCCTAAACTAGCAGCAAAACACGTGGTAACTATTGTTGTAGCAAAGTATGACTTGGTAGACTAGTTGCAACAAACCTCGGCCAAAATTTCCATTTTTGAGCTACTTAAAATATCCATAGTGCATAGGGAAATCATAGAACAAGCCCTACATGCTACAAATATACCAAAGGACCTTGATATAGACAAATTCCAAGTGATGGTCAATCACATCTCAATGCCACATTACCTCTCCTTTCCTGAAGAGGATGATAAATCATTGACCCATCCACATAATCAACCCCTCCATATTGAAGTCCTCATTCATAAATCCCATGTTAGACACATATTGATAGATGGAGGCTCAAGATTGAATATTTGTACACTTAATCTAATCAAGAAAATGGGTCTTTCAGAATAGACCATTGACTCTAGAAGAAAAATAACTATCAAAGGTCATGATGAGGAAGAAAGATCCTCTAAAGGTCTTATTGTTCTACAGATCAGAGTTGGACCAATTGAAAGGAATGCCATATGTCAAGTTCTGGATCTACCCCTAGCTTACAATATCCTATTGGGGAGACCATGGATTCACAAAATGCAACCTGTGTCATCTACTTACCACCAGTTTATCAAGTTCCCACATAATGGGGTGGAAGTGACAATTCCTACAGATGCTAATTATACTTGTAACATTATCAAAGAAGGTAGTATGATTCCACATAACAAAGAGGCTATGGATGAGATTTCTCCTGAGACTACCAAGGACATGGTTATGAAGAGTTTTGGCAAAACCATAAAACTTGAAGAAATAGGTATGGGAGAATACAAACTGGACCTGACTCCACACTGACAGAACTTCCAGCGTTACCAAGATCCTATGGAAAACCTTCCTTGACATTTACACCTACTGCATTCAAGGAGCTGGAAATCCACAAAGAAACTGGCATGGTAAAGGCATCCACATCTTCTTTAGATAACACAGAACAACATGCAGTCTTGGACTAGCTTTACAAAGGAGAACCGATAGGAACTAAGGTCAAACATGTAGAAATATTTCTAGAACAATATGTAAAAGGATATGATCTCCTCAAGAAAATGGGATACAAAGGAAAAGGACCTCTAAACAACACAAGAAGAGGACTTATTAAACCTATACACATGGAGTTCAGGAATACTAGAGACAAAATAGGATTAGGTTTTAATACTGAATTTGACAAACCTACTTCAAAAGATAGTCTAATCTCTGACAAAGGGAGTGATGAAATAGAGGAGATAGAAATAGAGCCATGGTCCTATGAAAGGTTATTACATGTTGGCACAAATAATCCCAACTATCAAGGAGAGTGCTATGTACCAAGCTTTGAGGTACCACAAGATCTTCACATCCCTTTGTTACTACAGGCTCCTATTCAAGAGGTAGGAGACATAACAACAGCTGATCCAAAGATACCATTGATAGTAACAATTTCTAAGGACACACCTCGACATTAGGATTTACATCCTAACTGGGGGAAGTTGGTCACAATCACACATGTCCTTGATCTACCACACTTTGATCCACAGATAGCTAACCGAGTACACCAGATAACTATCACTGAATACTTAAACCAATCTGATGACAAAATCACTGACTCTCATGATTATGAATGAGATGAGATATCTGTCACCATACAAGACATTGAAATAGATACACTTCACATGTTTGCAGCTCCCTCAACACCTCATGAACATTCTAACACTACTCCCAACAACACTAATATTCCTGAAGTAGAGGAAGAGTTCCTTCCCCCAATCATTGATGGAGAAACTGGTGTTCTCATAAGTCTAGAAGAAGTTTAGAGGAGAAAAGAAAGAAGCCTCCTTTTACGAAGAGATGATGATGAAAGTTCTACTTACAAGTCACTAGAGTTTGGTCTGCATATGGTTAACAATGACCCTTTTAATGATGATCTATCTCTTATTGATGTAAACATCAAATAATTTAACTTAACAGGACATGTCATGTCAGTTAATAGTCATGATGCTAATGTGATGTTGTCCTTCCCAGAGCCTGATTCCTTGTCTTTGATAAATCTAGACCTAATTGATTGGAATAATATAGATCCTACTCCTATCCTTGACTTTCCCAATGACTACACCTTGGCTTGCTATCTAAATGCTTGTGAACCTTACACTTCTTCCACTAATGCAAGGAGCGTGAACATGTCATAGGAGGATATCAAGTTTAGTCAAAAATTGAAAAACAAAAATAAAAAGGGAACTGATGGTGAAAACCACGTTGTGGCAGCATCAGATCCTAAAATAGTAAAAAAAAAGATTTTTTTGTTGACAGGGGTTTGTGACCGGGTTTGCCAACAGATGTAAGTTGTCACCGAGTATTGGGGTACCAGCCAACTTTGCCTGTAAAGGTTGTCTCAAGAAATGAGATTCTTTGGGCCTTCAAGCATGTGAGAGTTGGGTCTTGATGGTGTAGGTGCTTAGTTGGGAGTGTGACTATTTTGTTCAGGGGGATAGCTAGTTATCTCAGCTCATCTTCTTCAAGGATTTAGGTAAGTGGGGTTTCCTACAAGCATTTTTTAGTTAATAAAATAAACCCCAAAAGATAGGCTAGGGTTAGAAGTATTCCATCTACCTATAGTCATGCAAATATATGCAAAACATCAACCATACTCTAAAATGCTACACTAAAATACTGAATACACACATAACCATTAGTTCATATATATTTAATAGCGAGAGAAAAGGAGGTCGTTAATCTACTTAAAATATCAGAGCAAGGGACATAAGAAACATATAGCACAAAAGAGTATTAACTCAGAGATCAAGAGACCAACAACAACATTGCGAGAATCCTTCTTTCTTCATTAATGGTTTTCCAGCACCACTGGTGAGTACATCAATAATGGCTCCAAGGGAGCGTCTATCCACTAAAATTCTAAGAACTAAGGAGCATTAAGCTCTACAACAACTAGAAATGAAACACTAAAAATCTATAGCTATAGACTGCAAAATTATCAATTCTTTCGACCCTTGAAATGAGGTCGGAATTGTTATTTATACACTAATTTGACCTAAAAATAACCTAACTTAACTTTACACTCAATCAATAAAATACAATTTCCAGTGGCCAATACTACCCACACCATGCTACAACAACCTCGAAAAGAATGGAGGTCTGACATGTGAGAAGAATGAGACAAGAAAGGAGGTATGGAAGAATCAGCCTTGAGAAGAGAGCCAGAGGGAAAATAGAAGAAATCCGATCCCATAGGGATCAAGGCTACATGCCTCATTAATGAAAAAGTGGCTCACTATCTCCGATGCGCCAGGTGTTATGTTGGAGCAGTGCCTTGGGAAGACCACCTACCTCGAGCTAACACATCCTATTGGGGTCACCTACTTTTTGACACCCTTATTAGCTACCTGGTAGTGACCAATCGGCTTTGGGGAACCTGGACATGGGTCACCAAAAGAATACAAAATTGTAGATCTGGGACTCTGGGATCCAGGAGCTTACACTCAAATAATAATGAATACAAAAATGTGTTATTGGTGAAAATTCTCTAGACTCCAGAGGACCTTACTATTCCTTGGTGTTATTGAATGTTTCTAGGAGCTGGGTGATTCCATCTTCATTAATGCTCTTGAGGATGGTATTTAGCTTCCTCCACCTGTTCACCTAGATCTAGAGTTTTTACCTTGAATTCAGTGGCCATCTTCATGACATCATGGCCCCAGAGCACCATGCGAGATATATGGGACATTGTCGCTCCATCGATTCCTTTCAGGGACTGTTATCTAGCTTCCATCAGATCATCAAACTTGCCTACTACATACTCCTCTGGAGTGCACGTCTCAGTGCTAAAGGGATCAACTCTTAAAACACTTGTAATGAATGCCTTGTATAAATTCAAAGAATAATAAATTTCTAGCACCTTTTCCCACAGGGCCCCTACAAGTTTCTTGGTTATCTCTAATGTAAGATCAATTCTAGAGTGCTGGGTCTAGACAAAAAATCAAAGGACTCCTCTCCCAAAATTTTGGCTTTAGAGACAATTTCCTCTTTGATGCTTATGAGTTCTCCTAACTCACCGATCCAAGCTTCATACTTCTCAACCTCTCACTCCCAAATGGTAATGGTAGTTTTAGCCTGATGTATAATATTGTTGGTGGCATATAGGTCTAGGAGAGTTGTCACTAGGAAACGTCAGAAGTTTTCTACCTGTTTAGCTACCCAATCATCAACTTCCTGTGCCTTCTTTTTCATACTTTGGAGTGCATCAATATCGCCCTATGGGAGTGGTTCTCCAGATGAGGAAGCTTCCAGAGGAATGACATTGATGGGTTGGGAAAGATCTGTCAGAAGCCTGACAAGATTTGTGTTCTTCTCCTTTTTTTCCCTGAACTTCTGGGCCTCCTTTTCATAGTGGGCTTCTACCACCTTGGCTACCTCTTTTAGCAGGTCTAACTCACCCTACTTTCCCCTCTTCCCCAAAGGTATCTCTGTGATTGTATACTCTTCATATTTTGTCATCACTGCATATGCTTCTAGGGGAGGTGTTGTGAATATCACAACTGTATCTCTACCCAGCCTAGACTGGAGGGTATGGACTATCTGGGCTTTCTTTTCCTTGGGGGGATTTTGTGCCTACACCATCATCTCTGCCAAGGAGAGATGGGCCTTGGCTGGCACTGGGGCCTTCCTTTTTCTTGATTCCAGACTCTTTTCTTGAATCTTTAGGGACACCGGCATCATCCACCTTAGTGGCATTAATATCGTCTACCCTAGTGTCCACGTCCTTAGCAAGGTTAGACCCTACATTTTTATTCTTGGGGTTTTTCCCCTCATCTTTCTGCTATTGTTCCTTGGCCTTATCTTCCAAGATATTCTCCTTTGTCAGAATATCTTCTGGAGGTGGGTGAGGCATCTGGCCAAAGTTTAGCAATGCGGTCGTTGAAACTACCTCACCGAATGTCACCTTCTTTGGAGGCGGTGCCTAGAGCATGGCAACTGAATTTATGGTTCTCATAGGTCCAATTCCCTTAGCTGATGTTAGTTTCTCACCCTTTATTTTCTTGTCCTCTATGGTGCTTGTAACCGGTGTCTTTGGGATGTCAAAGATGTTTATCTATTTAGGATCATTTTCTAGTTCTACCTAAACTTCCTTCTCTTGGGTAGTCTCTTTCTCCAGGCTTTTCTTCTCAAGAGGGATCACCACTTCCCCTTGGGTAGGAATTTATTCTACTACCTTCTTGATATCCCCCTCTAAGTTCACTAGTTAATCTGTCTTAAATATGTCATCAAACTCATCATGTAGAGGGGAGATCTCTAGGGGATTCTTGGGTTGATTGTCTGGCTCCAAAGAGTCTGAGGAGACAATCTGTATCTTAGGGATGCTAGGCATCCTAAGCTCTGGCTCCACCTTTGGATGAGGATTAGTTTTCTTCTTCATTTTCCTCCTTGTTACCAATGGGGGTCCTGCGTGCAACATGGCTTCCTTCTCTTCCTTCACCCCAGTCCCTGTTGCTTAGACCATTAATGTTGCAAGTGAAGGGGAAGTGGGAGGGCAGAAAGGTCAGGTCATAATGGAAAGAGTGGCCAATCAAGTGATTAACTTTTCTTTCATTTGCTGGGAAGCGGCCAGTGTTTGCTACATCTTTTCCACTATGGGAGTGGTGGCTGGAACTTGAGATGGGGTCCCTACTTTCTTTTTTCCTCTGTCCAAACCTTGCGAGGAGGTCCAGTCCCTGAAAGTTGATCCCCGCACAAATGGGCCAACTTTACATGTACTCTTTGGTCATGCCTTCTTGAAATATGTGTGACTTTTCTCGATCACATCATGGGTGAGGTCCTCTATTGTTGGTCCCTCCTTTGCATCCCAATTTACTGGAGGAAGGGCCAATTTATCTACTCCTTTTTCTTTGTATTGTGGGTCCATTGTGGACCTAGTATTTGAGAAGTCATCTAGAAATATCTGAAGCTTGAGCCTTTTCATCATTCCCATTGTCATCCAGATGAAATGCCAGTTCTGGACTTTGAAGTCATCCTGGCAGTCTTCCCAAAAATATTCCATGTGATATTCATGGGGCTTTGATGCTCAGGAAGTGCCAAGGCTATTTTACTGAGCGGATGAAAATTCTTCTACTCTAGATAGAACTCTGATAGTCTCAGACTTTTGAGCTTACTGTCGGCCTCTTTTTCTATGGCCAAACTACAAGAGTAATCCCCACATGTGATTGGGAATGGGATGTTTGTCACCTTCTTCACTGTGAAGAGGGTGTGCAGGTCCAGGATCTGCCTGCAGTATTCTAAAAGAATTATTTTTTCCCCATAATGCTTGGGCAATAAATAGGGTTTCCCAGTGAAGCTAGTCACCCGAATGTAGGTATGTTGTTGAAATTTAATATAATAATGGTCGTAAGTTCTGACCAAGATCATTTCCTCCTTGGAGAGTCAGTATCTGACATCTTGAGTAAGTGTGAGGAGGTTGTAGTAGATGAAGGCATTGTTCACCAGGCAGAAGCTGAGGAAACTAGCCTCCCATTAGATCTGTGGGAAAAAATCCTAGGGAGTATTTTGGCCTGGGAAAATCCTGAGTACACCCACTGTAAGTAATCCATTTATGATGGGGTGTTTTCGCACCAAAGCCCACAAAACATAAGATGTCATATAGAATTCAGATGACCTAGTGACCTGGAGAAATTGGGATTCCACATGATTTGCAATAATGGTGGCCCAATCAAAGTTCTTCTCACCAGAGGAGATGCCAAGCAAGAAGTAGTACATCCATGCCAAGAACTCCCAGGCATGGGGCTGTTTGAAGATCCTACATAGTGTGATAATCCCCATTTGTATGCTTTTTTTGAATTCAGTCCAAGGGATTTCAAGCTTCATCTTTCTAGCATCTTTCTTTGGCACCTTAAGCCATTTGTTGTTGAGGTACTGTCGGGCCATGTTCTCTAACTTCTAAAATTCCTCTAGGGCCAGTGCCTAGGTGAGGATGGCTGCATCATTGAATTGGGGAATTCCCAGCCCTGCCTAAAAGGTTGCAGCATCCAGAGACACCATAGGCGTTGGATATCTAGTTGGGATTGGGGAGGAAAGTACCATGGCCTAGATGGCGATATTGTAGTATCTTGCCAAAGTGAGGATGAGATTTGGAGCTTGCATGGAGTAGGGGTAGCAAGCAGCCTTCAAGATCCCTGAATTTCCCACATTGATGGCTAGAGGATCTCTGGCCATTCATTGAATAAACATCATTTTAACCAGGGCCTACATTTCGGCCCACACTCTGACACTGGTGTTGGTGATCAATTTAATTTTGGAATCAATCTTCAATCCTGCAATGGTTTCTCCATTCAAATATTTCATTGTCAGTGGGAGCTTTTCCAAGGCCTTCTTGGCCTTTGTTCTGACAGCTTCCCAAGTGGCAACAGTGGAGAGGAGATCTAGACTCCCGGGAGGAGATGATGCAGAAGCCTCTGACATGATTGATGAGTGGTATTTCAACAACCTGCAAGGCAAGATGACCATCAGTATCTATATAAAACAAATCATTATTCTGGATTTTGAAGGTCTTACCATTGTGTCACACCTATTCCTAAAAGAATCGTTAGCTCACGTCAAACTCTAGAAATATATACATATAATAAAAAGAATTTAAGAGTGAGCTTTACCTAGGCTTCTAGGGATTTTAGCACATGTGGTAAGGATTAAACAAAGGCCAAATGAAGAACTGTGACCTAGAGTCTGAAAAACTAACCGTTACTGATGAGATCAGAAATGAGTCGTATTAGGCTGATATGGGAGTGTCACGTGGTCATGCAGTAATGGTAGTTATGGAATTTATGTCAATAACTATCTGAACACATGAGGAAAAGAATACCACTTGGGTTAGACTTGAATGCATTCATGGGAGACTTAACCCATCATTAAGAGTGACTTGACAGAGGAGAGTGAAAACTACCATAGCCAAACCAGTGAGGTGTCGAGTTTGAACCAGGCAGCCACCTTTCTCAGATGAGCTCCACATTTGGGATCCTGAATGCACGGAGCATGAAAATCTCACCACTAGGAAAAGTATAGAATACACAAGAAATGCACAAAGATGAAGCACAGGTGAGGGCCGAAGCATGACTCGCAGGCTGGCCCAAAATGAACATATATACAGACGCAGAAAACTAGACACGCAATATATAATATATAAATAAAAAGTACAAAGGTATTTACATGGAAACCTACTAAAATATACAAAGTACTTACACTAAATTACAACTGCATAGAGGGTGGAAAACCCTCTGGCAAAGCCAACCCACCAATGGGAGGCAACATAAAGAAAAACTAGAAACATAAATGAAAGTAAAATGAAAACAAAAAAAACAAACGAGAACTAAAAAACCAGAAACTAGAGAGGGAAAATTCGAAGGCCTACCTGGAAACGTGGAGGGAGCAGGAAAGACGAGCACAGGAGGGGTTCTACAACAATTTCACCTTTGAATGACCATGCATGAGCACTATAAATCACTATTTAATCAATTACTAAGCACATGAGAAAAACACTATTTAATCACCTTAATTGCCTTAAAATTGCTCTGAGTGCTCTAAGTGTTTTAATCACGGTAAATGTGAAAATGATAGGTAAATTCTATTTATACTGCTAAGATAAAAATGTGTTGCATTCTTTCTGCAAACTCTAGACCAAGCAAACCTCCAGACTCTGAGCTTGGGGATTCCATGCAACCATACCTTCTCACAAAAGAAGACTTGATGGAAGAGAATCCCGAAGTATGAAATCCGTCTCTCAAAGGAACAAACTCTGGGACTGGGTCTTGGAGATAGAATGAGACAAAAGAAAAAGAAAGACAACCCTCGTCGAAGCAAAGCCTGGAGGGAAAACAAAAGAAAACAAAAGAGAACAAAGGAAAGAGCCAAAGAGAAAAGAGGGGGACCCAACATTTTGCCTACAAAATGTAGGGATGGGTATATAGGGCATAATAAATGGTGACTATCTAGGATAGATGCCTTAGCACATTTGAGAACTTTAGAATCTCTAGTTAGAAAAACCAGAATAAATCTTTACCTAGAGCATTCTGCTTGCAAAGTGTGAGGTGTCTAAGAAAATCCAGTCCATCAACGATTCAATCTTTCAGTCTTTTCATCAGCCGTGAAGTGTGTGCTTTGAAAGGAAACCAAGCCAATGAACTCTGGGAGAAACAGAGAGGAGGCACTAAGTAAATCAAACCAAAGTCTTCATACATTGCACATTTCCCCCAGATATCGAAATTCTCCATTCTTTAGTTATTTTTATTCTTTTTGTTCTTTGGATAGAAAGGCGGTACTTCTTTCACCGTAAGCCTTAAGCTTAGCTATTTTTTAATGGAGGTACATATTTCACCTTGTTGCCCACCTTTAAATTACCAAATAGGAGAGAAAGTTCTAGACCTAGGATATTTTAATGATTTTCAAACTTGGTCAACCAACCAATGCAACCGATCTTCCCTCAAGGTGTCTGATTACTTGCTTCTTAGATTTTCTATTAACTAATGTCTGGACTATCAAGATGTGAACCCAATGAAGATTACCCACAACCCCTTTTACCATACCTACAAAATAACTCTGGAGCAAGGAAAAATTACACCATGCTAACAATAGATTCCAAATTACCTGAAATACATAGGGCACCATTCCAAAGACTAGATGTTATGCAAAGCATACCGGTCTATGAAATGAAGCAAACACGTTAGGAACCTAGAAAATGAAAATAAAACTAAGAAACCAAAAGCAAATGAAAACACCATGAAAAGGCGACCCTGGAGGGTGGCCAGCAAGAACTATTTACAAGGCAAGGGTATTCCAAATGGAACACCAGGAGAGATATTTACAAGCAAGGAATATACATATAGTACAACTCTATACAAACTCACCACCTACCTTATTCAAAGTAGTGCTTGAGAAACTACCCATTGATAGGAAATGGGATGGCTTCTCTAGTCATAGTGTTGAGGCGATAAGTATTTTCCCCATAGATCTCAGATATCAGGTATGGTCCAATCCAGAGCCATTGAAACTTAGTGTGCTTTCCCTTCTTTTCTCAGGCCTTGTCCCACAAGAGAACCAGGTCTAAAATCTGAAAGGCCTTATACTAGGCTCTTCTATCAAACCATCATTTTACTACTGCTTGGTGATGCACAAAGTGTTCAAGGGTTGCATCTCTTTTTTCTTCTATTTGTACTAGGTTCAAAAGATGAACTTCCATGATGTTGTCCCATTTTCTGAATTCCTGCATAAAATATAAAATCGAGATCTGTAAGTTCGTGGGGAATACTGGATTCTGGCCATAAACTAGATGGAATGGGGATGTCCCCAGGGATGCATTTATGTAGATGCGTTCTACCCAGAGAGAGAATCTAAGCTTTTGGTGCTAGTCCTAAGGGTTCTATTCTAACAGATGTTTGATCACCTCAAGTAAATTTTTGTTGGTTGATTCAGCAACACCATTTCCTTGGGGGTAATAGTTGCTAGAGAAATTTAGGGTGACCTTCCTGTCATAGTTCTATTCAAGTAATTGCATCTAAGAAAATGCTAGACCATTGTCATATACTATAACAAAGGGCATTCCAAATATGGTGACGATGTTTTTTTCTAGGAATTTGATAACTACGTCCGCCATGTTATTTTTATAAGGAATTGCTTCAGACCACCGGGTGCAATAATCGGTAGTAGTTAAAATGTACCAGTGGTTGGTAGACAATTTGGGGTTGATTTCCTCGATAAATTTAAATTCCCATTGGGTGAAGGGTCTATCTTCAAAGACCGATTGCAAAGGCATGGCTGGGTTCTGCTCATGATGTGTTGTTGTTTGACAAGTATGGCATCTCCTAAAGTGAGTGTAGACATCTTTGAAGATACAGGGCCAATAGTATCCAACTCAGAGGATCTAATGGGCAATGTTGTCAGCTGAGCCATGCCCGGTTCCAAACTACCCATGAAATTCTTGAATCATTTTCGTAGCTTGGTTCTTATCTATGCACCAGAGGTATACCCCCTCATAGTTCCTATGAAAAAGCATTCCATTTTTTTATCATGAAGTGCACACTTTTCAGTCACAGAGTGAGACATTTTTTGGGGGGTAGCCCCTCTGGGCATCTGTTGTTCAACAATAAGTATACTAGGTTGGTATACCATAGATCTTGAGTGATAGACTCCACTGTATATGTTTGGCATTCAATGTTGGGAGTCTCTTCTGCCATCACTCTACATATTTCCTAGCCTCAGACTATCTTCATGGGTTGCATTTCCAAATCATACTCTTGGAGGATGGCCATCCATTTCCCCTGTCGTTCACCCAATTCACTCTGCAGGAGCAGAGACTCAACAGCTTGGTCTGGGACGATAGAATGTACTTTACTTTGGAGAATATAATGTCAGAATTTTTTCACAATTTGGATGAGATTAAAGGCCTTTATTTCCAAAGGCAAATACCAAACCTCAGCATTTTTAAAAGGGGAGCTCATAAAATCTATTGGTCGTTCTTCCCCTTCGACCTTCTGGGTCAAAACTGTTGCAGTAGAATGCGGTGAAGCAAAGGAGTATATGTGAAAAGGGAGGGAATAGTCTAGACTAGCCAAGACTGGGGCCTCCACAATCATTTGTTTGATATGGGAAAATGCCCACTTTTCTTCTAGACTCCACTCAATCTTTGTATCTTTCTTCATCATTTCATTGAGTGGCTTCACTATCTCGGCAAATCTAGTAATGAATTGCTGGACAAAATTTATCTTCCTGAAGAAAGATCTCATTTCCTTCTTGCTGCTAGGCATTTGTAGATTCAGAAATGCTTCAACTCTCTTTGAGTCGATGGATATACCCTTCTCAGAGATAATATGCCCGAGTAGCTTCCCTTCAGTGACCATGAATATACATTTCTTAGGGTTGAGGGATATTCCATACCGATGACATCTCTCACAAATTTGGGTGAGGTGGGTGGAGTGATCATGCCTATCCCAGGAAAAGATGATCAAATCATCCATGTAGATGATTATGCACCAGTTTACTAGGCCTTCAAACGCGATGTCCATAGCCTTCTAAAATGTGGCCCCTGCATTGATTAGGCCAAAGGGAAACCTCCGGTATGCAAACGTTCCCCACTTGGTGGTGAACATCATTTTGTCTCTATCTTCATACTTAACCATTACTTGGTTATACCCAGAGTACCCATCCAAGAAGGACATCATTTGTGATCCATTCATGATTTGCAATACCTCATCCAATGAAGAGAGAGGGTGATTATCCTTCTTTGATGTCTTGTTTAAATTTTGAAAATATAGTCAAAGGTAGATCTCACCACTTTTCTTCCTCACAGGGACAAGGTTGGCCACCCACGTGTGCCAGATTGGAAAGATAATCCAGGCTGATAGCAGTTTTTGAACCTCTTGATGAATCAGAGGCTCTATCAATGGGTTGACTGGTTTTTGATTTTGTTGGAAGGGCTTAGCATCAGGTTTTAGTGGGATGGTATGGGTCACGATGGATGTGTCGTAGGTCTTCAAATCCTCATACCCCCATGAAATTACATCAATGTATTGTTGGAGGACCATGAGAATCTTATCCTTCTCTTCAGGGGAGGAGGTGCCAATGTGTATCAATTTTTCTTCACCGGTCTGGCTGATGTTTACTTTTTCAAATTTTCCTCCCTCAGAGGATGATGATATCTTCTCCCAGCCCCAAGGGTCCAAGTCAAAGATTTTTTCTAGTGCTACCATCCCCTTAGGGATAGTGTTGGTTAGTAAGTCTATGATCCTATCATCTTCTTCACCCTGCCCAGTATCTTCGTGATCTCTTTCTTCCACTATCTGGTCCTTGAAGATGCCAATATTGGCCATGAAGGCTAGGATATGTTGATCATCCTCAAAGACCTAAAAGTGGGTGACATTACCTAGAATGGACGGGGTGGGGATTGTCTCAACAGAAAATTTCCAGAGCTAAGAACCAGCCATTGGCTCAAGGGTGCTGGTAGATACAGCGAGGGCATCTGGAACATAGATTCTTTTTTGGGGAATGATTTCAATGTCAAAGGTGTCAAAATATTCAATGACGCTCCATGCCCAATTGTGGTATGTAGCCAAACTTTTATCATGACAAATGTATTGGCTCCGAACCTACTTTATGATCAACTCTAAATAACCTAGCATCCAGAGGCATGTGATTCCCTTTCGTAGTGCAAATAGGAGTCCAAGGACCAAGGCCTCGTACTCTGTGACATTGTGTGTACAGTTGAACTGCAACCTGTAAGATGCATTGAAGGATTTCCCCCATAGGTTAATCAATTCCACTTTGGCTCTAGAGAATTGTTTAGACTAGGACCCATCAACATTTAGGGTCCACAGATCGTTGTTCGTTGCTTGGGGCTAAGAAGGCAAAATGGCCTTTGGATTATTTTTGGGAAGGTTGGGAGGAGTTTCCTCCATTGCTGATAGTACGTGGGTGATTTTTTCCTCTAGGGAAGCTTGTGGCTAGGATTCCTAGATTGGTGGCATCATGGGGGTACCACCGGAATGATTTCTTGGTCTGGGTAGATCCGCTTCATGTTTCTTCTCCCGAAGGGCATTGATGTGATGGGTAGTAGTGGCAATACAGGGCTCACACTCTAGTTCTGAGTATTTATGATAATGCACCCAGCACTAGGTGCCAGACAAGAGTGTAGCAGGGGTCCCTGTAGTACCTTATGAGTTAGCCTCACCCCTTAGTTTTTCATCTAGGTCCTATGCCCTCTGAGAAACTATGGGGTCTTCCCCGGGGGTGAAATCAAATGTCAAGATTTAGGGTGGTCAGTACACCCCGGGGAAAATCTTAGAGAAGATGACTTCATTTACCCTCCTAACTTCAGTGAGGGCCTATTTCATCCAAGGCTCACTTTCTACCTAGATCTGGTTAGATTGTCCCTCCCAGGGGAGCCACAAGTGGAAAAAGTAAGTGGAAAATTACCTGTTAAGGGACTTGGACCAATTCTGACTTAATAACATCCTGTAAGTCTCTGGGATGTCCACCACTTGGATGTTGATTATGCTTGCTATCCAGTGGTCTTGGATGAGTTGAATATGGATGTTCTTCAACTCACCTACCATTTTCATAGAAGTTTTTTCCAGCTGGACTACTGCACCTTTGGATGGAGTGGGATGTAGTCTGAGCTTCTGGCATATTGATAAGGGCATGATGTTTCCTAAAGCACCTAAATCTACCAAGAAATTATGTAGGTTCTTCCCTTGTATGTTTAATCCTAGTAAGAAGAGAGTATCTTTAGTGTTTCCCCAGAAGACAGCCGCATAGGCATCGTAAAAAGTGACAATCTTGGTTGGGCGACTGACAGCTTCTGGGTTTCCCAAGAGCTTCAGAAGAGACTTCCTCTGCACAGGAAAATTCAGTAAAACCTCCATCAAGGTCATGGAGGTGGTAGTTCTTTCCAACACCTTTGTGATATCAAACCTCCCCCTAGGGAATTATTGGCTTCCCTCAGCTGGATCCTTAGCTTGGTTAGAGCTGGACCCTTTCGGTGAGAAGGAGCGATCAGTTGTGTTGTTCTGGGGCGGGGTATCTTTGGGAAGTGTGGGTGTGTAAAATAGTCCTTTCCCAGCCTAACTCCAGGTGTTGTAGGGAGTCTGTGGGTTGGTGAAGGTATTGGCCTCAAAGCCCGAAATAGATTCATCAAAGAACCCTTGTAGTTCGGGTTCTTCTTAATTTTCCTTGTTTGCTCCAAAGAATACGGTCTCACAGGCGAAGGCACCATGAGTGGGCTCTTGTATGGGATGTTTCAGTGGAGTAGGATCAGTAGTTTGTTGTCTATCTAGCTAGGAGATCATGATGAACTTATCCAGCATGGCACAGTTCACCTTAGAATGAGAGCATGTGTCGTGGAATTTGCACCAGTTAGTCAAGGGTTGGAGTTCTGCAATTGGTGTAAAATGAGAAGGTCCATCACTACCCTAATTGGTGTTTTAGTTTGGAGGGGGACCTCTGGTGTTAGCATTGTTGTTTCATTGTTGTTGGTTGGGCCAAGGCCCATTGTTATAATTTCTCCCTTTGGCGTTGTTATTTTGTTAGCTAGAGAAGGCATTCCCTCTCTGTGAATTAGTGTTGTGGGGTGCAAGAGACCCTTCCTTTAGCTTTCCCATGTCCACAGTAAGTGAGGACAATAGTCGCCAGAGGGATTCAACCTTAGTGAATAGCTGGGTGTTCACATCACAATGTGACAGTTGTTGTTGTTGGTTCCCAGGGAAGGAAGAAGCAACTACCAAAGTCGAGGGTAGCAGCCCTCTAGCCGTGGATGACTAGAAGAAAGGCACTCTGAAAGGTTGTGTCTGTGGTTGTTTTGCTTGTTGTGGCTGGTTCCAGGGAATGAATTCTAGACCTGGTATTGTCTAGGCTTGCAATGGATATATGTACCGGGCCTATTGGTCTATCAACGATGGTGGGGTATTCATGGCCATTGCAGGGGCACCGATTGTCTGATTGGGGTTGCATCCCCTGATATAAGAAGTTCTAGCAGGTATCATGTTGAAAGGCATGCTCTTCCCAATCCCGCATGGGGATTTGTTCAGATCATGAGACAACTCCAAGGATAGGTTGTAAACCTTTACTAGAGTATCCCTGTCAATGGGGGAGTTAGTTCTCCATAGGAGAGTGGCAAGGAAAGGGTCCATTGCATTTAGGTTTGTCTGGATAGTCACTTCTGGGGATGGGATGAAAGGACCCATGCACCACTTCAAGGCACGTTGGAACCGATGGTTGAATGCTGCAAGGGGCTCATTTGGTTCATTTCTATTGGAGATGAATTGGCTGTGGGACCATGCTAGATCCACATGTCTATGAAAGGCCACAAGAAAGGTGTCTTCCATGTCTTTCCAACTGTTGATGGAGTTGGTGGGAAGGTTAAGGTACTAGTTTAGCTCATTCTGTCCCAAGGACAGAGGGAACATCCAGGTCACAACATCTTGATGTTGGATCCGGTGTTGGTTCATGGCATCTTTGTATTCCTATAGATACTCTTCTACATTTTTTGAGCCTAAGTGTTCGTATCTAGGATAGATATTTTTTGGGTGTGCAAGAAGATTGTTGGTTGCACCCAAAAACTGTCCCATCGGGGACCCTGTGTTACCAAAGTATGTAGCCATCGGGGGTATTGGATTTTGGCTAGACTGAGTATTAATCCCTGGAGTTTTCTGGGAGCATTGGGTATTCTAGGATTTAGTAGATCCCCAGACAATGTTGGTTGGCTTGGCTTTCGGTGTCCGCTTCTTTCAAGCCAGAGGATCAAGTTCAAAAAACCTTCTGGGATTAGGGACTGATCTAAGGATTCTTTCAAATCGGGCTCGTGAAAATGATCCAATCCCACTAAAGGTCTTCTTCCTAAAACTATGGCTTGGGGAAGCCTCATGTGGTGTAAAATCTAAATCCTCAAAAGGGGACGAGCTCATGCCCTCCTTCTAGCATGAGTTTCTGTTGACGGGGGTTTGTGACCGGGTACCGAGGTATCGGCCTACTTTGCCTATAAATTTTATCCAGAGAAATGAGATTCTCTGGGCCTTCAAGCACATGAGAGTTGGGTCTCAAAAGTGTAGGAGCTTAGTCAGGAGTGTGACTATTTTCTTTGGGGGGATAGCTGGTTATCTCAGCTCATCTTCTCCAGGGATTTAGGTAAGTGGGGTTTCCTGCAAGCATTCATTAGTTAATCAAATAAACCTCAAAAGATAGGAAAGGGTTAGAAGTATTTCATCTACCTATAGTCATGCAAATATATTCAAAACATCAACCATGCTCTAACATGCTACACTAAAATACTGAATACACATAGAACCATCAGTTCATATGTATTTAATAGCGAGGTAAAAGGAGGTTGTTAATCTACTTAAAATATCAGAACAAGGCACATAAAAAACATAAAGCACAAATGATTATTAACTCAGAGATCAAGAGACCAATAATAGCATTGCGAGAATCCTTCCTTCTTCATTAATGGTTTTCCAGCATCACTAGTGAGTACATCAAAAATGGCTCCACGGGAGCGTCTATCCACTGAACTTCTAAGAACTAAGGAGCATTAAGCTCTGCAACTACTAGAAATGAAACACTAAAATGCTATATCTATGGACTACAAAATCATCAATTCTTTCGACCCTTGAAATGAGGTCAGACTTGTTATTTATACATAGATTTTCCCTAAAACTAACCTAACTTAAGTTTATACTCAATCAATAAAATACAATTTCTAGTGGCCGGTACTACCTGCACCACACTAAAAAAACCTCAAAAAGAATAGAGGTCTGACATGTCAGAAGAATGAGAGAAGAAAGGAGGTATGGAAGAATTAGCCTTGAGAAGAGAGCCAGAGGGAAAATAGAAGAAATCTGATCCCCCAGGGATTGAGGCTACATGCTTCATTAATGAAAAAGTGGCTCACTGTCTCTGATGCACTAGGTGTTATGTTGGAGTAGCTCCTTGGGAAAACCACCTGCTCTGAGCTGACATGCCTTGTTGGGGTCACCTAATTTCTAACACCCTTATTAGTTTTTTGATAGTGACTGGTTGGCTCTAGGGAACCTGGACGCAGGTCGCCAAAAGAATACAAAACTATAGATCTGGGACTCCGGGATCTGAGAGCTTGCGCTCAAAGAATGATGAATACAAAAATGTCCTATTGGTGAAAATTCTCCAGACTCCAGAGGCCCTTACTATTCCTTGGTGTTATTTAACATTTCCAAGAGCTGGGTGATTCCATCTTCATCAATTCTCTTGAGGCTCGCCCGACGGTATTCAGCTGCCTCCACCTGTTCACCCAGATCTAGAGTTTTTTCCTTGAATTCAGTGGCCATATTCATGACATCATGGCCCCAGAGCACCATGTGAGATATACAGGACATTGTCACTCCATCAATTCCTTCCAGGGACTAGTATTGAGCTTCCATCAGCTCATCAAACTTGCCTACGACATACTCCTCCAGAGTGCATATCTCATTTCTAAAGGGATCAACTCCTGAAACCCTTGTAATGAATGCCTTGTATTAATTCAAAGAGTAATCAATTTCTAGCACCTTATCCCATAGGGCCCCTACTAGTTTCTTGGTTATCTCCAATGTGAGATCAAGTCTGGAGTGCTGGGTCTGGACAAAATCAAAGGACTCCTTTCCCAAAATTCTGGCTTTGGAGACAATTTCCTCTCCGATGCTCATGAGTTCTCCTAACTCACCGATCTAAGCTTCGTACTTTTTGACCTCTCCCTCCTAGATGGTAGTGGTAGTTTTAGCCTAATGTATAACATTGTTGGTGGCATATAGGTCTGAAAGAGTCATCACTAGGAAATACCAGACATTTCCTACTTGTTCAGCTACCCAATCATCAGCTACCTACACCTTCTTTTTCATACTTCTTAGCACATCAATATCACCCTGTGAGAGCGATGCTCCGGATGAGGAACCTTTCAGAGGAATGGCATTGACAAGTTGGGCAAGCTTCGTCAGAAGCCTGACAAGATTTGCATTCTTCTCCTTTTTTGCCCTAAACTTTTGGGCCTCCCTTTCATAGCAGGCTTCTACCACCTTGGACACTTCTTTCAGCAGGTCTAACTCACCTTGCTTTCCCCTCTTCCCCAGAGGTATCTCCATGATTGTATAGTCTTCATATTTTTCTGTCATCTCATCTACTTCTAGGGGACATGTTACGACTACCACAACCATATCTCTGCCTATCCTAGTTCAGAGGGTATGAACTGTCCAGGCTTTCTTTTCCTTGGGGGGATTTTTTTCCTGAGCCATCATCTTTGCCAAGGAGAGATGGGCCTTGGCCGATGCTAGGGCCTTCCTTTTTCTTGATTTCACCAGCCATTATAGTGGTAGGGGTGGCCTTGCTGCCAAAGTTTGATCTTGTGAATCCCCTCCAGGGTTCTATTATACGTCCCTAGTATTTTGAGCCTCTTCAGACTCTTTTCCTAAATCTTTAGGGACACCGACATCTTCCACTTTAGTGGCATCAATATCATCTACCCTAGTGTCCATGTCCTTAGTAGCGTTGGACCCTACATTTGTATTCTTAGGGTTTTTCCCTTCATCTTGCTACTATTGTTCCTCGGCCTTATCTTTTGAGATATTCTCCTTTGTCAGAATATCTTCTAGAGGTGGGTGAGGTATCTAGCCAAAGTTTAGCAATGCGGCCGCTGAAACTACCTCACTGAATGTGGCCTTCTTCAGAGGTAGCGCCTAGAGAGTGGAAGCTAAAGTTATAGTTGTTCCTATATGTCTGGTTCCCTTAGCTGATGTCTGTTGCTCACCCTGTATTTGCCTATCCTTTGTGGTTCTTGCAACCAGTATCTCTGGGATGTCAGAGATGTTCTTCTATTCAGGCTCCTTTTCTAGTTCTACTCGCACTTCCTGCTCTTAGGAAGTCTCTTTCTCTAGGGTTTTCTTCTCAAGAAGGATCACCACTTTCCCTTGGGCGGAAATTCTTCTAATTCCTTCCTGATATCCCACTGTAAGTTCACCAATTCATCTATCCCAAATATGTCATCAAACTCATCATGCGGAGGGGAGGTCTCTGGGGGATTCTCAGGTTGATTGTCTGGCTCTGGAGAGTCCAAGGAGACAATTTGTATCTTAGGTATGCTAGGCATCCCAAGCTCTGGCTCCAACTTTGGCTAAGGTTTAGTTGTCTTTTTCTTTTTCCTCCTTGTTATTAATGGGGGCCCTACATCCAACATCGTTTCCTACTCTTCCTCCGCCCCGGTCCCTGTTGCTTAGACCATTAATGCGGCAAGTGAAGGGGAAGTCGGAGGGCAGATAGGTCTGGTCATAACGCTCAGAGTGACCAACCAAGTGATTAACTTTTCTTTCATTTTTTGGGAGGTGACTAAATTTTTCTACATCTATTCCACTATGGGAGTGGTGGCTGAGATGTGAGATAGGATTCCTACTTTCCTTTTTCCTCTATCCTCATCCTGTGATAAGGTTCTAGCCCTAGAAGTTGATCCCCGCACAAACGGGCCAACTTTACGTGTACTCTTTGAGCATGCTATCTTAAAATATGTGTGACTGTGCTCGATCACATCGTGGGTGAGGTCCTATATTGTTGGTCCCTCCTACACATCCCAATTTACTAGAGGAAGGGCCAATTTATCTACTCTTTCTTTGTATTGTGGGTCCATTGTGGACCCAGTATCTGAGAAGTTATCCAAGAATTTCTGAAGCTTGAGCCTTTCCATCATTCTCATTGTCATCTAGACAAAATGCCAGTTCTAGACTTTGAAGTCATCCTACCAGTCTTCCAAAAAAAATTTCATGTGATATTTATGGGGCTCTGATGCTTGGGGAAGTGCCAAGGCTATTTTGTCAAGCGGATTAAAATTCTTCTGCTCCAGATAGAACTCTGATAGTCCCAAACTTTTGAGCTCATTTTCAGCCTCTTTTTTCGTGGCCAGACTACAAGACTAATTCCCACAAGTGATTGGGAACAAGACATTCACACCTTCTTCTTTCTATGAAGAGGGTGTGCAGGTGCAGGATTTGCCTGTAATCTACCTGCAGTATTCTAAAAGAATTATTTTGTCCCTGCAATGCTTGGGCAATAAATAGGGTTTCTTAGAGAAGTTGGTCACCCAAATGTAGGTATGTTGTTGAAATTGAATATAATAATGGCCATAAGTTTTGATCAAGTTCATCGCCTCCATGAAGAGCCAGTATCTGACATCTTGAGTAGGTGTGAGGAGGTTGTAGTAGATGAAGGCATCGTTCACCCCACAGAAGCTGAGGAAACTAGCCTCCCATTGGATATGTGCGAAATAATCCTAGGGAGCATTCTGGCCTAGACCAATCCTGAGTACACCCACTGTAAGTAATCTGTTTTTGATGGGGTGTTGTTGCACCAGAGCCCACATAACATAAGATGTCATGTAGAATTTGGATGACCTGGTGACCTAGAGAAATTGGGAGTCCACGTGATTTTCAATAATTGTGGCCCAATCAAAGTTCTTCTCACCAGAAGAGATGTCGAGAAAGAAGTAGTACATCCATGCTGAGAACTCCCAGACATGGGGTTGTCCAAAGACCCTACATAGTGTGTTAATCCACATTTGTATGCTTTCTTTGAGTTCGATCTAGGGGATTTCAAGCTTCATCTTTCTAAAGTCTTTCCTCGATACCTTAAGTCATTTTTTGTTGAGGTACTGTCAGACCATGCGCTCTAACTTCTGAAATTCCTCCAGGGCCAGTGCCCGGGTGAGGATGGCCGCATCATAAAATTGGGGAATTCACAGCCCCGCTTGAAAGGTTGCAAAATCTAGAGACACCATAGGCATTGGATATCCATTTTTGACTAGGGCGGCAAGTATGATGGCCCAGATAGCGGTATTGTAGTGTCCTTACAGAGTGAGGATGAGCTCTGGAGATTGCACGGAGTATGGGAAGCAAGAAGCCTTTAGGATCCCAAAATTACCCACATTGATGGCTAGTAGATCTCTAGTCATTCATTGAATAAACATCATTTTAACTAGGGCATAGAGCCAAAGCATAGGCGAGGGCCGAAGCATGACTCGCAGGCTAGCCCAAAATGGGCATATATACAGACGCAGAAAACTAGACACACAATATACAATATATATATAGAAACTACAAAGGTATTTACATAGAAACCTACTAAAATATACAAAGTACTTGCACTAAATTACAACTGAATAGAGGGTAGAAAACCCTCTGGCAAAGCCAACCCACCAATGGGAGGTGACAAAAAGAAAAAATAGAAATGGAAACGAAAGAAAAATGAAAACAAAACAAAAACAAACGAGAACCAAAAAACTAGAAACCAGAGAGAGAAAAGTTGAAGGCCTACCTAGAAACGTGGAGGTAGTGGGAAAGATGAGCATGGGAGGGGTTCTACAACAAGTTCACCTTTGAATTACCATGCATGAGCACTGTAAATCACTTTTTAATCAATTACTAAGCACAGGAGAAAAATGATTTTTTAATTTCCTTAATCACGTTAAAATCACTCTGAGTGCTCTAAGTGTTTTAATCGATGTAAAAGTTAAAATGACAAGTAACTTCTATTTATACTGCTAGGGTAAAAATGTGTTGCATTCTTTTTGCAAACTTTGGAACAAGAAAACCTCTGAACTGTGGGCCTGGGGATTCCACGCAACCATACCTTCTCGCAAAAGAAGATATGATGGCAGAGAATCCTGGAGTTTAGAATCTGTCTCTCAAAGGAACAAACAAACTCAGGGACTGGGTCTTGGAGACAAAAGGAGACAAAAATAAAAGAAAGAAAACCCTCACAGAGGAAAATCACAAAGGGAAAACAAAAGAAAACAAAACAAAGGAAAGAGCCAAAGAAAAAAGAGGGGGACCCAACATTTTGCCTACAAAATGTAGGGATGGGTATGCAGGGCATAACAGTATCTGATGGTGAAAACCTCTTAGAGGCACCAAAGGATGAGATACTTGATATCCTCCCCAAGAAATTTTAGGAAAGATCTTCAATTATGATAGATCCAACATAGCCATTTACTTTGGGCATAGCTGAAGTTCCTCAAATAGTACACCTAGCACAATCTTTGTCAGAAGAGGAAGAACTATAATTCATCAAGTTCCTGAAAGAGAAGAAGATCAAATTTGCATGGTCTTATATGGATATGCCTGGAATAGATCTTGAATTGATAATGGACCACTTGTCTAAAGCTCCTTGGATCAAGCTCGTGAAACAAAAACTTAGAAAGATGCATCCTCATGTTGCATTGCTAGTAAAGATAGAGCTAGAAAAATTATTGAAAGCTGGATTTATCAAAGTCATTGCCTATGTAGGATGGATCTCCAATGTGGTCTCAGTATCTAAATCTGATAAATCTATCAGGATATGTATAGACTTTAGAGACTTAAACAAGGCATGTCCTAAGGATGACTTCCCCCTTCCTAATTTGATATGATCATAGACCTCACAAAAGGCTACCAAATGTATTCACTAATGGATGGTTTCTCGGACTACAATCAGATAAAAATTGCCCCCAAGGATCAAGAGAAAATTGCATTTACATGCGTATGGGGAACATTTTGCTGGAACATCATGCCATTTGGGTTGAAGAATGCCGGTGAAACATATCAAAGAGAAATGACTACTATATTCCACGATATGATGCATAAAAACATGGAGGATTACATGGATGACACCTTGGCTAAATCCAATGAGAGGAGCACTCATATTTATGACTTAAGGAAGATATTAGATTGAATGGAGCAATTTCAACTCAGGCTCAATCCAAAGAAATGTGCCTTTGGCGTCCAATTAGGAAAACTCTTAGGGTTTATAGTTTCAGCGAAGGGAATTGAGGTTGATCCTGCAAAGGTCAAAGCTATTCTAGAGATGACTCCTCCATGCAACATCAGTCAAATGAGGACATTACAAGGGAGACTTCAATCAATCAGGAGGTTCATGTCACAACTTGTTGATAGAGCACAACCCTTTACCAAATCACTACATAAAGGGGTCACCTTCAAATGAGATGAACACTATGAAGCCAACTTCAGAGAATTAAAAGGGTACCTAGCTACTTCTCCTATTCTTATGGAACCTATTCATGGGAAGCCATTACTCTTGTATATTTCAGCTACAGCTACATCATTAGGAGTATTATTAGCACAAGAGGATTAAACAAAGAAAGAAAGATCTATCTACTACATCAGTATAGCACTAGTCTCCTATGAGCTCAATTACATCATTATTAAGAAAGCATGCTTAGCAGTCATCTTCGCATCACAAAAATTGAGACACTACATGATCTCACATATAGTCAAGCTCATTAATAAGATTGATCCTTTGATGTACCTTTTGAGAAAAACATCATTAACAGGGCGTCTAGAAAAATGGGTCCTCATTCTAAGTAAATTTGACATTGAGTATGTAGATCGAAGGGCTATTAAAGGACAAGTTCTCGCAGTCAACTAGCTGATTCACCACTCCAAGATGATGAACCTTTAAGGATTAAATTCCCTGATGATACCATTATGCATCTAACTAAGTACCCATGGAAGATGTAGTTTGATGGTTCTTTCATGCAACAAGGCTTTGGAGCAGGAGTTTTGTTCATAACTCCTCAAGGCTAAAAGATACCCAAGTCTTACAAATTGATGTTTCCATGCATGAACAACATCTATGAATATGAGGCACTGGTAAACGGTCTTAAGCTTGCCATGGAATGGAAAATTATAGAGTTACATGTATATGGTGACTCCTAGCTCATTATTAATTAAGTTAATGGAGATTATCAAATGAAAGATGAGAAGTTAACACCCTATAAGCAACTAGTTGATGACCTAAAGAAATAATTTGTCTTCATCACATTCCAGCAAATACCTAGAATAGAGAACAAAGCTGCAGATAACATAGCTACATTGGAATCCATGTTACAACTAGAAGAACATCAATTCCGCTATGAATTCTTGGTGGAAGAACTCTCCTATCCTACCTTTGATACCCCTGAATACCAAGTACTCTATTCTTTAAACACCCCAGACCAATATCGGTATGCCAATATCATTTCCTATCTCACTGACAAAACTATTCCCAACAATCTATCCAGAAATGAGAAAAGAGCCTTGATCAGGATAGCATCATATTATGTCCTCATAACTAATAAATTATATCAATGAGGTCTTGACGATACACTTCTTAGATGTTTAGAACTCGAAGAGTCAGATCACGCATTAAAAGAAGTCCACGAAGGTGTATGTGGATCACATTCAAATGACTTTTCACTAGCAAAGAAACTACTTAGAGTAGGCTATTACTAGCCCACCATGGAAAAAGATGCTATTCAATTTTCAAAAACATGTGATAAATCCAAACACATGGAAATCTCATCCATGATCCTGCCAGAGAACTTATACATTTCATTACACATTGGCCATTTCAGCAATGGGCCTTTGACTTGGTTGGACAAATATATCCCAATTATTCAAATGGACATAAGTTCATCATTACGGCCACTAAGTATTTTACAAAGTGGGTCGAGGTCATGCCGCTAATCAAAGCCATTGGAAAATAGGTGCCTATGTTCATTCTAAACTACATTATCTATAGATATGGGATACCCTCTTTAATTGTAACAGACAATGGGGGCCAATTTAAAAATAAAGACATTGATGACCTTTGTGAACAGTTTCACATCACTCAACATTGCTCCTCAATCTATTATCCTCAAGGTAATGGACAGGCTGGGGCATCTAATAAGAATATTCTCAAAATCCTACATCAAAGTGTAAGTAAGTCTGGCAGAGACTGGAATTTACAACTAAATTTGGCACTATGGGCCTACAGAACATGCATCAGAACACCCACTGGAGCCACGCCATTTGCCCTAGTCTATGGTGCTGAAGCAGTACTACCTATTGAGGTTGAAATCCCATCTTTGTGGATATCTTTACAAGGTCTTGTTACTATTGAGCAATACCACATAGATAGGGTGAATTCTTTAGACCTACTAGATGAGCACAGACAATAGGCATTCAATCATCTAAAAGTGTACCAAGCACGCATGTCCAAGGGGTACAATAAAAAGGTCAAACCATGCCAATTTCAAGTGGGGGATCTTATCCTAAAATATAATCCTAAGAACCAGCCCAATAGAGATTGGAAGGGAAAATTGAACCTAACTGGTTGGGACCTTATGTAATCAATGCTACTTTTGGGATTGTAGCTTATCAACTAGCTACACCTGAGGGAGACATCCTTCTAGATCCTATCAATACTCTACATTTGAAGCGGTTATACACTTAATGTTTGGCTAGCAGAGCCTGTACAGTGAAATAGTCTCAGAAAATACCAAAATCATTTAGAAATTTATCCTAAAGAGATCTAAAAACAATGGAAAAATTTGTGAAGAAAGGTATCCTTGGTGAAAACCTGGCAAATAGGCACCTTGCTACTACAAAAATATTCAAAAAGAGAAAAAATAGAAAAACCATTGAAAAAGAGAAAAGTGCCTTGATGAGAACCTGGTAAAATGAGCATCTTGGTAGCAAAAAAAGAAAGAAAAGATCTTCTCAAGTCGTGAAAACCTAGAAATCATGCGTCACTTGTGTTCTACACACCATCTATCAATGCATTGTTGATACTAAGCCTTCACAATTACACCTGTGCTACAACGTTGACATTACAACTATCTTATCCTTGCTTGGGATTCATCTGTATTTCTATCTTAGGATCAAGTCATTCTACACTGGGGGCATCTTTTCCAGTCTAATAGGTTACATCTGCTAGGTCATCCTAGGTTGGTTTGTTTTGTGATACCATGCTTCTCAATACTTTCACCAAACTATTCCTCTCATGACACAAGGATGAAACAAACATTGCACTAACATGAATGATGTTCCTATAACCCACATGAGATTGAAAACAATAATAACATTGTACACAGACATGGAACACATATTGCTTGAATTCCAAACTTTTGATTGTTGAATCTCTACTGCGCTTGAAAAAAATGAATCAATAGTATTTCCCAATACTACCTAAACATAGTTTGATCTTGGTTTGATTATGACTCTTTTATGTACCTGTGATGTTTTCACTAGGGGCATCTAAGCAGTTATGAGTTTTCTTTGGTTGATTCACAATGGATGATTGTTATGTCTTTCGAGTTACTCCATGATGTCTGCGCAAAGACAAAGAGTCGCAAGGATGGTGGGCATAACATATTCTTAGTTTTTTGCATATGGTGATTATTCCAAATGATCCTATAAATTTCACCTAACTTAGATGTTTATGGTAAGAGCTGCCACTATGGGTGGATTGCCGCATATATCTTGTTCTTTGTTATGTGTAAACTACGATGTTATGTGTAAACTACGGTGAGGTTGGAACAATTTCCTTGTCTATTTTCTAAAATCAGATTCTCGCTAAGGTATACACAACATAATGTACCCAAGGATATGAATTTTCAAGGTCGTTGCAGGTCCAATATCTTACCTTACACAGAATCTAGTATATTAAAAGGAAGGTGACTATCATGTTATTCTGGCTTCTATGCCTTGATGCCTAAATCTATTTCTGACATTCCAATAAAACATAGTATTCATACTTTCATAATATCAGTGGGTATTAGTGATGGTTGTACTATCAGGTGGTATCTGTTTTGAGAAGCACCCAATGATGATAAAAAGGTTACAATATCTGCAAATCAGTGACAAGTCCTAAAAGTCTGCAAATAGCTGCATTTAGAGATTGCATGATGCATTTGTAAAAGAAGTTAAAAGCATAAGGAATTTGGGCTCAAAAGTGATTTCTATTTTCTTCTTCTAAATCCAATTTAATTACATCCATTTACTATTACTGATATCAATATCATTGCACATTCATAGCATATATTTTGCATTCATAAAATGAGATAGAAGAAAAATACAAAAAACAAAGCATTTGTGCATTTCATTTCTACATGCTAAGTGCATCCATACATTTTAATTGTATAAGAAAAACTCAAAAACATACATTTGCATATTCACAAAGAATCATTTAAAACATATTTATATCAATAATAAATAAAAAACACATAAATGATGTCATCATCTAAATCTAACTCATCATATGACCAAGATATAATCACATCTGCAAATAAATCTATCAAAACAGAGAGACATCATGAAACATGTCAGAACTAGAAACAACTGCATCAGATATATATCTCAACATGGTATAGATCAAAATATGACACAAGTCTACATAAAGATTATTAGTGTATCAGAGAATCAGAAAGAATTCGATGTGTGTGTGTGTGTGTGTGTGTGTGTGTGTGTGTGTGTGTGTGTGTGTGTGTATGTATATATATACATATATATACATATATTATGTATATATATAAATATATATATATACATATATGTGTGTGTGTGTGTGTGTGTGTGTGTGTCAGATACAAAAGAAAGATCTCAAAGGGATCCAGGTATACAATATACATGTGTAAACAAAATACAGAATCAGCTCTGGCTCCCCCCTCTCCCTAATCTGGAGGAGAAGGAGGAGGAAGCATCGCTCCCTCTGACTGTTTCTCTAAGCATGAAAATGATGCATCTCTCTGTCCCTCTGGCACTACATCATGGTATAAAGCATAATAATATGTCTCTCTTTGTGCCTGATGGACTACCATCTGAGCCTGTATATCTCTCTTTGAGCTCCTCATCTCCCTCTGGCAGGACGATCCTCAGGATCATAATCTATTGGCTCCTCTATATGAGGAATGACCTCCTTAGGCACTATGAATCAAGGAAATGGATGTTGAAGAATCTCTGTTGTGTACCCATCCGTGAAACCTGCATCTGCAACATCCAAGCAGAGATCCCAATCTACTCCAACCATGTCCCTAATCTCTTGGTGGGCTGTCTCATACCTAAGATGGGAACCCCACAATGGTGCCTTATCACAGATCCATGTGTATACCATAATATCCTATATCCCTCCATGTCATCATCCGTACTATCTTAGAACTTGGGTGTGCATGAACCTCTCTACAATATATCTAGTCCTCCCGATGAGGTACCTTCTCTAGAACAAAAATAGAACCTGCCAAGCATCTGAGGTCCACTCCTCACAATGTAGGTATGGCTGCTAGAATACCTCTGTCATATCATCAAAGAGTCATCACCAATACTCTACCTTGCCTAGATGGGGTTGCTGAATAAGACCTGCATACATATATACATACACCTCCTCCGGTGCACATTGTCTGTCAACTATCGGTCGGGTAACAAGGATGTGCTCGTAGGCCCAAATCTGAAGAGTCAAAATACACATAGTCATGCTTTGGGTATAGTGGTACACAATCTCATGAAGCTCATGATACATATGGGATAAGATACAACTGCCTCATGCAAATATTTGTCTATGGATGACCATTTTCTCTAGCCTATCCACCCATCTGACCATGAACCTGTGTTTTCCTCTCTCTGGTATCCGGATGCCACCAATCAAGCCTGCTAAGTATACAGATAATCAATCATAATGATCGCACATGTAGTCCCAAGAAAGGTATCTTTGATTGATGGTGTCATCCTAGAAATACCATCGCGCCGCACCAATCGCCATGGTAGAAGTCACCTCAAAGTGCACCTTGAAGCCCATGATGGGAACACATAGTATCTGCCATAAATCCATAGGGGTAACTGTAATCTCCCTAGTTTGAAGATGGAAGGTGTTGTGCTTTGAGTGCCATATCTCAGCAAGAGTAGTCAACAACCCCTGATTTACCCCTATATCGGGTAAACCCATCAAGGATCGTAATCCACAGTGGATCATTGTCTCCTGCTCCTTAGTTGATAAGAGTCAAGACAAGGAAAGCACACGACCTGGATATGTGCCTCTAAATGTGACTACCTCAAAATACATCTATTTTGGCACATACAAAGATAAATCAATGCTCTATATACAAAAAAGATGTAGACCCCTGATCAGCTAAGTAACTCAGAGTCCGCAATAGACAAACAATTCAAAATGGATAACTTTCTAAGTCCAAAAATGAGATGCGATCCTGGAAGGATAGGGTGCGATCTCTTTTACTGGATGTGATCTTGGAAATATAGGATACAACAAAGAATACCAAGTGTGATCCACAAAATCTGGGATGTGACCCTAAAAATAGGGTACAATCCTGAAAGAACAGGAAATGACACAGACTAGTATTCAACTGGTAAACTAAGCTAAAAATAGAAAAATAGGATGTGATCCAGGAAATACTAGATGCGATGCAGAAATTGAGAAAAACTAGATACGATCCAGGAAATACCAGATACGATGTGGGTTTAGCAGGGTGTGATCTGGAATTCTGGATGCGACCTAAAATTCAAAAGGCTATAAAAGATGTAAAAATGCATAAAATTCAAATTTGCAAAATTCACGAGGTAGTTTTACGAGTACTTACCGGAGGTGGGTAGTCGGTTGGGTGTTGATGTCAATGGCTGAGCTCAAATGATGCTTCCTAATGGGGACCACCATCTTCTTTGCAGAGCTCTCACATTTGCTATGGGTAAAAGTAAAAATGAATAGTAAAAAGGTAATTTTTGAGATATATATTAGCCTTTTGAGCTATTTAGAAGTTCCAAAACTTCTCCCAGGCAATTGAAACTCCATTTTTGTTCTATTTTTAGTCAATTGGGAACCAAATCAAAGGTACCTAAGGTATTTTATGCAGCATAGTAACATCTTTACCACAGCTCTTGAAAATGTAGATTTTCTCCATTTGTTCTGAAAATCTGTCAAATTGCACATTTTATCATAAATCTTGGTCCGACATCATTTTATCAAGCCCACCACTCACATTTTCATGTAATGAACTTGATACCATGTGTTTATTCTTAAACACACCCTCTTTTTCATTTCTTCTACTTCTTTCTTTCTATCCCTAATCACTTCCATGCAAGTGATACGTTCTTTCCACTGAGGGATTTTATTCTTTTCCTTCGATTTCATTCCTAAGAGGGCATGATCACACTATCCTTAATCAAATTCTTACTTGAAACAACATTAAAAATGACTTCATTATCAAACAAACTAGGGGTATGACAGTTTCCTTGACTAATTCAGAACTGTTGGATAGAAAGCTTTGGTTCTCATAAGCTGGATATCTTGTGTTTCCTCATTTTAAAAGATTCTTATTAAGCTCCTGGCAACTTCATACTGACTCTTCGATGACAACCAAGTTAAAAATCAATATTATCAATCTTTGGATGACAACCAAGTTCAAAATTGGTATCTTTAAAATATTTTCTTGACCGTTGGATGACAACCAAGTTCAAAGTTAATTATATCAGTTTAGTTTGATCAAGTGCAAGACTGATCTCATCAGACACTTCATTCGATCATGAGTGAAATTATCAATCTTTCTGAAGTCAAAATCAAAAACTTTCTTGAATCAATGTGTTGCTCGCACATTAATTCAAAGAGGGGCAAATGTAACCGCCTGGATTTGGTCTGCTGAGACTATAGACCCTATTTTCCCTAAGTATGATCATACCCCTAATTATGTTCAAACGACCCTGTTACTACTTGACATAATCAATTTAATCTCCTAAAGTGATCAAATCACTAAATTAATTATTTTTTAGCCAAAATCAAATAAACAATCAAATACATGGCTAAAAATGATTAATTTTCTAGGAATTAAATAAAGTCCTAAATCAATTGCTCACATGCAAAAGAACCCATTCCCATAGCCTAATTAATTTAATTAAATTGGCTATAGTCCTATTGATTATTAAAAAGAAATTAAATGTTTAAATAATTAATATCCCTATTTTTGAATGAATTAAATAAGTTTTATTCATTTCATTAATATTC
>MU226068.1:9078291-9103224 GCA_018584345.1 Thuja plicata | reverse complement strand
ATCCCAACCCATTCACCCTTGCTAAATCTAATCCTAATCCTAATTCTATCCTAACCCACCTCCTAATGTTGTCACATTCCATTAAGGAATGATTAAGGACTCCACCCACTTGAGAAAGTCAAGGAATTTCAATATTCCTTTCATCAAGTCCACCTTCTCAAGCTTTCCTTACACCCTTCCCATGCTTCTTTAAGGCTCTCATTAATGCCTCATTAATAGATATTCCTTAAGCCCATGCCTCTCCAATTCCTTTGGCATTTATTGCTCTCACACTTCATTGATGAGTTTTTCAATTCCATTAATGCACCTTGTCCCCCTCTCTCTCCTCATTCTTCTATAAATAGAAGGTGTTTTTGAGCACAAAGAAGCCCATAATTTTAGAATCAAATACATTTTTATGATGTTAGAATAAACATAGATTCATATCACATTTTAGATTTCATGTTTAGGCATTGTTATTTTCATGTTTTTTAGAGCTAGAATGTATGCTTAATGGTTAAATAGTTTGTTTTTAACTTAAATCTTTCATGCTAAGTCATATATGTCACTGATAGTAGCATAATATGAGGGTTTTTATGTTGCTTATCATACTCTTCTTAGTTAGAAAGAAATAGGTTGATTTTAGTTGCTTTATATGCTCATCTAACCATGTTTTCCACTAATGCAATGACCTATTGAAGTGTTGTGTCGCAAGTAATAGGTGCAATATTTCACACACATAAGGGGCTGTTTGATCAACATCTATATCAGGTACAATTTGTTGAAGGATTCCTCTTTCTACTTCAAGTACCTTTTCTTTCTTTGTGACTTTTCTCAACTTATCCTGCATGGCTTTCCTTTCACAAAGTCTTGCATACTTTGTCAACTCAGTGGGATCCAATGTTCTAGGATCACATACTAGAATCTCAATTATTTCATCTAGAGTAACTAGATTCTTGTTCTTTCTCTTCTTCCTTGAGATTTGTATAGAGGAAGAAGTATGAAGTACCATTTCTAGTTCAATTTTTTTCTCTAAGGCACTCGGTGAAGGCTTTGTAGATGAAACATCTTGTATCTTCTGCTCAGGGTTCACCTATCGGTTAGGTGAAGATGTCTCTTCATCAACCTTGAGTGTTTCAGCAGATTTTTCTTCAATTTTCTTTTGAAAATCATCTGTATTCTCCTCTTCACGCTTCTCCTTCTTCTTCTTCTCTACTTGTTTTTATCCTTCTTTATTTTGATCAGTAGACTTGTCTTTCTGATCATCAATTGCAGCTTGATTTGCAGTTGTATCTTTGGGTTCATCTGTTGCATCTTTTTTTTCATCATGACCCTTGTCTTTGGGTATGCATGTATTTGCTATAGATTCTTCATTTCCTTCTAGCAGATTGATGGCCTTCATCAATACTAGATATTATTCTGTGTGCTAGCCTATGCTGCATCTAGAGTTGTGTCTTGCTCATCAGTTTGAGCTTGTTGAGCACTGACATCTTCATCCTTTTGAATTTGATCTACAGGGTCCAATCATGTTATGTCAATGATGGAAGTGTCAAGCCATATCTCATCAACAACATCCATGTCCTTATTTCCTTATTTCTCCAATTCTTGTTTCTTGTTTTGATCCTTAAGAGATATGAAAATGATATCATCTTCTTTCTGTGGATCTTTATCAAAATCATAGTGGGTGATGTCTTGAATGTCAAGATCATCCATGAATTTATCTAAGTCAATGGGATTAATATTATCCACAGTATCCAAAGTAATGTGCTTAGGACTTGCTTTATCTTTCTGCACCTCTACATGAGGTGTGTCGGTGAGAAGTAATTAATTCTCACAACTTGTTGATTCTGCACGTAGATCTAGGATTTTTTTCCATTTTGCATCTTTCATGTTGTCTAGCTCTATAAATTTTTCCTTTAGCACCTTGTAAGCTCTTATCTTTTCCACAAATTTATTAGAATGGTTTTTCATTATTTCTTTTATCTCTTCTATTTTGGATTTGGGAGGCATGAGTGTGACAAGTACCCTCTCCCTTGTTTCCTTTTCTATGTGCAAATCATAAGACCATTGTTGTGAAATTTTGTTACCTAGTTCGTTGGGTACTTTGTTAACAAACTCAAATGGTACATATTTGAACTTGACCATTGCCCCGATTATTGCATCTTGTATTTTATGTTGGTCCTCTGGCTATAGTTTTTCCCATTGTCTAATTTTTATATCGCTCATGGTACTGGTTGTAGCAAATGAATCAACAATTTCATCCATTGTTCTAGGGGATGAGCTTTTCTTTTCTATTTTAGGATCATCTTGTTTTGAATCTTCAATAGCAACCTTCATCCTGACCATTTTCCTCCTCCTTTTGATAGGTGTTTTCTTCTCTATTTGTCTCTGAGCTATTGTGGTTCTTGGTTTCTTGGTAGGAGGTGGAGGTACATTAGACTCAATAGCCTCAAAATCTGATTCTTGCTCATCTTTCTCTTCACCAATGGTGCCATGTTCCTTGGTTTCCTCTATTTGTTCTTTTTCCTCCTCATTAACCGAAAACATCTTTTCACGATTCTTCACCATCTTGTTTTTCTTGTTGACAGACTTCTTGATTACTAGGCCTATTTTTATCTTGGACTTGGCCTCTTCATATGTCCCAAATCTCGGTTTCTTGTTGTCAAGTGGTTCATTCAACAATGCATCAATTCCATTTGTTGCTTGATCTATGTTAATCTCATAGTCAAGAGGTCCTAACCAGGATGTCCTTGGTACAATTGGTTTAAGATGAGTGAAATTTGAATCCACAATGAAACATATTTCATCTCTATGCTTTTCAATCAACTATTTAGGGATCCTCACTCTCTCCATCATCTTTTCCTTAAAGTCAAGGAAGTATTCAATCATCACTAAATCAAAGTTATCACCTAGTGACTTGATAAGGTCACTAGTCTACAATGTGACTTGCTTGGTAGTGTCCCACTTCACTTTTCCAACTAAAGGAAATTATTATTGAAAATAATAGAATATACACATTATAAGTGAACCAAACTTACATATGTTTGTCTTGGCAGACCTGATTGTTGTAATCTTTTCATCAAGTTGCTTCAGTAGGATCATAGATCCATCTTTATTCCCTTTGTGACAATCTTGTAAGTTGTTCTTACTGCTATTGATGCTATGTATTTTAGCCTGCTAGCTTGGAAGATTTTGTAACCTATCACACATGCATGGAACCTCACTTCCTCATCACTGATGGTGTTCAACTTAAGTCCTCTGTTGTCCCACACAACATTGGTAATTTTTTCAAATTTTGGTCATGAGGGATGCTTATTTTCCTTAGGTTTGTTGGTTATGGGGTAACCTATTACAACATGTAACACATCCTTTGTGATTTTCTTGGGTTCTTCCAACCATAACTTCTGGTCGTGCATTCTGCTAAGTACCAACCTAATCCAGTTAGTTTTGAAAACCCTCAAGAAATATAGGGAATTTGTTATCCCTTTTACCTATAAGTCTTTGTGTTCTTCCTTCAGGTTCCCTTTTTCATCACATAGCTTCTTGTAAGCTTGATTTATCTCTAGATCACCAATCTCACCGATCTTGCAGTGAATATATGACCTAATGTCTTCTATCAACAAAGTCCTAGGTACAATTTTTGAAAAAGCACCAGAATCATTGGGTTGCTATGCAATATCTAGGCATATCTTCTATTTAGGTTCCACACAAGTGCTATTTTTATCAACTTAATGGCATTCTTCTTATCACTCTTCAACTTTACTATTATTGAAGTGGTTTCCATTGTGTTTTGAATTTAGGGATTTTTCAAAAATAATAACACAGTTCTTCGGTGCACTCGGCACTTACTTCAATTTGTGTAACTTGTGAGTGATCTGCTTGGAGTGTGTTGGATTGAGTCAAGGTCACTCTGCTAAGTTCTTTCTTCTCACTCTATTTTCTCTCTCCTCTATTTTCTCAAATCATGTGTGAGAAATGAAGTGCTTCTATTGAGTATTTATAGACTTTTTCCCTAAGTCTGTCATAAATGCTCAACAACTCATCGGGTCATGAAGATGAAGCTCATCGGGAAGACTCTCAAATAACATTCTCGGTGTTGAAAGGATGCTTAGGATGGCTATCAAGATTTTTTGCTTTCACCAATGGATCTCGGTGTTGTGTCAAGACAACTTTGTGACTATGCTTCCCTACCGACGGGTGTTGGGTTACATTAGCAACTTAGCATTTTTATGTGTTGATTGATAATTCTTGTTAAGTGTAGATAACTCATCCTTTATATTCACTAATGATTTTTGGTATGTGTTTACTGGCAGGGTTGTTTTCTTGGAATTGTAACAAGTAACATAATATGCATCTTTATTCATGCAAATTTTGACTATCTATCAATTTGTATAATGGAACTGATGCAAAATATGACTTGTTGTAGTGCAGTTCCATACTTGTTCACTTTTAGGCAGGGGTGGTAATGTCACCAAATCAATGGGATGAGGTGTCACCTACTTCATTGTTTGGTCTAGCTTCCTCAACGGTTGAAGCTTTCCTCCACATTTGCTTTCTCATTTTCTTGATGTCTTCAATGGTGTTACCATTTGCAAAAGTGGTGGTTTTTGTTATTTGGTCTCTGTAGTCCTTTAAATGTCCAACCTTATGACAGTGTAAACATGTCATTCCCAGGTTGGTCCCACCTCTAGACCTTTTGGTCTATGTTCTCATGCATTTTATAGAAATGTGACCATATCTACCACATGTTGTGCAGTTTATCCATGTGTTGTAGTCCCAAACATATGAATTACTGACTCTTCTCATTTTTTATGCATTTTATTCTTTTTTGGGTTTCCATGCTTCAATTTTATTCTTCCTACATTCTAGAGATGTGTGCCCATGCATTTTTCAGGTGGGACAATACTTGTCCATATGGGTTTCCTTCTTTTGTTCTTTCACCTTTGATTTACATTCATGTTCTTTATGTCCTTTCTTGCTGCAATTATAACAATGTCCTATGAATGTAAATGTGAATTTAGGAATACCTTTTTCTTTTCTCCTATAGACATTTGAGGTGTGGCCTTTCTTTCCATAGTGATTTCATGTCAGCTTCCTTGGTCTAGGATTGGTGTAGGCATCTTTTGGATCAGCTTCATTTGATGACTCTACATGCTCTGTGTACCCTAGTCCAGTGTTGGTGTTGGGTCTTCTTTGTGCATTCAAGAATTCATCCATCCTTTTTGTAATCTATTAAGTTCTTTTAATAATGTCATTATTTTTTTTTTTTAATTTTAGCCTCATGCTTTAGTTTTTCATTCTCTTCTCTTAGTTCACCGATAATCTGTATTCTTTCAATGAGTTTAACATTCATTCTGTTTGCTTCTTGACTCATAAGAATAATCTAATTAGTTACCTCGTGGTGATGCTCAGTAAGTCTTTGTATCTCAGACTCCTTTTCTTGTAGCTTGTCTGTGATCTTTCTTCTATCATCAATAGCTAGAGTTCTTTCTTGTTAAGCTTGCCTTGAATTATTCATGACATCAATCATTCTTACCATTTGTGTCTCTTGACCAATTTGCAGGGATTTGACTTGTCCAGCCAGAAGTAGATTGATTTTAGTTAGGCTTGTGATGCTTTCTTTTGATGTATCTAATTCCTTACTTGTATTTGATCCTGAAAACTCAAATAAATTTGGAATCTCCTCCTCATGATAATCTGTCTCATTATAGACACAAACCATATTCTTTCTCTCATCCAGAAACTGTCTCATACTGATTCTAGCTTCTTTATACTGTTCATAGAACATTTGAATTTCAAGCTTTTTATTCTCAATATTTTTATGATTTTTTTACTCCTCCATTGTATATTCTTCTCTTAAGCCTTTAATATTTCCAAGAATAGACTAATCTCTGATACTAATTGTTGGGATTAATGGGAAGTAGTACTGGGAGAGGAGGGGTGAATCAGTACCTCTAAATTTTTTAACACTTTTCATCTTTCATCATTAGTAATCAATCTTTACTGTATTACCGACCATATCTGATGATCTTTCTTATGCATGTAATATTAATTCATAAAATTAATAGTAAGCAACATTCATAGAAACATTCATGAAAGTAATAGACACATAACACAAGATATGTGGTGCAGGAGCACCCTAAGGTCTTAGTAAGATCTTTAGTCAGTTTTGGCTTGTAGGTTTGTTTGGCCAACCATCCATGAATAAGGACTAATTTATAAAGTCCCTAGTGTGTTTTGAGGTGTGATTAGTGTTAGGAAAGATTAGGGTTTGTGTGTTGATTGAGTTTAGTTGATTCTAGGACTCTAGAACCTAGAAGTGAACTCAAAAGTCAAAGAGTTTACCAAAGTTCCAAAGTGGGAATATTTTTGAGTTTTTAAGGTTATTAAGTCATTTGAGGTAAATTGGTAAGGTTTTGAACCAATTAGGACCCTCAAAGTTGAGAAAGTGACATTTTGACAAAAGTTGTCATGACAACTTAGAAAAGTTGTCATGACAACATTTCCTAGATTTTAGGAATTGACTCTTATGATGCCCAATCCCAACCAGAGGGCCTAAACAGGTGGGATGGAAGTATACAAGGTTATTTCAACACTAATCTAAGAGTTATTTTTTATAATTTACAGACTGGTGTTTGAAAAGAACCAATTGGTGGTGTAATTAAGCTACAAAGCCATCATCCATCACTTTTATGGATTGAATGGATTGAATGAAAGCATGGAGAGTGTTTGAAATATAGTTTCTAAGTTCTTTGTGGCATTAGATTAGTCAGTTGTTCTTTCTAGTTAAGTTTTGTTTAATTTCTTGCATTCTGTGAGATCACTAGCTAGTTTTGGTCCAGTCATGTAAAAGATGGATTTTCTTGGTGTTCCCATGGTTCAAACTCAATGAAAACTTGGAATCCATTAGATCCTTGTATATACTTTGTAAATATGGCTTGTGGATTGTGTGTGTGCAGTGGAAGCTTGAGAACAATTAGGCCCTAGGCGAGTACTAGCTATTTTGGCTAGGGTGATTGAGTAGTGCAGCAACAATGATGATTTCCAGTTGATTGTATGTTCCAATCAGTGATAGTGGAGTGTAGGGTCATGAGGTGTAGACCATTTTATGGAAGGAGGAGTTTAGAGGATCTCATTAGATCGGTGGAAGAAGTTCAAGAAACCAAACCAACCATCATGCCCTGGAAACCCTTATTTTTAGGGGTTTGGTGAAAGTCCATTATACGGACAAGATAGGAATCAGAGACCTAGAAAATATTGAAGGGGAGGAAAAACCCACAAATAATATGCACTTTGTTTCTAGGGGTGTTAGAGGGTTTTAGGAGGAAAATCACCTTTTCAGTGATTAGGAGGGCTAATAGGCCTAAAAAGGCTACAAGGCCTAAAAGACTAACAATTTGGAACCCGATTGGAAAATAGGTGAAGGATCCACAAAATTGAATCCATAGGGGTTGGATTAGACCTAAGGGGAGTCAAGAAACCAATCCTTAAGAAGTTGACACCATTGGAGCGGTAGGAGGCTAGTTGAGCCATGGATGCAAGAAGGCTATGTAGGAGAGATTAGTGAAGAGGTTGAAGTTTGTGGAGAGCTCATAGTGAAATTGGGGATCAGAGAGGAATCCTCTAGTTAGGGTAGAGATAGAGACCCTAAGGAAGACCAAGAAAAGGTCTTAGAGAGAGCTAGAAGGCTCTAGGAGAGGAGATCCCCATCAAATTGGTATCAGATCCTTTGAAAGGTTTTGGAGTGGATTAGTGCATGTTAGAGTGGAGTGAATCCATAGGTGAGAACATCATGGTGACCAACGTAGAGTTGGCCAAGGATTTTTCTAAGCAACAAATCAATAATAGACTTCTTGAAGAAGCAATGGAGGAAATGAAGATCAAGATGGAATAAGTGGTAGAGACTGCCAGCAAGTTGACAAAATAAATGCATAAAGGGATAGATAACGGAAAGAAACCAATAGAGGAGGAGGTAGAACCAGAGCCTAACCCTCTTCTACCTGAGGAACCATTCCTCAAAGCACTCTAGGCATTTAGTGGGAAGGCTCTAGAAGGAATACCAGTATTATCTGGTAAGATGGACATTGAAATGGTTATGGAATGGCTTGAAGGGATGGTGAATCACTTTGAGTGTGATGTAATTATAGAAGCACAAAAGGTGAAGATGTCCAAGTCAAGGCTAAGAAGGAAAGTACTCACATGGTGGAAGTTCTTGCAGGAAGAAAGAGAGAAAGAGGGAAAGAAGCCCATATCAAATTTTTAGACAATGGTTACAAAGATGAAGGAGAATTACCTTCCAGAAGACTATGACATTCAACTACATAAGAAGAGGTAGAACCTTAGGCAAAAAAACCTAGATGTGCCATCCTATACCAAAGAATTTCAAAAACTTTGTCTTTGAGCAAGAATCCAAAAGACAGGGAGTATCAAAGTTGCAAGCTACCTTAATGGATTAAGGTGGAACATTCAGGAAGAACTTAGTCTCTTTACCCTGACTTCCATTCATAGTTGTTTTCAAATGGATTTGAAAGTGGAAGAGAAACTCAAGAAGAGGCGAGATTCTATCTCCAGAGGTAGAGGAAGGGTAGAGACAATAGAGGTGGCAATAGAGGAGGTTCAATTGGAAGAGTTAGTGATAATAGAGGACAAAGTGACTCTAGATACTCAGAGAAAGGACAAGAAACAAGCATTAGGGGTGGATACAATAACAAAGGAAGAAGTTCTTACAACAATGGTAGAGGAAGATTAGGAGGTTTTGGGAGAAGCTCTCACTTTTCTTAAATGAAATGCTACAATTGTGGATGGATGGGGCAGCCTGTATTTAGATGTCTAGATAAACCAACATCCTCACAAGGGGAGAAGAAGATAGCTTATGTCCAAGAAGAATATTTCTCTAAACAATCAGAGGTGAGCCTAGATTCTGAGAAAGGAGAACACCTTATGTTGAGAAGAATACTGATCAAGAAACCCACCAAAGATGAACACAAGCAAAGGAGGGCTCTTTTTAGAGTAAAGTGCAAGATATTGGGAAATGTGTGAAAGGTGATCATTGATTCAGGGTCAAAAGATAATTTTATATCTGAGGAGGCAGTAGAGAAGTTGATGCTCACCAAAATCCCACATGTGTGTCCTTGTAAAGTTAAATGGTTGAATAAGGGCCAAAACATCTTGGTGAAAAAATAAGTGTGGGTAGAATTTGCCATTGGAAAGTATCAGGATAGGGTACTATGTGATGTGTTTCCAATGGATGCTTGCCATCTATTTCTTGGTAGACCATGGAAGTGTGACAGAGAAGTTGTCCTTAATGGGAAGGATAACAAGTACTCTTTCAAGAAAAATTGGGTAACTTTTAAAATATAGTCTTTAATAGAAGAGGATATAGTGGAGAAGGAAGAATCCAGTGCCATGTTGATGAATGGAAAATAATTCCTAAGGGATATGAAATATGAAGAAGTTGGTTATGCAATCTTGTTAAAGCCAAGGGAGGAGGAGACTCATAAGCAAGCACCTATGCCAAAAGAGGTGAGAGAGTTGTTGGACCAGTTCAAGGATATAATTTGTGAGGATACACTACCTTCATTACCACCAAAGAGGGAGATAAGTCATCAAATTGACTTCATACCAAGAGCATCTTTGCCAAACAAAGCTGGATACAAGATGCTACCAGAGAAAAGAAAGGAGATAGTGATGCAGGTGCAAGAGTTATTGGATCAAGGATCGATTAGGAAAAGCATAAGCCCTTGTGTTGTCCTAGTGGTGTTGGCTCCTAAGAAGGGAGGTAAGTGGAGGATGTGTACTGATCCTAGGGAAATAAATAGGATAACTATTAGGTATAGATTTCCAATTCCTAGAATAGAATACTTGATGGATTTCTTAGGGGCGCTAAGTACTTCTATAAAATTGACTTGAAGAGTGGGTACTATAAAATTTGGATGAAGGAAGGTGATGAGTGGAAGTCTACATTTAAGAATATAGAGGGGTTGTGTGAATGGTTAGTTATGCCCTTTGGGCTTACCAATGCACCAACCACCTTTATGAGGGTGATGAATGAGGTCTTGAAGGACTATATAGGAGTTTTTGTAGTTGTCTATTTAGATGACATCCTCATATTCAGTAAAACCAAAGAGGATCATATGAAACACTTGGAGTTAGTTTTGAAGAAGTTGCAGGAGGAGAAACTCACCATAAACCTTGAGAAGAGTGAGTTCATGAAGGAAGAGTTAGTCTACCTTGGCTTTGTGGTTTCCAAGGATGACTTGAAAATGGAAAAAGAGAAAGTAGAGGCCACATTGAGCTGGCCTACTCCTAAGACAGGGACTGAAGTTAGGAGCTTCCATGGGTTACCCCAATTCTATGGGAAGTTAATTAGGAGATTCAGTGAGATTTGTGCTCTAGTCCTAGACACTATCAAAGGAGGATTGAAGACCAAATTCATATGGACTAAGGCAGCTAATGAGGGGTTTGAAAGTTTGAAAAGGGAAGTATCCACTCAACCTATCTTTTTGTTACCTAGCTTTGACAAACTATTAATTTTGGAGTGTGATGCAAGCAGCATTGCAGTAGGAACTGTCCTAAGCCAAGAAGGTAGGCCTGTGGCCTTTTTTAGTGAAAGACTAAATGAGACTAAGTCTAGGTACTCTTCCTATGACTTGGAGCTATATGCTCTTGTACAAGCCTTAAATAAGTGGAGGAATTATCTATTGCCTAAATATTTTGTTGTCTTTATAGATAACCAAGCATTGAGTTACATAAACACTCAAGACAAGCTTAGCTTGAGGCATATAAAATGGATGGAGTTCCTACAGTCATATACCTTCACTATAAAACAAAAGAAGGGGGTGCAAAAAAAAATTGAAAATGCCCTTAGTAGGAGACTACTCACCATCCAAGAGATTAATTGCAAAGTACATGAGTTGAAGGATTTAAAGACCTATATGAGGGAGTTTCAGACTTCTCAGAGGTTTACAAAGTGTGAAAATATTTTTAGACTCACTTTCATAGTGATTTTGCAGAGTATACATTGTAGAATGGGTTGCTTTTCAAAGGAAATAAACTTTGTGTTCCAAAAGGTTCAATGATGGAGAACCTCATTCAGGAGAAACATAATGGGAGCCTAAGTGGACATTTTAGACTAAATAAGACATTGGACTTAGTGGAAAGGTTCTATTGGTGGCCAAAGATGCAGAAGGAAGTGAGAAGATATGTAGAGTAGTGTGGCATATGTCAGAAGGATAAAGGCATGTCATCAAATGTAGGACTTTACTAGCCCTTACCCATCCCAAGTAGACCTTGGGAGTGCATAAGAATGGACTTCATAGTGGGGTTACCTAGGACTCCAACTAGTTTAGATAGTGAATTTGTAGTGGTAGATAGGTTTAGTAAAATGAGCCACTTCATACCATGCAAAATAACACATGATGTCAACCATATTGCCAACTTGTTCTTCAAGGAAATAGTGACGATTCATGGCCTACCAATGAGAATTTTTGTAGGTAGGCAAGTGAAGTTCATGGGGCACTTTTGGAAGACCCTATGGAAGAGACTAGGTACAAAATTATCTCATGGATATACCTATCATCCTCAAATGGATGGGAAGACTAAAGTAATCAATAGATTTCTTGGGAAATTTCATAGATGTATGACAAAGGAATATGGACAAGGATGGGAGCAAGTTATTACACAGGTAGAATTTACCTATAATGATAGCACAAATAGGACTATAGGAAAATGTCCATTTCAAATTGTGTATGGGGCACATCCAAGGGGTGTGATGGAGCTCAGAGACCTCAAAGGATATGAGTGAGTTAGTGGACATGTTGATGACTTCACACAATCAATTAAGGAAGTGCATGAACAAGTACAAAAGACCTTAATGGAGGCCAATCAAAAGTTGAAGGCAAAAAGAGATGAGGGAAGAAGAGATTTGCAGTTTGAAGTGGGAGAGTTAGTAATGGTGTTCCTGAATAAGGTAAGACTACAAAAGGGGATACCTAGTAAGCTATAGATGAAAATAATTGGACCTTGCAATATATTGGCTAAGTATGGGCCCAATGCTTATAAGGTGGAGTTTCCCAAGGAGATGTCAATCTCTCAAATATTTAATGTAAAGGATTTGATCAAGTATAAGGGTCCAAATATGGATGAGTTGTAGTATAGTATAGAGGTGCATAAGGTTATGGGAGAGTTCAAGACTCTGGAACAAGTGAAGCCACAAGTGGAAAAGATATTGGATTCAAGAGTAAAGAAGAAGATAAGACACAAAGTCTATATGGAGAATATAGTGAAGTGGAGATAGAAACTAGAGTCAAAAGCCACTTGGATAGCTGAGAGTGACTTCAAGAAGCATGGAATCAGTGAGGAGTTCCTGACATCATAGGTACCTTAACTTTCTTTTTATAAGGGGAGGATGGTGCAGGAGCACCCTAAGGTCTCAATAAGATCTTTAGTCAGTTTTGGCTTGTAGGTTGGTTTGGAAAACCATCCATGAATAAGCACTAATTTATAAATTCCATAGTGTGTTTTGAAGTGTGATTAGTGTTAGGAAATATTAGGGTTTGTGTGTTGATTGAGTTTAGTTTATTCTAGGGGTCTAGAACCTAGAAGTCAACTCAAAAGTCAAAGAGTTGAAAAAAGTTCCAAAGTGGGAATATTTTTAAGTTTTTAAGGTTATTAAGTCATTTGAGGTAAATTGGTAAGGTTTTGAACCAATTAGGACCCTCAAAGTTGAGAAAGTGACATTTTGACAAAAGTTGTCAAAGTTATCATGATAACTTTTAAAAGTTGTCATGACAACATTTCCTAGATTTTAGGAATTGGCTCTTATGATGCCCAAATCCTGACCATAGGGGCTAGATAGGTGGGATAGAAGTATATAAGGTTATTTCAACCCTAATCTAAGATTTATTTTTTATATTGTATGGAGTGGTGTTTGGGAAGAACCAATTGGCAGTGTAATTAAGTTACAGAGCCATCATCCATCACTTTTATGGATTGAATGGATTGAATGAAAGCATGGAGAGTGTTTGAAATGTAGTTTCTAATTTCTTTGTGGCATTAGATTAGTCAGTTATTCTTTCTAGTTAAGTTTTTTTTAATTTCTTGCATTTTGTGAGTTCACTGGCCAGTTTTGGTCCAGTCATATAAAAGATGGATTTTCTTGGTGTTCCCGTAGTTCAAAATCCATGACCACTTTGAATCCATTAGAGCCTTGTATATACTTTGTAAATATGGATTTTGGAGTGTGTGTGCGTGCAGGGGAATCTTGAGAATAATCAGGCCCTAGGTGAGTACTAGTTATTCTGGCTAGGGTGACTGAGTAGTGCAGCAACAGTGATGATTGCCAGTTGATTGGTATGTGTCAATCAGTGATAGTGGAGTGTAGGGGCATAAGGTTCATAAAATTTGATGGAAGGAGGAGTTTAGAGGATCTTATTAGATCAATGGAAGAAGTTCAAGAAACCAAACCATCCATCATGCCCTAGAAACCCTTATTTTTAGGGGTTTGGTGAAAGTCCATTGTACGGACAAAATAGGAATCAGAGACCTAGAAAATATTGAAGAGGAGGAAAAAACCACAAATAATATGCACTTTTTTCTAGGGGTGTTAAGGGATTTTAGGAGTAAAATCACCTTTTTAGTGATTAGGAGGGCTAATAGGCCTAAAAAGGCTACAAGGCCTAAAAGACTAACAATTTGGAACCCGATTGGAAAATGGGTGAAGGATCCAAAAAATTGAATCCATAGAGGTTGGATTAGACCTAAGGGGAGTCAAGAAACCAATCCTTAGGAATTTGACACCATTAGAGTGGTAGTAGGCTATTTGAGCCATGGATGCAAGAAGGCTATGGAGGAGAGATTATTGAAGAGGTTGAAGTTGGTGAAGAGCTCCTAGTGAAATTAGGGATCAGAGAGGAATCCTCTAGTTAAGGTAAAGATAGAGACCCTAAAGAAGACAAAGAGAAGGTCTTAGAGAGATCTAGAAGGATCTAGGAGAGGAGATCCTCATCAATATGATATCATAGAAAACTCATGTTAGGAAGTAAAAACTGTGGTGGGGATGGCACCCATAAAACTTCACTATCTAAAGAATCGAAGGGAGTTGGTTAAGGCTTACAATTTGATCACTTCTGATGATCTACCCTATTAGGATTATTAATGTGGAGACCTATTATAATCTACTCTGTTAAGAGCTTTAGAAAAACTGATGTAGTGTGCACTTAGTTAAGAGATTTATAGTAGGAATATTAACTCCACCTTCCTTAAAAGGATTTCTTAAGTGTACCCACTTGTTAGAATGTGTACAATATGTTTGACTTGACTGTATGCAATCTATAATTTCTGATTACAGATCCATAAAGGATGTATCCAAGGGTGAAAACCTCTTTAAGGCACCCAAGGATGGAAGATTGGACATAACCCCTCTGAAGGAGAAGTCAACATTTCTGATTAAAATGACAAAGGAAATCAATTTGGGAACACTGAAAAACCCAAAAGTCATACACTTTGCAGCTTCACTATCACAAGAAGAAAAGGAAGATTTTGTTAGATTCTTTCTTGAAAGAAATATTAATTTTACCTATTCCTACACTGATATGTCTGGCCTGGATCAAAAATTAGTTCTTCACCACTTACCTTTGAAGCCAGGTGTGAAACCAGTGCAGAAAAAATTAAGGAAAATATATCCTCGGGTAGCCCTTTTGGTAAAAGAAGAATTGAAAAATTTACTGGATGTTGGTTTCATCAGACCCATAGATTATGTAGATTGGATTTCCAACCTAGTACATGTCATAAAACACATTGGGGGCATAAGGATATGCACTAAATTTTGTGATCTAAATAAAACATGCCCAAATATGATTTTTCATTTCCTAATATTGACATCATTGTAGACATGACTGCGGGATATGAGATGCTATCACTAATGGATGGTTTCTTTGATTACAATAAAATTCAAATTTCTCCTGAGGATCAACCAAATATAACTTTCACATGTCCTTGGGGAGATTACTATTGGAATGTCATGCCCTTCAGCCTCAAGAATGCCAGAGCAACATATCAATGAGCCATGACTACAATCTTTCAAGATTTCATGCATATCATGTTGGAAGATTATGTTGATGATATACTCTACAAGTCTACTACCAAAAAATAACATCTAAAAATTTTAGACAAATTTTTTGAGAGAATGCAAGGATGTAAAATTCACTTAAATCCCAAAAAGTGTGGTTTTCGATATGTTTCTGGCAAACTCTAAGGGTATATTATTTCTCAAAGAGGTATTGAAGTGGATCGTAAAAAAGCAAAAGCTATTTTAGAGATTCCTCCACCTAATATTCTAAAACATTTGTGAAGTATGTTAGGAAAAATAGTCTGCAAGCACAACTGGGAGGGGGGATGAATCAATTGTGATATAGAATATTAAACTTTATAAATTAAAATTTCAATGCAAATGATAACACAGTAAATGCCAACACAATGACACAATACTTGTTGTTGAGGAAAACCTATTAAAGGTAAAACCCCTGTGGGCATTAGCACCCACAAATAATGTCCTGAGAGTATAGTTAAAAGATTTAATTCTGTTAGGAGCTTATTACAACATTACAATACATAGTCCTTGTTAGGAGACACACCCTATTAGGAGTCAATAAAAGTAGTAGGCTCACTGCCTGAAGAACTTTAAATCCACCCTCAAGGATTCATAATCTGAACAAGTGTATGTAGGAAATATACAATCCACGGAACTGTCTGATAGTAATTGTCTTTGTTTTGTCAGTTCCAATGAAGTATTCTTATCACAAAATATTCTCTACATCCAACAAAAAAACAAGCCTCATATCTTACACTTATCTTCCTTTTCAATCTCTACCACATATTTTTAAAATAAAAGGTCTCCATATATATCCTATTACAATAAATCATTAGGTTTGCCTATTAAGCTTTCCTAATACACAAATAATTAATTAGGTCAACCAATTACGCTTTCCCAATATACAAATAATTGTTTAACCCATCACTAAGATATGCATGGTACCTGTAACAAGTAAACATCAATTACAATCCATGAGTTATAGTCCAAGATCTGCAATCCATGCTCACAATTCATAATACATGCTACATGTCTGAAGTCGGCCACCAAAATAGGTCTCCTCCAGAATACATGCCACATCTGACGTCACCAATACTTTCACAACAATATATTAGTAAAAAACATTCTTCAATGTGTCCTTAGTCATCCCATAGTCTCGCATACACTAAAACGTATTCATTTGTAAGATATACGGAGAATACAGAAACCTGCTCTGTCAAGAATTATTGTCATAGTCCAGAAACTAGTCTTCACTAAATCATCTATAACATCACCAATATGTAACCTCAAGTCAAGTGACCTTAGGAATAAGGTCATTACACATCTGTCCCCACATCCCTATCTTAGATCATTCTGAAACATCTGTATAATGTCCATACACTTCTGTCGGTCAAATAACCAGTTTTTCCTCTCCACAGAAACATATGTTGACATCAGTGAAAAAACATGAATATCAATAACATGAACATTATCTAAATCTGATATCATCCAACAAAGTATACAAGGGAAATTGCATTCTATCTGATGGTTCATTGCAAAACTCCCAAAAATGTGCTATTCCTTCCAAAATTTATTGCGTAAAGGTTTGACTTTTCACTGGAATGAAAAATGTGAGCAATATTTCCAACAATTTAAAGAGTATTTGCTAAATCCTCCAATCTTGATGCCTCCCATTCTAGGCAAACCATTCATCTTATATATTCCTTTACAAAAATTGCATTGGGAGCTCTTATAGCACAACATGATGAAAAAGGAAGAGAAAGAGATATTTATTATATAAGGAGAACATTGGTAGGATAAGAATTGAATTGTTCACTCATTGAATGGGCATGTCTTTCTGTGGTTTTTGCAACACTTAAACTAAGACATTAAATGCTACATAAGAAAACTATGCTAATGTCCTGGATTGACCCATTGAAATATCTTTTAAGAAATGCAACTCTCACAGACTGCCTAGCCAAATGGGTAATGCTCCTTAGTGAATTTGACATTGAGTATGTAGACCAAAAATAAATTAAAGGCTAGGTGATAGAAAATTAGCTTGTAGAAGCACCAGTTCCAGATGATCACCCATTGCTCTCAGAATTTTCTAATGAGTCTATTTTCACATTAAAAAAATATAATAAATGGAAAATATATTTTGATATCTCACACACTACACATGGATCAGGAGAAGGCATCATGTTTGTCACTCCACAAGTAAATGTAATACCAAAATCTTATAGAATTTAATTTGATTTCACAAACAACATCACTAAATATGAAGCCCTAGTCACTGGGCTCAAGCTAGATATTCAATGGAAAATTCAGCATCTTAAAGTGTATGGCAACTCTCAATCAGTCATCCAAAAAGTAACTATTGACTATGAAAGAAAAGATGAAAAATTCATACCTTACAAATGGTTGGATAATTATCTAAAGGATCAATTTGTTACAATAATATTTTGACAACTCCCCTAGGTACACAATAAGCATACAGATGTTGTGGATACTATCGCCTCTATGATTGACATTCTAAACAATGAAGAATGATGTGAATTTCTCATCGAGTAGTTGTTTCTTCCAACATTTCATATTCCACAATCTGAGCTCATGTGTGATATTGGTGTTCCCAATTCCCCTTGGTACCAAGATATTAATGATTACCTACATGCCCAGATCTTATCTGCTGCCCTGTCTAAAAAAAATGTCAAGCCCTTGTCGATCAAGCCACTCAATAGGAGATATTTTGACCAAACCCTCCTCAGATTCCTTGATTCATGAGAGGCTGAAACTTATTTACATGAGGTCCACAATGATATGTGTGGAGGACATTTCACTGGTTTAAGTCTTGCCAAGAATCTGGTAAGAGCTGGATATTACTAGCCCACCATGGAGCAAGATGCGCACAAGTTTTCTAAAAAATATTATAAATGCCAGATCCATGGAAACTTGATTCATGCTCCAACACATGATTTGTAACCATTTGTTTCTCCATGGACCTTTTCTCAATGGGCATTTGATATTCTAGGAAATATTACACCTCTATCTTCTAATGGCCACAAGTATACCATAACTGCTACTGAAGATTTTACCAAATGGGTGTAGGCTACCCCTGTGACATATACCACAGGAAATCAAGTTTCAAAATTTATTTTGAATTAAATCATTTTCCGCTATGGATTTCCTTTAGCTATCATTACTGATCATGGTAGCCCATTTCAAAATAAGGATTTTACAAATCTTTGTAAGAAGTTTAAAATTTTCCATGGATTTTTCAACATTTACTATCCACAAGGCAATGGTCAAGCTAAGGCATCTAATAGAACAATAATCAAGATCCTTCAAAAAAGTGTGAATGATGAAACAATCAATTTAACAAATCAAAACACATGTAATGACATTTAAGAGATGCATTGGCATATACGAATGATCAAAATAATCATTTTCTTCCAAACACTCTAGGTTTTAAACAATATAAGTGAAAGGTATAGAATCCCTAGTGAGTAATTTTCACCCAAGATGAACATATTTTTGAACCCATTACTAACCCAAAAAATAAAATCTTAATAATATAAGTAAATTTCTAAGATAATTCAATATTAGTACTATCTAGTATTTTTCCAAAACACTAGTAACAAACACACTAAAAGATGCCATTTTCATAACTACAATTCAATTTTACAATAATAATTCTAACATTCGTAAGAAATATAATACAAGAGAATAAAGGGTAAGCATAGGTGAGTTATGAGTCCCAGAGTTCCTAGTGTAGAAACCTAGGGCTCTGACACCAGATGTAACACCCAGCCAGGGAACCCAACAGGATTGACCATCTAATCTCTAAAGATGAAGTCAATTTTTTTCTAAACTATTACAATGCACATTTTAAAAAGAATCGATACACATATGCTCACAAAACATGAATGCAACATAAATCAGAATTCCTAGTCCTCACAATTTCCCTAACACTTCTACTCAAACAATATTAATTAGTATAATTACATTTACGAGTTTCATAATGAGTTACAAGTTTAACATATTTATAACCCTTGAGAATAAATGACTACTGTATAATGAACATATTTCAATGATTAGTCACCAACATTTAATTTACCAACACAATCCATTCTTCATAAATAACTAATGGAATTCATAACATCTATAAAGCATCTTATAAATTTAGTTTCATATAGACATTAAGGTAAAGATTATCATTCATTATCACATACCCTACCACCTAGATGTACATTGTACTAGATATATTTTAAGACGCCAACCAAAATGTTCCTAACTCATTCTTAATATCAATCATAAATTAACAATACGTGAATCAATTTATTGAGATACTATCATAGGTTACATTGAACCAAAAGTGTATTGTACTTCTTTTTTATAAACTTCTCTTAATATTTGGCATCTCCTTTAACAATTATACAACTATTCCACAGTTGTAATTCCATTATCATTTATCATTCATATAGACCTTCTTATCTAACAATAACATTTATCTTTGACATAAACAAAAGTTAATTCATAAACCAATCATTTCATAATATGTCTTTATAGTCAATTATATAAGAGAACTTACTTATCATATTAATATAAGCTAGGTCCTTATTCACAAAAAAAGAGAGAACTATAAGAATAAATTTTCATTCAAGAGATCACTTACTTTATTACAAGATAGCATTAGAGGGAAAAAAATGAAAAATTCCACATTATTTTAATATTTGTGACATATACAAGTAAGAGCATAAATTTTCCCTTTATTTCATCTAGAAATACCCATTCCCATTATATTGATTCACCCTTCATTTACATTTCATTACATTACCCAACAAGGGATTTCAATAAATAAATACATCAAAATTACAATTCACTGAAGTACATGATGCAGAAGTAGAATCCTTGACATCTTCCAAGCATGAATCCAAAGGCAAATTCATACATGCAACCACGAATAGTACCTCGATAAGATTAACCACCCAACCACATGGAACTATGAAGTTCCACTCCCTCGTGCTAGGAGATAAACCAAGGTACACACAATCTATAAGGAAATCTAAGGTCAAGAAGAATCCTTTCCAAAAAATAACCCTCCAAAAGAAAAAGAAAAAAAAAACAAGAAACACAAAATAAAAACAAGTATCCAAACATCACTAAATACGAGTGAGGACTCCATATTACCAACCAGATGAGTGTCATCAAACAAACTATCTTTTGGGATCCTCCCTGCAAACCATGTAACACCGGTCCCCTCTCAAAGTTTAAGGATCCACTTTGACCGTTACCCATGGTACCGGTACTCCAATGGGTCTATGCGAGCTTTAACACTTCTTATCTTTTATTATGTTTTAAACTCACCCTTAACCCAAGTTTATTTTAATGGTTATCACTTAATTAAGAACTCACCCATAGGATCTCCTAGCAACCACTTTAGGTCCTAGCACCTATGGTGAGCCACCCACCTAGGGTACCTTGTTTCCCTTCTTAAACATGTCATCAAAAGGGACTTGCAATCACTGTAGAACATCTAGTCCCTAGGTTTAGGAAACTCTCATGTGTTCTCAAACCTTCAGGATGAATCCAAACCCTAACAATGTGCATAATATAAATAATAACAATATATGGTATTCATAAGACACTTTGACAATGATTTGAAACTTTATCATACACCAAATCAGAGATAGAACAAACACAAAAGTGTTACCAAATCAAATAAACTATCAAAATGAAGGGTGATAAAATGACATCCTAAACCTTCCAAAACTCAATAAAAAATGAATAGGAGTTTAACTAGTATCCAACATAAAAATTACATAGGATTCAAACCACACGAGAAGACATAATCACTCCCAATATTAGATAATGACAAAATCATCTAGCCTAAACATTAGATACAGATACTTATTTCCAGATTCCATTATGAACATTTTTAAACTACCTTACTTATCTATAAATATGATTAATAATAGAACATGCACAATAGAAAAAACATTCCTACATTAAATCACATAGAAACAACAAAATTCTTTCTAGTTTTAGACTCTACCTGGAGTCTTCCACATAATTTCCTTGGTGTTAGAGAAATTCCATCAACTTTTAGGTTATCCAACATCCTTCTTGCTATCCTCCTGGATATACCCCCACACATTGATCTATAACTTTTGAACCACGTTATATTTCTTCAATTGCTCTTGTGAGAAGTTACTTAATTGGGTTCTTACCAACATATTAAAAACTTATCAAGATCCAACGGTGGGTTAGAGAGACATGGGCTCCACATCAGAACTATATTTTTTCTTGCAACAACCATTTCTTCATTTTATCAGAAAAATAAAACACCATCCTCTTCCTCAATTCTTGAGTAAATAATACCATTTTCACATTGCCAATCCTCTTTTCAGAATCTCCCAAAAACCAGGTCCCCCTCATATGGTTGGAGGAGTTTCTTTACGGGAAGCAACTTCTCCAACTTCCATAGTTGGTTTCAAATTAAATCAATTATTCCCATGAATGATGGGTTAAAACTTTAATTATTTATTAACTTAAATAAGCTTATGAAGTAATCAATTATACCAATGATAAGAAACATGATCAAGTAACTCACATAACCCAATGGTAACTAGCTAGCCTTACTCCTAGGAGGTCTTGAGTTCGAATCTCCTAGAAAGCTAGTTTTTCCAATTAGGCATAATTATGTTAGTTCTTCTATTATTATTATTTTTTTTATTTTTTTAATCTCAATACATTATTTACATCACAACTCTAATTATACATATACATATCTTTATACATACACAAATATATTTATATATATAGGCATATATGTGTGCACATACATATACATATATTTAGTCACGCCAAAACTTATTTAAACAGATAATATATCTATTATATATACATATATTTATGTATTTATCTAATAAAATAACCAAGAATCATATTAAAAACATAACTTTCAAGAATAAAAGAACATAGTCATCTGACCAAGATATAAATATCAAAACCATAGAAATAATAATACAACCCAAACCCAAATAGGGTGACTTCCTGAAAAAGGAACCTAAGTCAAAAGGGGTCTACTTGGGGAAACCTTGGTAATATCTCCATGATAATAATATTCAAGTATTTTAAAGGCACACTCAGACTTGTGTGGCTAGGTGGAGTCGATGCCTTGTACCTCCATCCTACATCACCAAGTTGAGAAAGACAAATATATACATATATATGTAATAAATGATAAACAAGGAGGGGGAGTGTGACATTGTGTGGATATCCTGTAAAAGTGACTACGACTGCCTCCCCTCATCAAACACACACACCATATAATACTCATTCTAAATCATGATTGAGTTAGTATTGTTAGCTCCACCATAATATCATAATACAAATGAACTATCATCATTGATAATGTCATCATGTATATAAACCAAATTTCATTAAATATTCTAAGAATATAATTCATTAGGTGACATTTAGATCATTTACAAATTATCATTAGGATGAACATATTATCCAACATATTTTGCAAGCATCTCATCATCTAGTCAAATAAGAGAAAGCATAGAGTTCAAGTATGATGTCACTAGGGTATAAGAACCTGTAATACAAAGTAATAGTAATTAATTATAAAAAAAGGGTCAAATTGAATCCATAATATGATCCATCAAGTGATTTGGGTTAATCCCTAATTAATAGTTATCTTCACAATCATTAATTAAATCATACAAGAATGTTAATTATGATTAGGTAAAACATAAAAAAGCTTTATGGAAATTTTGAACAACATATATACACCATCCAGAACATAGTCATAAAAGTATCTTGATCAACTTAATTCATCCCAGTGTACTCAAACCATTAAAAAGGAAGTTCCTCACACAAAAAACATATCAGATTGTTTCATAACATGATGTTCCTAAAATATTATTAACACATAGTTGGAATCACTAATCAAAGATTAATATACATTAAACACTTATGTGGAGATGAGATATATTGGATTACTAACTTCAATTGGAATCATTAGTAGAGAATAAAAGTCTCAAACTTCCAACGAGCATAATCAGGTTTTGTGAGGGTTGGAGGGGCATTACATCCTCCCCCCCTTAGATTTGACTTGCTCCTAGAAGTCGGTAAGTACTAAAACATTCATAATACATAACAAAAAAATACCTAACAAAATAATAGAACCTTTTCAAGTAATCAGGTTATCATAATTTTGTGGTTCTTATGTGGTTTTAACTTGTTTTAGATTAACATAGATCACTCATGGAAAATTTAAGAAATAGACTATTATAATGCAAGAACCTTATATAGACAAAACACATAGAATTAAAGTGTATTTTCTATTTTACACCAATTCGTAACCCCTAATAGTTCCTTCTTTACATTCCTATTAAGACTAATATTAGGTATAAAGAAAAAAAACATGGTTTATATATTGATATTCTTAACTTTTTTTTTCAAAATCAAAGTTCTTATTTATTGTAACTAAGATAAGGGGTAAGAATTCCTGATAACATCTCAAAACCTAACAAGATAGAAAATACGAGTCACAAAAGTATTACATTTGTTAGTATGATATAATATCACTTTAAACCTGAGGAGTAATTATAATTGTGAAGCATCTTAAAAGTTCCTATGCAATTTTCAAATAGGGACCCTTAAATAGAAAACCAATACAAGATGGCATAAAAAATTTATATGAGAAATCAACTTATCACATTCAACCAAGCATTATTCAGCTTATAATTTACCTTAACACCTAGTTCTATAGGCGACTCTTAGCAAACACAAAAAATTTCCTTATTATGTAGCAACTATTTATCTCCTATTATGAAGTGTCTCAAATATTATGTAGAACACACACATAAATACATTTATTTTTACAAGAATTAAATTAGAAACACCTAATATAACCTATATTATCATTATATTACCCTAACGTTACTCCTAGATAACTTCTGACAATTTATCCAATTATTGCACCATTAATATAGAATACCATTCCCTGCAGACTGTATGTCAGGCACTTGTACAAACACACCTACTTCCAATCAAATTTAAATAGTATGATGATGAGTTCATATAAACTTGTTACTTTAGAAATACTCATAGAACCATTAAGAGGAGGAGAAACACATTTCTACTACCCGATTTCCACTAATTATGTTACCAACATATTAATCATCTTTGCCTTTTTCTTTCCTCAAAAGAATTTAGAAGTATCCAATCATACCCTTACCTAATATGCATGATTCCTTTTTGTATATTCCACTACCATGATTACCTACATAATTTATTTCATTTAAAAACATAAAGGTTAATCTCTATAATGATAACTATTCAATCCTATTCCACTTGGATTCTATAACTCAAAATTCATATACTATAGGCAACCAATGAGAAATATTACCATAGAAATGATGATTATCATGCACACCTAAGCCAAATTCATTTTCATAATTCTTATTGATAGTTTTATCTATTCAAGAGGCATCTAGAAAATACACATTTAAAGTGCAAATTTTTACTTCAAACTTTAAGATAGAGAATTAAATACCAAATCCAAGAGAAAATACTTGGATGTTAGTATGTTCTTACCTTAGTCTTTCTTGATTAATTTTGTACCTATTAACATGGAATGCAATAATTATATAACTTTTCAATTTACAAGAATAAAACACTTCTTTTAACCCAAACGTAAATGGTAAAACCTTGGGGACACAGGTCCTTTACCCAAGTGTTTTCTAATTAGGCACATATGAATCCAACTGAAGGTATAATTATCGTATTGTTTTTCCTAAGAAAATTTTAGTCCTTCAAAACTTATTTTGAAAAAGGGAAAGAGAGAGAGAGAGAGAGAGAGAGAGAGAGAG
>MU226068.1:9041761-9059037 GCA_018584345.1 Thuja plicata | reverse complement strand
ACAGCTTCCCTCCAGAAGATTTGGGTGATGCCTTTCTCTATCATCAGTGTTCTTGCACAATCAACTATTGATCTGTTCCTTCTCTCAGCAATCTCATTTTGTTGTGGTGTTCTTGGTGCAGAAACCTATCTTTTTATGCCATGCTCATTACAAAGATTAGTGAATTCATCTAATATAAATTCTCCTCCTCTATCTAATCTCAAACATTTCAAATCCTTACCACTTTGTTTTCTTACCATAGCCTTATACCCCATAAACATCTTGAATGCTTCAGATTTATCTTTTAGAAACATAATTGTCATCATTCTAGAGTAATCATCAACAAAGAGAATAAAATATCTATCTCCATAATATCTCCTTGTCCTTATAGGTCCACATAAATCAGTATGGACTAGTTCTATAATATCATCAGATGTATGGGTTTTACTTTTGAAACTAGACTTTGTCATTTTACCTTTTTGACAATTTTTGCACATGATGTTGTATGGCTTTGTCATCGTCGGTAAGCCTCTTACATTTCTTCTTCTGCTTATTTTTATCATGTTGTCAAAATTCACATGACACAATATTTTGTGCCACAACCATATGTCTTTGTTTCTAGTCATTAAGAAACTGGTGTTAGTATCATTCAGATAGAATAAGTTACCTTTAGTTTGTTCACCGGTACCAATCAGTTTTCTTGAGTCATTGAAGATCTTTGCCTTCTTGTTCTCAAATGCTACTATGTGACCTGAATTATTTAGCTGAGAAACACTCAACGGATTATAATTCAATCCTTTTACACAATAATAATTTTCACATTTAATCAAGTTATTCAACATTATAGTTCCTTTACCTTCAATTGGACAAGGTGTATCATTACCCATTCTTACTGTACCACCATCATAATACTCAAAAGTATTAAACTTTTCTTTGTCACCGGTCATGTGGTGAGTGCAACCACTATCTATAATCCTAATTGTATTCTTTCTAACCTTAGATATGAGTATAGTTTCTACATACCTTTCATCTTTATCTGAATCATCTTTCAAAGCTACAAATACCATCTCGATGTCTTCATCAAGTTCTGTGTCAGTATCTTCATCTTTGCAAGAAGCTAGGTAGCTAGCCTTCTTGCCTTTATCCTTGTAGTCTTGGGTATCTCTTCTTTCTGATTTTTGGTAACTTCTGTAATCCTTGTTATCACCTCTATCAGATTTCTTCTCAAAAGATCTGTCATTACCTTTGTCATCTTTTCTTCTGTTAGGACATCTTGCAGCAAAGTGTCTAATCTCTCTATAATTAAAGCATACAAGTGGTAACTGTAACCACCATAATTTGGTCTATTCTGACTATGGACCCTATTTTCCCTAAGTGTGATCATGCCCCCAATTATCTCCAAACAACCTTGTTACTGCTTGGCATAATTATTTTGAAATCAATTTAATCTCCTACAAGTGATCAATTCACTAAATTATTTACTTTTGGCCAAAATCAAAATCAATCGAATACATGGCTAAAAATGATTAATTTTCTAGGAATTAAATAAATCTCTAAATCAATTATCCACTTGCAAATAACTCATTCCCCTAGCCTATTTAATTTAATTAAAATGGCTATAGTCCCCTTAATTATTAAAAAGCAATAAAATGCTTAAATAATTAATTCCTATATTTTAAATGAATTAAATAAGTTTAATTTATTTAATTAATATTTCCTTAAACCCCAACCTAACCTATCTCAACCACTTCTACCCTGGGTTCTAACCCATCTCAACCCATTCCACCCTTGCTAATCTAATCCTAATTCTAATTCTAACGCTAACCCACCTCCTAATGTTGTCACATTCCATTAAGGAATGATTAACAACTCCACCCACTTGATAAAGTCAAGGAATCTCAAGATTCCTTCCTCAAGTGCACCTTCTCAAGCCACCCTCTTACACCCTCCCCATGCTTCTTTAGGCTTTCATTAATGTCTCATTAATGAAGATGCCTTAAGCCCATGTCTCCTCCATGCCTCATTAATGCTCAAGGCATTAATGGCTCTTACACCACCATTAATGATTCTCTCAACTCATTAATGAACCTTGTCTCCTCTCTCTCTCTCATTCTTCTATATATAGTATACATTTTGGAGCACAAATAAGCCTTCATCTCAGATTGTAAATGCATTGTTATGCTGTTGGAATAGACTTAAACTCATATCTCATTTCATAGTTTATGCTTATGCATTATTATAATGTCCATTTTTAGACTAATATGCATTGCTCATTGAATAATAACTTGTTTTTGATCAAATATTTCATTCTAGGTTGTTTATGTTACTGGTATTTAGCATAAATCTAAGGGCTTTTATGTTATTTGCTACACTCATCCTTGTTAGAAAGCAATAAGTCAAAGTTATGGTTTATATGCTCATTAACCCTTGTTTTTCACTAACAGAATGACTTATTGAAGTGTTGTGTTGCAGATAATAGGTGCACAAATATACACACACATTTATGGCGCCCACCATAGGGCTCGATTTCCAACTTGGTCTCATTTTCTATCACTTTTTCACTAATTTGCATGCCTAGAATTGTATTACAGGATCATTTTTTACCATTCTAGATTGCATCTGGGATACACCATCACACCGTAGTAAATGAGGCTTTCATCTGGGACTTCCTGGATTGTTTTCAGTTCAGGCTCGCATCTGGGCAGCATACTATCACATCTGGTAAGAAAGGTTGCATACAGTATGCTGTATCGCATTCAATATTTTTTTTTAGGCTCACATCTGGTTAGAAAGTTTGCACGCTTCATTTTCCTAACTCTAGCATTTTGACAAGTTGTGTTTTTGGTATCTTGTAGCCTAACAAGTGTTTGTAGGTTGTTCTTTAAGGTTTTCATTAGAGTTAACATAAACAGATACTAACTTGGTTTTTCAGGTTACCCAACCCCCATCTTGACTTCTATTTACTTGATTTCCAAATTAAGATACATATTCCAATCTATCAATACACTGACTAGAGGATTATGCTCTTTTCCTTTTAAAGGAAAATCAAAAACTCACACATTAGTTTATTGGTTGAACAGAATTTGGAGCTAAATGAACAAGCAATCTCACAGTTTAGTTTCATTTAGGAGCAGTAAATGAACAACACAAATCACTAAAATCATGTGGTTCAAATGAACAACTACATCGTATAATTTCTTTTGAAATCAGAAATTGGACAATCAAAGCACTAAATATTTGGGATTAAAGAACAAGTTCAATCATTTAAATTCAATTTGGATCAGTAATTGGACAAGCAACTCACTAAATCTCGTGGCTAATTGAACAAGGCAAAATTTCTTTTTCAAGCAATCTTGTTTTTCTTAAATAGGAACAAACTAAATCAAGCTCAACATGCTTGAGGGAATGAACATTGTTTTGCATGTTTTGGGAGAAAATGGTTTAGATTAGGAGAGTATGCTCTTCTTCTTTGGAAGAATCAAAAATCTAGACATCCAAAGCTCGCCAATCCTTGGTACATATACTTAAACAGTAGAGGGCCTGCCAGTTGAGGAAAAAATCTCCCGGGAATGACCCAAGTGAGGACAACTTTTATGCCAACCCTTCCAACTTACTATAAATAGTTTCTTCCTCGTAGGCTAAAGCCTTGGAAGATGGAGCCAGTTTTGTTCATGGAATTTTGACATTATTCCTTGAACATATCTGGGTATATGTACAGCAGAGCCGCCTGAATCTTGCTTGCGAGACTACATATATTTGGGTACTCATAGGGCTATATGCCTAAATTTTTCCTTATGCAATTCTATGGGGGACAGTTTCAAATGGATTGCCCAATAATATACAACAACTTCAACTGAAATAATTCCTGATGCATCCCCGAAAGGGTGATAATCTTTGTGCAAGGCAAAAAGAAATTACCCCAAGACACTCATCATATTGTGCCCTCACTTGCATTTGGAGTCGGATAATACAACATCATTACTAGAGCCATTGCATGCTTGGTGATGGTTGTATTTTGATTATCATTTGAGTGTGTACCTAAGTCAATGAGCAAAGATTTTCATCCTCCACCTAGAGAATAGGAAAAGATGAGTGTTTGTTTCACCCTCAAAAACAATGCAAAACTGTTTGACGTGTTCAAAAGATCATTAAAAAGATAAGCTCCTCAAAATAATCAACATGTTTCAAACCCTGGAGTACAAGCATTTTTCACACATTATGACACCTCCTAATGCAATATGGAAACAAGCAACTTCACACACTTTGAAAACAAACTTTTTAGAACTGACCAAAGTTTACAAAAACATCATAAGATCACATCTCAGATTTCCCAAGTCGCATGCAGTATTTAGGATCGCATTTGGTATTTTGTCTCGCATTTGGTCAGCACATAGTTGCATCTAGATTCTAGGCTCACATCTGGTGTCATCAAAGGCTCATATCTAGGATCTTGTATTCAGGATAGTGGGCATTTGCAAGATAAATTCTTAGAAAGTCTCAGTTAGTTAGGATACTGTTTTAGCTCTTTAGCTGGTTCATGTTGTCTCTTCTAGTCTTCCTATTGTAATTTAAAAACTATTTCAAAATGTCTACCTTGCATGCTTAGTCAGTCTTTCATGATCAGTTCAATACATGTGGTCTAACCACTTTCTACCAACAACTTGGTTCCCAGCTCACTATCAGGGCATTCTAACCCTCTAACGCTGGAATCACTTACATCCACAAACAACAAACTGTTACTTTTACCTAGACACGCCCACTTGAAGAATCTGAAACTCTCACTTGTACTATTTGAAAATGTTAACAAAGTTGAGAAACAACTTCATGGTTAACACAAGATGCAACAAGTACACAACTAAAGGATTGAAAGTGCCTCCTAAAACATTACACTTTCAAGGGGAAACTTCTTATAGTTTCCTACTCGATCTTGATTCCCCTCAAATGGATACCGATACTCACAGATGGAGTGAGGCTTTTGAGGAGTATAACGATGGAAAACACCAAAATCCTGAAGATACAAATGAGGAAGAAGGACCCAAATTTGAATGTGACCCATTTGGATCAGACAGTGAAGGAGAGATCCCCGAAGATGAGTATGAAAAACTTAAATAGAGTAAGAGGTTCCACAAGATATTAGAATGGATAATTGATGACGATAAAGAAAAATACTTCCTCCATCTAGTTTCCATAGGTGTTAACTTACCTAAGGATTATGATGTAGAAAAACTCAAAGAAAAGGAGGTACCAAATCCAATATCTATTCTCACCAAACAACTCATTTTGATGCAAACGGAGCTCACAAACCTCAAATAGGAGAAGGAGAAACCTAAAACAAAATACTCTTTGGACACCATTTGTCCATTTCCTTTTGACAAGAGTGTCACTATGGTCCCATTTCCTCCCAATGTGGCAAGAACAAAGTATGATAAGTACACAGGATCTAAACTGACCCACACGACCATGTGAGGGAATTTTTTGCTCTTAGCATAGAATACATGCACGAACCTACATACCTCATGTGACTATTTCTAGGAATTCTAGGAGGTAATGCCATGGAGTGGTTCTCAAAAATCAACCCTAAGGTCAAGACATTCGAGGAGTTGATCCAATGGTTCATTCAACATTACTCCTACAACATCCAACATGATGTAACTATGATGGACCTATGTAATACCAAACAAAGAACTGGAGAATCATTTACACACGTCCTACAAAGGTGGAGGATCTCAAAGACCATTCCCAAAATAGAGAAGATAGAGATATTCATTAATAATCTAGTGCCTGAATTGAACTACGCTTTACAAATGAAAGACTCTCCAAGCTTCGACAGAATGATTAAAAATGCCCTCCGTATTGAGGAAGTCATGGTCAAAAGGGGAGAGATCACCCTTCAAAATGAAAACAAGACCAATAACTCCAAATTCAGTCCTAAATGGTGGAAAAAGATCAAAAATGTTGTTAATGACGGAGTGGTTGATGCCTCTAATATTAATCCTAAACCCGAGGTATTAAATCTAACCAATGGCATGAAAGCAAGCAAGGATGCTAAGGTAACAACTCCCGTACCCAAAGAAAACAATGATAATAGTAAGGGTCAGACATGGAATTCGAAACCCCAAAGAACATTCACTCCTTTGGGAGAACCTCTTGAGACTGCTCTAAAAACACTATTGGATAAAAAAGTTCTAACTATCCCAGATTCCAAACCGTGGGAACCAATGGTCAAACCTAGGTGGTGGGATGATAACTCTTACTGTGTCTTTCAAAAAAACAAGGGACACAAAACTAATAATTGCCTCAAGCTTAAACATGTTATCCAAGACCTCATCGAAGGAGGTAAGATCAAAGTAGATGGACACACTACCAATGAGGATCATATAGCATTCAAAAAACCCTTTCCTAATTATGATCAAGGAGAAACATCTAAAGGGAAGAGTAATGAGGTAAACTACACCTATTCCAAAAATGACAATGTGATCAATATGCTTGACATCAAAACCGAATCCATCAATGTGGTCACAATCAAAGGTATCTCATTCCACTTGAATGCTGTAACACAGAGCCAATCATAGGTTATAATCAAAGGACCTCCAAAAATTACATCAACATCCAAGGTTCCTATTGTAACTATTCCTAAAATGGTGTCGAAACATGTGTTTACTATTCCTGGAGAAAAATATGACTTGGTAGACCAATTGCAATGAACCTCTGCCAAAATTTCCATTTTTGAATTGCTCAAAATATCTACAGTACACAAGGAAATCCTAGAACAAGCTCTACATGCTACTAACATCCCAAAGGATATCGATATAGACAAGTTCCAAGTGATGGTCAATCACATCTCAGCACCACACTACCTCTCCTTTTCTGAAGAGGATGACAAATCATTGACCCATCTACATAATCAACCCATCCATATTGAAGTCCTTATTCATAAATCCCATGTTAGACACATGTTGATAGATGGAGGCACAGGATTGAATATTTGTAAACTGGATCTAATCAAGAAACTAGGTCTCTTAGAACAAACAATTGACTCTAGAAGAAAGATAACCATCAAAGCTTATGATGAGGAAGAAAGATCCTCCAGAGGTCTTATTGTTCTACCTATCAGAGTCAGACTGATTGAGAGGAACGTCATATGTCAAGTTATGGATCTACCATTGGCCTACAATATCCTACTAGGAAGACCATGGATTCATGAGATTCAAGTTGTACCATCCACATCTTCTTTAGATAACACAGAAGAATAGGCAATCTTGGATTGGCTTTACAAAGGAGAACCAGTGGAGGCTAAAGTCAAACACATAAAGATATCCCCAGAATAGTGTGGAAAGGGATATGATTTCCTCACACAAATGGGATACAAATGAAAGGGACCTCTAAATGACATAGGATGAGGGCTTATTGAACCTATACCCATGGAGTTTCAGAATGCCAGAGATAAAACAAGACTGGGTTTTAATGCTAAAACTAATAAACCCACTTCAAAAAAGAGTCCACACTCAGATAAAGGGAGTGATGAAATAGATGAAGTAGAGTAGTGGTCCTATGAAATATTGTTGCATGTTGGCGCATAGGACCCCAACTACCAAGGAGAATGCTACATACCCAACTTTGAGGTACCACAAGATCTTCACACCCCTTTACTAGCACAACCTCCCATTCAAGAGGTAGGAGACACCATAGCAAAAATAACTCCAGAGGTACCCCGACTACAAAATTTACATCCTAACTAGGGGCAATAGGTCACAATTTCACATGTCCTTGATCTACCCCACTTTTATCTACAAGCATCTAACTAGGTACATCAAATAACCATTGTTGAATACTTAAACAGATCCGATGATGATGTCACAGACTCTCATGACTATGAATGGGAAGAGATATTTGTTGCCACTGAAGATATTGGAATAGATACGATTCACATGTTTGTGGCTCCTTCAACTCCTAGTAAATGATCTGACCCTCCTCCCAATGATACTATCCTCTGAAAGTAGAAGAAGAGTTCCTTCCCCTGATCATTGATGGAGACATTAGTGAATACATAAGTCTAGAAGAATTTCATAGGCTACAAGAAAGAAGCCTCCTTTTACAGAGAGATGATAATGAGATTTCTACTGACGAGTCACTAGAGTTTGATCCGCATATGACTAACAAAAACCTTTTAATGATGATCTCACTCTTATTGATCTAAATATCAAAGAAATTAACTTAACAGATCACGTCATGTCGGTTAATGGTTTTGATGCTAACACAATGTTGTCCTTCCCAAAACCTAACTCCCTAACATTGGTACTTCCAGACCTCATTGATTGGACTAAAATAGATCCTACTCCTATCCTTGACTTTTCTAATAAACACTCCCTAGCTTGTTATCTCAATTCTTGTGCACCTTAACCTTCTTCCACCAAAGAAAGGAGTGAGGACATGTCACAGGAGGATATCAGGTTTCTTAGTCAAAAAAGAAAAAAGAAAAAGAAAAAGTGGACTGATGGTGAAAACCACTTTGTGGCAGTATCAGATCCCAAAATAGTAAAGAAAAAAGATGTAACCAACGGTGAAAACCTCTCTAAGGTGCCAAAGGATGAGACTCTTAATATCCTCCCTGAATAATTTCAAGAAAGACCTTCGATACTGATTGAACCAACACAGCCAGTAAATTTGGGCACTGTTGAAAATCCTCAAATAGTCCACCTTGCACAATCTTTATCAAAAGAGGAGAAGACATAGCTCACAGAGTTACTGAAGGAGAAGAATATTAACTTTGCATGGTCCTATATAGATATGCTAGGCCTAGATCCTAATCTAATCATGTACCACTTATCTATAGCTCCTGGGATCAAGCCCGTAAAGAAAAAACTTAGAAAGATGCATCCTCATGTTGCATTATTGGTAAAAGCAGAGCTGGAAAAGTTGTTAAAAGAAGGATTTATCAGGTTTATTGCATATGAAGGATGGATTTCCAATGTGGTCCTCATGTCTAAATCTGATAAATCTATCAAGATTTGTACGGAATTTAGAGACTTGAACAAAGCATGTCTAAAGGATGACTTCCCTCTACCAAACATAGACATGATCATAGATCTGACAGCAGGCTTCCAAATGTATTCATTAATGGATGGATTCTTATGCTATAATAAAATCAAGATCACCCCTTAGGATCAAGAGAAAACTGCATTCACATGTGCATGGGGCACCTTTTGCTGGAATGTCATGCCTTTCGGGTTAAAGAATGTTGGCACAACATATCAAAGAGCCATGAAAACAATATTCCATGACATGATGCACAAGAACATGGAGGACTACGTGGATGACACATTGGCTAAATCCAAAGAAAGAGGTACTCACATTGCTAACCTAAGAAAAATATTAGATCGAATGGAGCAGTTTCAAGTAAGGCTTAACATAAAGAAATGTGCTTTTGGGGTCCAATCAGGAAAGATCCTTGGATTCATTGTTTCAACGAAGGGAATTGAGGTAGATCCTACAAAAGTCAAGCCTATACTAGAGATGGCTCCTCCATGTAACATCAGTCAAATGAGGATGCTACAAGGGAGACTCCAGTCCATTAGGAGATTCATGTCCCAACTTGCAGATAGGGCCCAACCCTTTAGTAAGTTACTACATAAAGGGGTTACCTTCAAATGGGATGAACACTGCAAAGCAAACTTTAGAGAATTGAAGGGATACCTAGCTACTCCTCCTATTCTTATGGTGCCTATTCATGGAAAACCCCTACTCCTATACATTTCATCCACAACTACATCCCTAGGACTATTGCTGGCCCAAGAGGATGAAACCAAGAAAGAAAGGGCTATCTATTACATCAGTAGGACATTAGTCACTTATGAGCTCAATTATACCATTATTGAAAAAGCATGCTTAGCAATCATCTTCGCATCACAAAAATTAAGACACTACATGCTATCTCATACAGTAAAGCTCATTGCTAAGATTGATCCTCTAAAGTATCTTTTGAGCAGAACAGTATTAACAGGATGTTTGGCAAAATGGGTCATGATTCTAAGTGAGTTTGACATTGAATATGTAGAACAAAGAGCTATCAAAGGATAGGTCCTTGCAGATCAATTAGCTGATTCACCACTCCAGGATGATGAACCTTTACTCATTGAATTCCTTGATGAAAAAATCATGTATCTCACTGAATATCCATGGAAGATGTACTTTGACGGTTCATTCACTCAACAAGGATTTAGAGTAGGGGTCCTATTCATAACTCCTCAAGTTTACAAGATTCCCAAATCTTACAAATTGATGTTTCCATGCACCAACAATATTTCAGAATATGAAGCATTGGTAAATGACCTTAAGCTGGCTATGGAGTGGAAGATCATAGAGTTACACGTATATGGTGACTCCCAACTAATTATCAATCAAGTCAATGGGGAGTATCAAATGAAGGATGAAAATTTGATGCCCTAAAAGAAACTAGTTGATGACCTGAAGAAATACTTTGTCTCCGTTACCTTCCAGTACATACCAATATTAGAGAACAAAGCTGCAAATGCTATGGCTACCTTGGCATCCATGTTACAACTAGAAGAACATCAATTACGCTATGACTTCTTGGTGGAAGAACTATCCTATCCTACATTTGATACCCCTGAATACTAGGTAATATGTGCTTTGAATACACCAGACCAATCTCGGTATGCCAATATCATTGCTTACCTTTCTAACCAAACCATCCCTAACAATCTATCCAAAAATGAGAAAAGATCCATGATTAGGACAACATCGCATTATGTCCTCATAACTAACAACCCATATCGACATGGTCTCAACAATACACTTCTTCGGTGTTTAGAACTGAAATATTCTGATCTAGCATCAAAATAAGTCCATGAAGGTGTATGTGGATCACACTTGAATGGATTTTCATTGGCCAAGAAACTGCTCAGACTAGGCTATTATTGGCCTACCATGGAGAGAGATGTTATTCAATTTTCAAAAGCATGTCTTAAATGCCAAACACATGGAAATCTTATCCATGCTCCTGCCATAGAACTTATACCTTTCATAACACATTGGCCATTTTAGCAATGGACCTTTAACTTGGTTGGACAAATATATCCCAACTCCTCAAATGGACACAAGTTCATCATTACGGCTACTGATTATTTCATGAAGTGGGTCAAATCCGTGCCGCTAATCAAATCCATTGGCAAACAGGTGGCTATGTTCAATCTGAACTACATTATTTGTAAATATGGGATACCCTCTTCAATTGTAATAGACAATGGGGGCCAATTTAAAATTTAAGATATTGATGACCTTTGTGAACAGTTCCATATCACTCAACACTGCTCCTCAATCTATTATCCTCAAGGTAATGGATAGGTTGAGGCATCAAACAAAAATATTCTCAAAATCCTACACCGAAGTGTGAGCAAGTCTGGCAAAGACTGGCATCTACAACTGAATCTGGCACTATGGGCCTACAAAACAAGCATAAGAACACCAACTGGAGCCACACCATTTTCTCTAGTCTATGCCGATGAAGTAGTACTACCCATTGAGGTTGAAATCCCATCTCTGTGGATATCTTTACAAGGTCTTGTTACTGATGAGCAGTACCGCATAGATAGGGTGAATTCTTTGGACCAACTAGATGAGTGCCGACAACAAGAATTCAATCACCTCAAAGTGTATTAAGCACGTATGTCCAAAGGTTACAATAAGAAGGTTAAACCATGAAAATTTGAAGTGGGAGATCTCGTCCTAAAGGAGAATCCTAAAAACCAACCTAACAGGGAGCATAAAGGAAAATTTGAACCTAACTGGCTAGGACCATATGTTATCACTACTACTTTTGGGACTGGAGCTTATCAACTGGCTACACCTAAGGGAGATGTTCTCCTAGATCCTATCAATACCCTACATTTGAAGTGGTTCTACGCTTGATGTTTGGCTAGCAGAGCCTGTACAACAAAAAGATCTCACAACATGCAAAAAACATTCAAAAAATTGATCCTGAAGAAATCCAAAAAAAATGGAAAAGGTCCTATAGAAAGGGTATCCTTGGTGAAAACCTGGTAAAAAGGTGCCTTGATACTACAAAAACATTCAAAAATAGCAAAAATAGCAAAAAATTTATAAAAAAAAAGAGAAAAGTGCCTTGATGAGCACCTAGTAAAACAGGCATCTTGATAGCAAAAAGAAAGAAAAAGATCTTGCCAAGTGGTGAAAACCTAGCAATCAGGCGTCACTTGTGTTCTGAGCTCCATTTATCAATACACTACTAATACTAGACCTTCATAATTTTACCTGTGCTCATAAGCTGAATTCATTTTCCTACATGGCTATCTTATCCTCGCTTGGGATTTGTCTACATTTATGTCATAGGAAAAGGTCATTCTACACTGGGGGCATCTTTGCTAGTATGGTAGGTTATGGTTGCTAGGTTTCTCTAGGATGGTTTTCCTCATGAAGACAATATTTCTTGATACATGCAAAATAATGTCACTTTCCAAAACAAGGGTGTCTTTTCAAACATCACATACCCAGACATGACATTTACATTAACAGAGTTCTGACAAGGCTACATTGGATCGCAAATATGAACGGATTATCCTATCAATGCCCAGACATAGAACACCATATTGCTTGTATTATAATTTTCTGATTGATGAATCTCTACTGTGTTTGACAGATGAATGAACAAAGTACTACTTAAACACACAGTTTTCTATTCATTTGATTATGATTCTTTTATGTCTTGATGATGTTTTCAACTAGGGGCATCTAAGTAATTATAAATTTTATTTGATTGATTCACAATTGATGATTTATTATGTCTTCTTAGTTACTCAATGATGTTTATGCAAAGACAAAGAGTGACAAGGATAGGGGGCATAATGTTTTCTTGGTTTTCTGCGTATGGTGATTGTTCCAAATGATCCTTTAAATTTCACCTAACTTGGATGTTTATGGTAAGAGTTGCTACTATGTATGGATAGCCACGTATATCTCGATCTTCGTTATGTGTAAACTATGGTGAGGTTGAAATAATTTCCATGTCTATTTTCTAATCTAGATTCTCACTAAGGTATACGAATCATAATGTACCCAAGGATATGAATTTTTAAAAATTCATTGTGGGTCCAATATCTTGCCTTAATCAGAATCTAGTATATTAAAAGGAAGGTGACTATTTTGTTATCCTGGCTCCTATGCCTTGATGCCTAAGTCTATTTCTGACATTTCAATAAAACATAGTATTCATATTTTCATAATATCAGTGGGTATTAGTGATGGTTGTACTATCAAATGGTTTCCATTCTGAAAAGTGCCCAATGATGATAAAAGTGTTACAACATTTGCATACCAGTGACAAAGTCCTAAGAGTCTTCATATAGTTGCATTTAGAGATTGCATGACATATTTATAAAGGCAGTAAATGCATAAACACTTTTTGTGCTAAAAAATGCTTTCTATCTTCTTCTAAAAACCAATTTAATTACATCATCCATATTACTGATATATCTATCATTGCACATCCATAGCATACATTTTGCATTCATAAAAAGAAGCAACAGGAAAATACAAAAATAAAGCATCCATGTATTGCATTTTTACTTTTTCATCCTAAAGTGCATCCATACATCTATATTGCATGAAAGGAAAAATCAAAAGAAACATACATTTGTACTTCACATACGTATCATTTAAAACATATTTATATCAATAAGCAAATCAAATCAAAATGATGTCTAAAATCTAACTCATGAAAGAGACCAAGATATCATCACATGTGCAAAATACATCTACCACATCTATCAAAGCAAAGAGAACTCATGAAACATGTCAGAATCAAGAAGCTACATTAGATATATATATCACAACATGGTACAAATCAAAATATGAAACAATATACATAAAGATTATTAGAGTACCAGTGAGGCCGAATGAATCAGATATACATTTATGAATGTCATATACAAAAAGGGATCGTAGTAGGATCCAAATATACAAATGTAATCTCAAGATACACATGTCATACAAATAGTACACAATATCAACTTTGCCTCACCCCCTCTCCTTGATCAGGAGGAGGAGGAGGTGGTACAAAAGGAGCTGCTAGAGGTGGCATGGCCCCCTCTGACTACTGAGCCAATCAAGAAAAGGAAGGTGCTCTTTGACCCTCCGACATTATTGCATGATATAGGGCATAGTAATATGTGGCACTCTGGCCTTGATGAACCATTGTTCAGGCATGTGCATCTCTCTCTACTCTGAGCATCTCACCCTTCCTATCTTTCTCTTCTCTCAGCCACTCAAGTTGTATATCCCTGTCTACAAGTAAGGATATCGGTAGTGGTAACTCAGGCCTCCAATGTTGTAATCCTATCTCAGAGCTTCTCTCTCCTAATCACATCTAGAAAAAGGATCTCTGTCTCTACCTATATCTAGATCCTAGGACCTATCTTGTCCTCTATCTGGTGGTCTATCCTATGACCCCTATCGCCTCTACCACTGTTGCTCTCTTGTAAGCAATGGACTAGTATCTCTCCGAGGAGACATAAATCTGAATCTTTGGCGCCTACCCTACCCACTGCCACTGGCTCCACCTATATCAACAACCTCACCACCACCACCCCTATCATCTCCATCATGACCATCATCAAGAGGAGGATGCCTACCATCTCTACCATCCTTGCCACCATCATGACCTCCATTTCTATCAGGAGCCCTGTCTCTCTACGCTCCTCCCCTACCCCTGGCTAGTCGATCATCAGGATCATAATCCAAAGGCTCCTCTATACAAGGAATGATCTCCTCTGGAACAGTGAACTAAGGAAAGGGGTACTGAAGCCTCTCAGTAGCATATCTGTCAGAAACACCTGCATCAGCAACATCAGGACAGAGATCCCAATCTACTCCCACCATATCACAGATCTTCTGGTGTGTTGTCTCATATTGTAACTATGCACCCCATAATGATGTCTCATCTCTAGTCCAGGCATATACAGTAATATCCTTTGTCCTACCCTACCAACAACTATACTATCTTAGCAATCTGGTGATCATAAACCACTCCACAACGTATCTGGTCCCATCTATAAGATATCAACTCTGACATAAATAGGGTACCTACCGTGTGTCTGAGGTCCACACCTCACAATCTAAATATGGTCACTAAATGACCCTGTCATATCATCAAAAAGGCAATGCAAATACACAACCTTGCCCAAATGGGGCTACTGAAGGAGGCCTGCATACATATAGACATAAGGATACTTTGGTTACCTCTGTCTGTCTACAATCATCCATGTCACAAGGCTGTGCTCCCAAGCCCAGATCTGAAGAATAAGAATTCCCACAGTCATGCTCCATGTATAGTGGTATACTATCTAATCCAGCTCTCTGTACATGTGAGCTAAAATGCAACTACCTAATGCAAATCTCTGGTGGTGGGTAACCATCTACTCTATCATATCTACCCAGCCAACCATAAATCCATGCTGACCCCTATCTGGCATCAGGATGCCACTGATGACATGTAACTGATTAAATGGTTGACTATATTAAGTTGAAGATGATGCAAGACATTAAATTAGTTAATGGTCTGTATTGTCATTGATGTCAACTTGATATCATCTGTATGGTCATATACATAATGCCAAAGACTTCAGAGAACCAATGGGATATAGGTTATTCTTTCAGTAATGCATAAAAGTAAAGTATTCACCAAGTGACAGAATACACTGGCGGAGTGCACACCATCGGTAAAGACAGAGATAAAAGTCACAGTGATGCCCGATGAGCAGAAGACAATATTGCCCAATGAAACAAAATCAAAGGATGCTTGACGAGCTAAACACAGTGTTTCCCAACATAAAAAATCCAATGATGCTCGACGGATGGAGATCCCAAAGCTAACTGAAGCGACACCGACAGAACTGGCAGTTGTTACCGGCGATGAACTACAGATTTGATCAATAGAATAGAGAGATCGGAAAATGACAAAATATATAGCTAGCAAAGCTAAATGATAGACTTAACTAGTTGTTTTATTCAACCACAGTTAATTAAGTGATTTAAAGATCATTTACACAGTTGGCAAGAAGATAACAATGAGATAAATCAGGAGTTAAAGCCATAAATCAAATTGGCTGGATTATTTTTCACGTCAAGAATCAAGAATCAAGAACCTAGAATTAAGGAATATCATGTCTATTTAAAATACAAGCATAATTCATTCTCTATGGTGGTGAAGTGGTCGATAAGCAATCAGATACATGGGGGAGTGAACTGATAGAAGATGCTGAAGAGAAACTGATGAAGGATTAACTTCATGCAGTCCTGATCAATCAAGCTGAGGGAGAGCTAAAGAATTCTGCAGACACTGATGGACAGTGAATCACAGCATCACAAAATAGAAAGAGTTAAGTACAAAAGAATTGAATTGATACATTGATCAGAAAGATATTGTAAGTAAATAGATGTAAAAATCTGCAATTAAGTTGCATTAGAAACAGGTCATTTTGTTTCAGTTTAACCATTGAAGCATTAAAGTTCCTTAACAAAGTAGGACTTAACAATCTTTTGTAATTGAGGTATCTCCTAACAGATTACTAGAAGGTTGACTCATGATAGTAGCACCGGTCTTACCTAAAGCCTATTGACAGTCTAAGAAGGAGGCTTATTCAAGGATGGTAGTAAGATTTTCATAAAGCCTATTGATAGTCATGAGACTGATTCAAGGATGGTAGCATAGATGCCAGATACTTAGTGAAAACCTATGTATTGAAAATCCTCTAACAAGGTCACACTTAACACTGTGTTTGTAATCTTTAACAAGGTTGGCTCCTAACAGGGTTCACTTCAGAAGAGTGAAAATTTGGGGTACCGGTCCCAGTGGTTTTTCCCTTAACAGGGTTTCCATGTTAAAATCCTTGTGTTATATGTGTATGATTTATTACTTTCCTATTTTACATTCTGCATATGCATTTATGGATTGACTGGTATGCTCTGCATATTTACTGAGTATCAATAAATATAGTTTACTGCTTATTGGTTAAACAAGGAGAATAAGGACAGACAAGGTAAACTGATAGACAGTTATTTGTTTCAAATATTTCAAGGCATGCATCTTGTTGGGACTTAATAATTTGAGAAGTATTGATTAGTGGATTAAATTGGATAAATTGTTGAGGCCACTAATTCATCCCCCCCCCCCTCTCAGTTATTACTAGCAATTGGTATTAGAGATTGGTGCTTAGAAGGAAGGTTTCATGACCTAAGTGAAAGATCACAAGATGAATAAACGA
>MU226068.1:8996233-9035927 GCA_018584345.1 Thuja plicata | reverse complement strand
TGGATTTACTTTCAATTTTCAAGTTGAGTTAAACTAGGGATTGAATGGGGAGTTGTCATGAGGGTTTGCACAATTAGGGGAAGTTGATTCTCTTTAGGAGAATTCTCCTCTCATTTCCCTCATAACAAGTTTTTGGCATTGTGGAGAGCTCTAGTTTCTACACTGGGAACTCTGGGAAGTGTACACTCATTAAGTTGTGTCTAGCTTAAACTGAAACTAAAACATAGACATACTACACATTTTTTTTTATGTATTTCTTTATGGTTTATTTTTTTATGCTTTAGTTTATGTTTCAAGCTATGTGGTGAGATTTATATTATCTCTATTTGTTTTAGGAATTATGCCTGAGACACGAGCAGCTAGAGGTCATGGTAGGGGTAGGTCTGGTTCCCGTGGGGGAAGGCGACAAGATAGCTCCTCCACTAGTGTGAGATAGGAGAGTGAGCAGCATCAGGACAGGGGTGAGTAGAGGAGGGAGAATCAAGATGAGTCTGGGGGTTTGAATATTAGGCAAATCCTTCAGGCCATCCTAGATTGCCTTCCTAAGAGAGATAGAGTGGAGCGAGAGGCATCTCATCACTCCCAGCAGTAGGAGGAGAGAGAGAGAGAGATATCCAGGAGCCCTCATGGGAGGACTATTTCTGTGGATCTAGCAGTGGTTGCAGCCAACCACATGAGAGACTTGACGAGAGGAAAGGCCATTCCTTTTGCCGGATAGGATTCTGGATTAGAGGCAGAGACCTGGTTGATTGCATTAGATAGAGTATTCATGATGTATCCCTTTAGTAGTAATACTAAAGTGAGGTACGCCATCATCCAATTGACTCATTTTGTGGCTATCTAGTGGAAGATAGAGGAGCAGAAGCTTGGGCTCTGCATGGACACTATTACTTGGGAACTCTTTCTCGAGAATTTCAGAGTGAGGTTCCTATCTGATCAGTGGAGGCAATAGAGAGCTGATGATTTTCATAACCTTAGGCAGCTCACATTGACTGTGGAACAGTACGAGTGTCATTTCTATGAGCTCCAGTAGTATTCTGGATACAGCGATGATACTGCATTGTTGGTACAACATTTTGTACGTGGGCTTAACGCTCGCATTATAGGTGACATGAAGTTCTTTGAGCCAATGGACCTACGAGCTATGGTGATTAAGGCCACTTTATTGGAGGCAAACTTGGCATTAGGCCATGGAGGTCAGACAGGTGCTTCTACAGGCGTTACAGGAACAAAGAAAGACTAGTGTGCAAGGGGTATGCACAAGAGGAAGGTATAGACTATGGAGAAACCTTTGCACCCATTGCTAGGCTAGAAGGAGTAAGAATTTTACTTGATTATGCTACATATAAAGGATTCAAAGTATATCAAATGGACGTCAAGTCAGCATTCCTAAATGGAATACTTGAAGAAGAGGTATACATTGAACAACCAAAAGGGTTTCTAGATCTAGACAAGAGGAACATGGTATGTAGACTTCACAAAGCCTTGTATGGATTAAAACAAGCTCCCAGATCCTGGTATGAAAGACTTCATTCCTATCTAATAAGTATTGGATTCATAAGGACTAGTGAAAACAGTAATATTTATTTAAAAGAAGATACTAATGCTAACACTTTGATTGCTGAAATATTTTTTGATGACATCATATTTGGAGGCAATGATATGCTATGCAAATCATTTGCTAATGAGATGAGCAAGGAATTTGAGATGTCTATGTTTGGAGAGATCAATTTTTTTCTTAGCCTATAGATCATTCAACAAAGTGAAGGTATTTTCATCACTCAGTCCAAATACATCAAAGAAGTTCTAAAAATATTCAAGATGGAAGATTCCAAACCTATTGGAACACCAATGGCTACTGGATGCAAATTAACAAAAGAAGACAAGACAACAGAGGTAAATCAGACTCTATACAGATCCATTATAGGAAAACTCAAGTATGTTGTACACACTAGACCAGATTTTGCACATGCAATAGGAATTGTTGCTAAATTTTCTGCTAACCCCAGGGAATCACATATAATTGTTGTGAAAAGAATTCTAAGATATTTGAAGAATACTAAGGAATTTGGCTTATGGTATAGAAGAGAAGGAAAATTTGAACTAAAAGTGTTTACCGACGCTGATTGGGCTGGATATCTTGATGACCGGAAGAGCACAACTGGAGGAGCATTCTTTATGGGTGACAGACTTGTCACATGGATTAGCAAGAAGCAAGGATGCATCTCTCAGTCTACTATAGAAGAAAAATATGTTGCTGCTGCTGCAAACTGCTCGAATATTGCATGAATCAAACAGCTGCTGGATGGTATGCTTATGAAGATCAAAGAACCAGTAGTTATTTATTGTGATAACACAAGTGCAATAAATATTTCCAAGAATCTAGTAATGCATGCAAAGACTAAACACATTGCCATCAAGTATCATTATTTGAGACAACAAGTTCAAGAAAAAGAGGTGATACTTGAATATATGCAATCAAAAGAACAATTGGCTAATATCTTTACCAAGCCACTACCAAAGGATACATTTGAGTACCTGAGGAAAAGACTAGGGGTCAAACCCATGTCTAACAGTCATTAATAGGACTGAATGCTGCATCAGCCATATATTTTCAGAATATCATTCATGATTGATGCAAGCTGAAGCTGAACTTCAACGCTACATCTATATACAGAAAGGTATATATTAGAACCAAGCACAAAATAGATTGATATTGACAATGGATGAGGGAGATTCAAGGAATATATTATGGAAAAATAAATTTGTTGACAGAATGTCAGATATTTTTAAAATATTTGTTTGGCATTGTTGTCAAAGGGAGAGAATGTTTCCATATTATCATCAAAAATTATTCATTGTCAAAATTACTCCAAACAGGGAGAAATCATATCCAAAGGGAGATAATTTGTAAAAGTTGCAAACAAAAGATAGAGACATCAAAGATGGAGAATAGTCAAAAATAAAATTGACACCAACAGAGGTCACAACACATCAAAAGAAGAAATAGGAAAGCTACAAGAATCAAATCTAAGCTTACACAGAGCTTACCGGTGGTCAGACATTTTATCGGTTATCAAAACAAACTGTTTGGTAATTTGATGAATCTAAACAATTGTATTTCATATTGTAATAGCAATAATATAGTATGATAATATAGCATATTGTCATCAATGCCAAAGGGAGAGATTGATGACATGTAACTGATTAAATGGTTGACTATATTAAGTTGAAGATGATACAAGACATTAAATTAGTTAATGGTCTATATTTTCATTGATGTCAACTTGATATCATCTGTATGGTCATATACATAATGCCAAAGACTTCAGAGAACCAATGGAATATAGGTTATGCTGTTAGCAATGCATAAAAGTCAAGTATTCACCAAGTGACAGAATACACCGGTGGAGTGCACACCATCAGTAAAGACAGAGATAAAAGTCATAGTGATGCCTCATGAGCAGAAGACAGTATTGCCCGATGAAGAAGAATCAAAGGATGCCCGATGAGCTAAACACAGTGTTTCCTGACAAGAAAAATCTAATGATGCTCGACGGATGGAGATCTTGAAGCTAACTGAAGCAACACCGATGGAACTGGCAGTTGTCACTGGTGACAAATTGCAGATTTGACTGATAGAACAAAGAGATCAGAAAATGAAAAAATATCTAGCTGGTAGAGATAAAGGATAGAGTTAACTAGTTGTTTTATTCAACCACAGTTAAGTAAGTGATTTAAAGATGATTTACACAGTTCGCAAGAAGATAACTATGAGATAAATCAGGAGTTAAAGCCATAAATCAAATTGGCTGGATTATTTTTCATGCCAAGAATCAAGAATCAAGAACCTAGAATTAAGGAATATCATGTCTATTTAAGAGATAAGCATGATTCATTCTCTGTGGTGGTGAATTGGTTGATAAGCAATCAGATACACGAGGGAGTGAACTGATAGAAGATGTTGAAGAGAAACTGATGAAGGATTAACTTCATGTAGTCCTGATCAATCAAGCTAAGGGAGAGCTAAAGAATTTTGCAAACACTGACCAGTGAATCACAGCATCATAGAGCAGAAAGAGTTAAGTACAAAAGAATTGAATTGATACATTGATTAGAAAGATATTGTAAGTAAATAGATCTGAAAATCTGCAATTAAGTTGCATTAGAAACAGGTCATTTTGTTTCAATTTAACCATTGAAGCATTAAAGTCTCTTAACAGAGCAGGACTTAACAGTCTTTTGTAATTGAGTTATATCCTAATAGATTACCAGAAGATTGACTCACGATAGTAGCACCGGTCTTACGTAAAGCCTATTGACAGTCTAAGAAGGAGGCTGATTCAAGGATGGTAGTAAGATTTGCATAAAGCCTATTGACAGTCATGAGACTGATTCAAGGATGGTAGCGTAGATGCAAGATACTTAAAAACCTATGTATTGAAAATCCTCTAACAAGTTTTCACTTAACAATGTGTTTGTAACCTTTAACAGGGTTCGCTCCTAACAGGGCTCACTTCAGAAGAGTGAAAATTTGGGGTACCGGTCCCAGTGGTTTTTCCCTTAACAGGGTTTCCACGTTAAAATCCTTGTGTTATATGTGTATGATTTATTACTTTACTATTTTACATTCTACATATGCATTTATGGATTGACTGGTATGCTCTGCATATTTACTGAGTATCGGTAAATACAATTTATTGCTTATTGGTTAAACAAGGAGAATAAGGACAGACAAGGTAAACTGACAGATAGTTATTTGTTTCAAATATTTCAAGGCATGCATCTTTTTGGGACTTAATAATTTGATAAGTATTGATTAGTGGATTAAATTGGATAAATTGTTGAGGCCACTGATTCACCCCCCCTCTCAGTTATTACTAATAGTAACCTACTGGACCTACTAAATACATAGATAATCGATCGTAATGATCAACCATATAATCCCAAGATGGATATCTCTAGTCAATGGTGTCATCCTGAAAATATCTACATGTTGCACCAATCGCCACGGTCGATGTCAACTCAAAACTCACCTCATGACCAATCATTAGCACCCGAAGTATCTGCCAGACGTCCTTAAGAGTCACTGTGATCTCACTAGTCAGCAAATGAAAGGTGTTGTGCTCTGACTGCCATCTCTTGGCAAGAGTATTCAACAACCCACAGTTTACCCTGATCTCAGGTAAACCCATCAAATAGCACAATCTGCATGAGATCACAGTAGTCTGCTCATCATCCAACAACAGTCTACACAATGCAAGTACATGACTAGGGTAACTGTCGTGGAATGAGACTACCTCAAACTAGGTTTGTTTTGGACAAAAATGACAAAACATCAATATTCTATCTATAGTAAAGGGGCAAACTCCTAATCAACTAAGTAATTCAAAGTTTGCAGCACACAAACAGGTCCAAAAGATCAAATTTCTAAGTCTCCTAACCATATGTGATTCTGAAACAGAAGGGTGTGATCCATTTTACTAGATGCGACCCTAGAAATATAGGATGTGATGGAGTTTACAGGATGTGATCCCTAAAATATTTGATGCGATCCTAGATATCAGGTACGAACCTAAGCAGATAGGGTAGGACACCCTGATGAATTTCACCTAAAAACAAGACAAAAACAACAAAAACATATGCGAGCCAAGGTATCCTAGATGCAATGCAAGAATCTGGGAAAACTGAATACGATCCAGGAAATACCAGATGTGACACAGGATTTGTAGGTTGCGATCCAGAATCCTGGATGTGATTCAAAATTCAAGGGGCTATAAAAGCTACAAAAATTTATAAAATTGAAATTTGCAAAAATCACAGGGTAGTTTGTCGAGCACTTACCGACGGTGGGTAATCAGCTGGGCGCTAATGTTGACGGCTCATCTCAAAATGATGTTTCCTCACAGGGACTACCATCTTCTCTTTAGAGCTCTCTAAATTACTATGGAAGAAAGTGAAATGGTAATTTTTGAGGCTTATATTGGTCTTTTGAGCCATTTAGGAGTTTTGAAACTCCTCCCCGATAACTACAACTACATTTATGTTCTCTTTTTCATCAATCGGGAACCAAATCAAAGGTGCATAAGATATTTTCAGCAGCATAGTACCATTCTTATGACAATTTCAAAAACTATAGATTTGCTTCATTTGTTCCAAACATCGGTCAAAATTGCACATTTTATTATAAATCTTGGTCTAACATCATTTTATCAGTCTCACCACTCATATTTTCACGTAATTAACTTGATGATCATGTGTTTATTTTTAAACACACCTTCTTTTCTGACTTCTTGTACTCCATTCTTTCTTTCCCTAACTGCTACTTGCAAGTGATACATTCATTCAATAGAGGGATTTTATTATTTTCCTTCGATTTCGTTCCCAAGGGGGCATGATCACACTATCATCAATTAAATTTTTGCTTGAAACAGCATTAAAAATGACTTCGTTATCAAACAAACTAGGGGTATAATAGTTTCCTTGACTGAACCAGAACTATTGGATAGAAAGATTTGGTTCTCATACGCTGGATATCTTGTGTTTCCTCATTTTTAAAAGATTCTTATTAAGCTCCTAGAAGCTTCTTACTATTTTTTTTTGGATGACAACCAAGTTCAGAATCAGTATTATCAATCTTTGGACGACAACCAAGTTCAGAATTGGTATCTTTTAAAAATCTTTTATTGATCTTTGGATGACAACCAAGTTCAAAATCAATCCTATCAATTTGGTTCGATCAAGTGCGAGACTGATCTCATCATCATTTCATTCGACAACCAAGAACAGAATTCTCAATCTTTCTAAAGTCAAAATCAAAAACTTTCTTTGAATCAATGCGTTGCTCACACATCAATTAAAAGAGTGGCAAATGTAACCACCTGAATTTGGTCTGTTCCAAATATGGACCCTATTTTCCCTAAGTGTTATCATGCACCCAATTATGTCCAAATGACCCTGTTACTGCTTGGCATAATTCTTTTGAAATCAATTTAATCTCCTAAAAGTGATCAGATTGCTAAATTATTTACTTTTGGCTAAAATCAAAATCAATCAAATACATGGCTAAAAATGATTAATTTTCTAGGAATTAAATAAATCCCTAAATCAATTATCCGCTTGCAAATAACCCATTCCCCTAGCCTATTTAATTTAATTAAAATGGCTATAGTCCCCTTAATTATTAAAAAGCAATAAAATGCTTAAATAATTAATTCCTATATTTTAAATGAATTAAATAAGTTTAATTCATTTAATTAATATTCCCTTAAACCCCAACCTAACCTATCTCAACCACTTCTACCCTGGGTTCTAACCCATCTCAACCCATTCCACCCTTGCTAATCTAATCCTAATTCTAATTCTAACCCTAACCCACCTCCGCATGTTGTCACATTCTATTAAGGAATGATTAACTCCACCCACTTGAGAAAGTCAAGGAATCTCAAGATTCCTTCCTCAAGTCCACCTTCTCAAGCCACCCTCTTACACCCTCCCCGTGCTTCTCCTCCATGCCTCATTAATGCTCAAGGCATTAATGGCTCTTACACCACCATTAATGAGTCCCTCAACTCATTAATGAACCTTGTCTCCTCTCTCTCTCTCTCTCATTCTTCTATAAATAGTATGCATTTTGGAGCACAAATAAGCCTTCATCTCAGATTGTAAATGCATTGTTATGCTATTGGAATAGACTTAAACTCATATCTCATTTCATATTTTATGCTTATGCATTATTATAATGTCCATTTTTAGACTAATATGCATTGCGCATTGAATAATAGCTTGTTTTTAATCAAATCTTTCATGCTAGGTTGTTTATGTCACTGATATTTAGCATAAATCTGAGGGCTTTATGTTATTTTCTACACTCATCCTAGTTAGAAAGCAATAAGTCAAAGTTATGGTTTATATGCTCATTAACCCTTGTTTTTCACTAACAGAATGACTTATTGAAGTGTTGGGTCGTAGATAATAGGTGCACAAATATACACACACAGTAACTCAACTTTGTATTTACCTTTGCCTCTCTACATTCTCCTTGCCATGAGTGCTTCTATTTCATCTAGATCTTCTTCTTCACTTTCACTTTCACTATCTCTTCTAGATGTGTGTCTTTGAATTGATTTGCTTATTCTCATAGAAGACTTAAATGCAGACTCTAAGTTTAGTAAGACACTATTATCAAATTTATTCATCTCAAATGAAATCAGTCTACCAATTAAACTATCAAGAGCAACTATGTTGTTTGCTACTGCTCTCATTTCTTGAATAATAGAAACTCTAATAGCATATACAGGCAGTAAGGTTTTTAAGATTTTACTTACCACTATTTCGTCTTCAAGTGTACCTTCAACACCTCGTATATCATTGACTACTTCTTTTATTCTTGTGTTGTACTATGTGATGTTTTCTCCTTCTTTCATTCTGAGATCATCAAATTTTCCTTTAAGGCTTTCTACCTTGACTCTCACAACATTTGTATCACCTCCATGTACAAGATTTAGTTTGTCCCACATTTTCTTTGAATTTTTGCAATCCTTGACATCTTCAAATTCAGCATCAGAGAGTGAGGAAGAAAGCTCTATAACCATGCAGTTATGCTCATGCTTCTCTCTCAATTTGTCTACTGTCAAAGCTCCTGTAGGAAACACATATTAAGTATCTAAGTATTGAGTAACATCATTACCAATACCTAATAAGTGGAGTCTTATCCTACTCTGCCATGAAATAAAGTTGTCTTTATTCAACTTGGGCACATCTCGTCTGTTCATCTTTTGATCCTAACTTAGGTCTTGAAACCTTCCTTCTAAGCACACAAGCTCTGATACCAATTGTTAGTAATAACTGAAAGGGGCAGGGGGTGAATCAGTGGCTTCAAAAGTTTTCTTTATTCTAACCACCAATCAAATAAACCTCAGATTATTATGTCCCTTACAAGATGCATGCCATGAAATACTTTGTAATAATTAAGTGTCTGTCAGTTTTCCTTTTCTGACCTTATTCTCCTTGATTACCGATAAGAAGTAAAACTTATTTACCAACACTCAGTAAATATGCAGAGTATACTGATAAATCTAGAAATGCATACGTGAATTTTAAAATAGTAAAGTAATAAACCATACACACATAACATGAGGATTTTAGCGTGGAAACCCTGTTAAGGGAAAAACCACTAGGACTGATACCCCAAATTTTTACTCTTCTGAAGTGAGCCCTGTTAGAAGCCAACCCTGTTAAAGGTTACAAACACACTATTAGGTGTGACCTTGTTAAAGGATTTTATACATAGAGATTGTCACTTAGTATCAGGAAACTCAGTTTGATACCATCCTTGAATCAGCCTCCTTCTTAGACTTTCAATAGGCTTTAGGAAAATCTAGTGCTACTTTCATGAATCAACCTTTTTGGCACTCCTTGCAATGTACCTCAATATATAGAAGACTATTAAGTCCTTCTCTATTAAGAGACTTGATGCTTCAATGGTTAAACTGAAACACAATGACCTGTTTCTAATGCAACTTGAATTGTAGATTTTTAGATCTATTTAAGTACATTACCTCTATGATCAATATATCAATTCAATTCTTTGTGCTCCACACTTTTTGCTCTGTGATGTTGTGCTCACTATTTTTCAGTGTCTGCAGAATTCTTTAGCTCTCCCTTAGCTTGATTGATAAGGACTGTATGAAGTTATCCTTCATCATTTTCTCTTCAGTATTCTCCTTCTATTCACTCCCCCTCTACATGAGTGATTGTGGAAATGAATTAAGTTGGTCTCTTATATAGACATGTTTTTCACCATTTCTTGATTCTTGATTCTTGGCATGAAAAACAATCCATCCAATCTGATTTAAATTATAACTCCTAATTTATCTCATAGTTATCTTTATGCCAATTGTACAAATATTCTTTAAATCAATCACTTAACTCTGGTTGAATAAAACAATGAAAACAACCAGTTAAGTCTATCTTTAGCTCTTGCCAGATAGATATTTTTTCCTTTTCTAAACTCTTTGTTCTTTTGGTCAAATCTGTAGTTAGTCATCGGTGACAACTGCCAGTTCCATTGGTATGACTCCAATCACCTTCGGGGTCTCCATCCATCGGGCATCATTATATTTTATTCATCGGGCAATACTGTCTTTTGCTCATCTGGTATCACTGTGACTTTGGTTCTTTGCCTTTACCGATGGTATCCAGTCCATCAGTGTTATCTATCACTTGGTGAATACTTGACTTTTATGCATTGCTAAGAGAATAATCTTTATTCCATTGATTCTCTGAAGTCTTTGGCATTGTATACATGACCGCACAGATGATATAAAGTTGACATCAATGACAATACAAACCATTAACTGATTTAATGTCTTGCATTATCTTTAACTTACCATTATCAAACATTTAATTAGTTATATGTCATCAGTAGTATTAATTCATAAACTTAATAGTAAGCAACATTCATGAAAGTAATAGACACACAACACAAGATATGTGGTGCAGGAGCACCCTAAGGTCCTAGTAAGATCTTTAGTCAGTTTTGAATTTTAGGTTGGTTTGGCCAACCATCAATGAATAAGGACTAATTTATAAAGTCCCTAGTGTGTTTTGAGGTGTGATTAGTGTTAGGAAAGATTAGGGTTCGTGTGTTGATTGAGTTTAGTTGATTCTAGGGGTCTAGAACCTAGAAGTCAACTCAAAAGTAAAAGAGTTTACTAAATTTCTAAAGTGGGAAGATTTTTAAGTTTTTAATGTTATTAAGTTAGTTCAAGTCAATTGGTAAGGTTTGGAACCAATTAGGACCCTTGAAGCTGAGAAAGTGACATTTTGACAAAAGTTGTCAAAGTTGTCATGACAACATTTCCTAGATTTTAGGAATCGGCTCTTATGATGCCCAAATCCCAACCAGAGGGCCTAAATAGGTGGGATGGAAGTATATAAGTTTATTTCAACCCTAATCTGAGAGTCAATTTTTATATTGTATGGACTGGTGTTTGAGAAGAACCAATTGGCAGTGTAATTAAGCTACAAAGCCATCATCCATCACTTTTATGGATTGAATGGACTGAATGAAAGCATGGAGAGTGTTTGAAATGTATTTTTTGATTTCTTTTTTGCATTATATTAGTCATTCTTTCTTTCTGGTTAAGATTTGTTTAATTTCTTGCATTCTGTGAGTTCACTGGCCAGTTTTGGTCCAGTCATGTAAAAGATGGCTTTTCTTGGTGTTCCTGTGGTTTAAACTCCATTACCACTTCAAATCCATTAGATTCTTTTATATACTTTGTAAATATGGATTTTGGAGTGTGTGTGTGTGTGTGTAGGGGAAGCTTGAGAACAATCATACCCTAGGCGAGTACTTGCTATTCTGGCTAGGGTGACTGAGTGGTGCAGTAGCAATGATGATTGTCAGTTGATTGGTATGTGTCAATCAGTGATAGTGAAGTGTAGGGGCATGAGCTGCATACCATTTTATGGAAGGAGGAGTTCAGAGGAGCTCATTAGATTGGTGGAAGAAGTTCAAGAAACCAAACCAGCCAGCATGCCCTAAAAACCCTTATTTTTAGGGGTTTGGTGAAAGTCCATTGCACAGACAAGATAGAAATCAAAGACCTAGAAAATCTTGAAGGGGAGGAAAAACCCACAAATAATATGCACTTTTTTTCTAGGGGTGTTAAGGGGTTTTAGGAGGAAAATAACATTTTCAGTGATTAGGAGGGCTAATAGGCCTAAAAAGGCTACAAGGCCTAAAAGACTAAGAATTTGGAACCCAACTAGAAAATGGGTGAAGGATGCACAAAATTAAATCCATAGAGGTTGGATTATAGCTAAGGGGAATCAAGAAACCAATCCTTAGGAAGTTGACACCATTGGAGTGGTAGGAGGCTAGTTGAGCCATGGATGCAAGAAGGCTATGGAGGAGAGATTAGTGAAGAGGTTGAAGTTGGTGGAGAGCTCCTAGTGAAATTAGGGATCAAAGAGGAATCCTCTAGTTAGGGTAGAGATAGAGACCCTAAAGAAGACCAAGAGTTGGTCTTGGAGAGAGATAGAAGGCTCTAGGAGAGGAGATCCCCATCAAATTGGTATCAGAGCCATTGAAAGGCTTGGGAGTGGATTAGTGCGTGTTAGAGTGGAGTGAATCCATATGTGGGAACATCATGGTGACCAATGTAGAGTTGGAAAAGGATTTTTCAGAGCAAAAAATCAAGAAGAGGAGGTAGAACCAGAGCCTCACCCTCTTCTACCTGAGGAACCATTCCTCAAAGCACTCAAGGAATTGAGTGGGAAGGCTCTAGAAGGAATACCAGTATTCTCTGGTAAGATGGACACTGAAATGGTTATGGAATGGCTTGAAGGGATGGAGACTCACTTCGAGTGTGATGGAATTACAGAATCACAAAAGGTGAAGATAGCCAAGTAAAGGCTAAGAGGACAAGCACTCACATGGTGGAAGTTCTTGCAGGAAGAAAGAGAGAAAAAGGGAAATAAGCCCATATCAAATTGGAAGACAATGGTTGCAAAGGTGAAGGAGAATTACCTTCTAGAAGACTATGAAATTCAACTGCATAAGAAAATGTAGAACCTTAGGCAAAAATACCTAGATATGCCAGCCTATACCAAATAATTTCAAAAACTTTCTCTTACATCAACAATCTAGGAGAAAGAGAGTATCAAAGTTGCAAGATACCTTAATGGATTAAGGTGGAACATTCAAGAAGAACTTAGTCTCTTTACACTAACTTCCATTCATAGTTGTTTTCAAATGGCTTTGAAAGTGGAAGAGAAACTCAAGAAGAGGTAGGATTCCAGCTCCAGAGGTAGAGGAAGGGGTAGAGACAATAGAGGAGGCCATAAAGGAGGTTCAAGTTGAAGAGGCAGTGACACTACAGGACAAAGTGACTCTAGATACTCAGAGAAAGGACAAGAAACAAGTAGTAGGGGTGGATACAATAATATAGGAAGAAGTTTTTACAACAGTGGCAGAGGAAGATCAGGAGGTTTTGGGAGAATCTCTCACTTTTCTTCTATGAAATGCTACAATTGTGGACAGATGGGGCATCCTGCATATAGGTATCTGGATAAACCAAAATCCTCACAAGGGGAGAAGAAGATAGCTTATGTCCAAGAAGAAGATTTCTTTAAACAATTAGAGGTGAGCCTAGATTCTGAGAAAGGAGAACACCTTATGTTGAGAAGAATATTGATCAAGACACCCACCAAAGATGAACACAAGCAAAGGAGGGATTTTTTTAGAGTGAAGTGCAAGATATTGGGAAAGGTGTGGAAGGTGATCATTGATTTAGGGTCAAAAGATAATGTTATATTTGAGGAGGCAGTAGAGAAGTTGAAGCTCACCAAAATCCCACATGTGTGTCCTTATAAAGTTACATGGTTGAATAAGGGCCAAAACATCTTGGTGAATGAACAAGTGTGGGTAGAGTTTTCCATTAGAAATTATCAGGATAGGATACTATGTGATGTGTTGCCAATGGATTCTCTCCATCTGTTTCTTGGTAGACCATGGCAGTATGACATAGAAGTTGTCCATAATGGGAAGGATAAAAAGTACTCCTTCAAGAAAAATAGGGTAACTTTCAAAATATAGTCTTTAATAGAAGAGGACATAGTGGAGAAGGAAGAATATAGTACCATGTTGATGTATGGAAAATAATTCCTGAGGGATATGAAAGATGAAGAAGTTGGCTATGCAATCTTGTTAAAGCCAAAGGAGGAGGAGACTCATAAGCAAGAACCTATGCCAAAAGAGGTGAGAGAACTGTTGGACCAGCTCAAGGATATAATTTGTGAGGGTTCACCAGCTTCATTACCACTAAACAGAGAGATAATTCATGAAATTGACTTCATACTAGGAGCATCCTTGCCAAACAAAGCTAGATACAAGATGACACCAGAGAAAAATAAGGAGATAGCTAGGTAGGTACAAGAGTTTTTGGATCAAGGATTGATTAGGAAAAGCATCAGCCCTTGTGTTGTCCCAGTGGTGTTGGCTCCTAATAAGGGAGGTAAGTGGAGGATGTATACTGATTCTAGGGAAATAAATAGTATAACTATCATGTATAGATTTCCAATTCCTAGAAACGAAGACTTGATGGATTTCTTGGGGGGTGCTAAGTACTTCTCTAAAATTGACTAGAAGAGTGGGTACTATCAAATTAGGATGAAGGAAGGTGATGAGTGGAATTCTGCATTTAATACTATAGAGGGGCTGTATGAATGGTTAGTTATGCCCTTTGGGCTTAGCAATGCACCAAGCACCTTTATGAGGGTGATGAATGAGGTCTTGAAGGACTATATAGGAGTTTTTGTAGTTTTCTATTTAGATGACATCCTCATATTCAATAAAACCAAAGAGGAACATATGAAACACTTGGAGTTAGTTTTGAAGAAGTTGTAGGAGGAGAAACTCACCATAAACCTTGAGAAGAGTGAGTTCATGAAGAAAGAGTTAGTCTACCTTGGCTTTGTGGCTTCCAAAGGTGACTTGAAAATTGATAAAGAGAAAGTAGAGGCCATATTGAGCTGGCCTACTCCTAAGATAGGGACTGAATTTAGGAGCTTCCATGGGTTAGCCCAATTCTATAGGAAGTTCATTAGGAGATTTAGTGAGATTTGTGCTCTAGTCCTAGAGACTATCAAAGGAGGATTGAAGACCAAATTCATATGGACTAAGGTAGCTAATGAGGGGTTTGAATGGTTGAAAAGGGAAGTATCCACTCAAGCTATCTTGTTCTTACCTAGCTTTGACAAACCATTCATTGTGGAGTGTGACACAAGTAGCATTGCAGTAGGAGCTGTCCTAAGCCAAGAAGGCAGGCCTATGGCCTTTTTCAGTGAAAGACTAAATGAGGCTAAGTCTAGGTAGTCTTCCTATGACTTGGAGCTATATTCTCTTGTACAAGCCTTAAAGAATTGGAGGCATTATCTATTCCCTAAAGAGTTTGTTGTCTTTACAGATAACCAATCATGGAGTTACATAAACACTCAAGACAAGCTTAGCTTGAGGCACATAAAATGGATGGAGTTCCTACAGTCATATACCTTCACTATAAAAAATAAGAAGGGGGTAAAAAAAAAAGTTGTAGATGCCCTTACTAGGAGACTACTCACCACCCAAGAGATTCAGTTGCAAAGTACATGAGTTGAAGGTTTTAAAGACCTATATGAGGGAGATTCAGACTTCTCAGAGATTTACATAGTGTGCAAAGATTTTGAGAATCACTTTCATAGTGAGTTTGCAAAGTATACATTGCAGAATGGGTTTCTATTCAAAGGAAATAAACTTTGTGTTCCAAAAGGTTCAATGAGGGAGAACCTCATTTAGGAGAAACATAATGGGAGCCTAAGTGGACACTTTGGACTAAATAAGACATTGGACTTACTGGAAAGGTTCTATTGGTGGCCAAAGATGTAGAAGGAAGTGAAAAGATATGTAGAGCAATGTGGCATATGTCAGAAGGCTAAAGGCACATCATCAATTGCATGACTTTACCAACCATTACCCATCCCAAGTGGACCTTGGGAGTGCATAAGTATGGACTTCATAGTGGGGTTACCTAGCACTCCAATTGGTTTAGACAGTGTGTTTGTAGTGGTAGATAGGTTTAGTAAAATGAGCCACTTCAAACCATGCAAAACAACACATGATGCCACCCATATTTCCTACTTGTTCTTCAAGGAAATAGTAAGGATTCATGGCCTACCAATGAGCATCGTTGCAAACAGGGATGTGAAATTCATGGGGCACTTTTGGAAGACCCTATGGAAGAGACTAGGTACAAACTTATATAATGGATCTACCTATCATCCTCAAAGGGATGGGTAGACAAAATTAATCAATAGAGTTCTTGGGAACTTTCTTAGATGTATGACAAAGGAATATGGACAAGGATGGGAGAAAGTTATTCCACAGGAAGAATTTTTCCTATAATGATAGAACAAATAGGACTACAAGAAAAATCCATTTGAGATTGTGTATGGGGCACATCCAAGGGGTGTGATGGAGCTTAGAGACCTCAAAGGATATGAGGGAGTTACTAGACATGTTGATGACTTTGCACAATCAATGAAGGTAGTGCATGAACAAGTGCAAAAGACCTTAATGGAGGCCAATCAGAAGTTGAAGGCAAAAAGAGATGAGGGAAGAAGAGATTTGTAGTTTGAAGTGGGAGAGTTAGTAATGGTGTTCCTTAATAAGGAAAGACTACAAAAGGGGATACCTAGTAAGCTACAAATGAAAATAATTGGACCTTGCAAGATGTTGCCTAAGTATGGGCCTAATTCTTATAAGGTGGAGTTTCCCAAGGAGATGTCAATCTCTCCAATCTTCAATGTAATGGATTTGATCAAGTATAAGGGTCCATATATGGATGAGTTGTAGTACATTATAGAGGTGCATAAGGATATGGGAGAGTTCAAGACTCTGGAACTTGTCAAGCCACAAGTTGAAACGATATTGGATTCAAGAGTAAAGAAGAAGAAAAGACACAAAGTCTATATGGAGCATCTAGTGAAGTGGAGAAGACAAATAGAGTCAGAAGCCACTTGGATAGGTGAGAGTGACTTCAAGAAGAATGGAATTAGTGAGGAGTTCCTAACACCACAGGTACCTTAACTTTCTTATTACAGGGGGAGAATGGTGTAGGAGCACCCTAAGGTCTTAGTAAGATATTTAGTCCTTCTTGGCTTTTACGTTGGTTTGGCCAACCATTCATGAATAAGGACTATTTTATAAATTCCCTAGTGTGTTTTTATGTGTGATTAGTGTTAGGAAAGATTAGGATTTGTGTGTTGATTGAGTTTAATTGATTCTAGGGGTCTAGAACCTAGACGTCAACTCAAGAGTCAAAGATTTGACCAAAGTTCCAAAGTGGGAATACTTTTATTTTTTTAATGTTATTAAGTCATTTGAGGTCAATTGGTAAGGTTTGGAACCAATTAGGACCCTCAAAGTTAAGAAAGTGACATTTTGACAAAAGTTGTCAAAGTTGTCATGACAACATATCCTAGATGTTAGGAATAAACTCTTATGATGCCCAAATACCAACTAGAGGGATTAGAAAGGTGGGATGGAAGTATATAACATTATTTCAACCCTAATCTGAGACTTAGTTTTTATATTGTACGGACTGGTGTTTGAGATGAACCAATTGGCAGTGTAATTAAGCTACAAAGCCATCATCCATCACTTTTATGGATTGAATTAAATCATGGAGAGTTTTTGAAATTTAGTTTCTAAATTATTTGTGGAATTAGATTAGCCGGTTGTTCTTTCTAGTTAAGTTTTTTTTAATTTATTGCATACTGTGAGTTCACTGGCCAGTTTTGGTCCAGTCATGTAAAAGATAGATTTTCTTGGTGTTCCCGTGGTTTAAACTCCATGACCACTTTGAATCAATAAGAGCCTTGTATATAATTTTTAAATATGGCTTTTAGAGTGTGTGTGTGTGTGTGTGTGTGTGCAGGGGAAGCTTGAGAAAAATTAGGCCCTAGGCGAGTACTAGCCATTCTGGCTAGGGTGACTGAGTAGTGTAGCAGCAATGATGATTGCCAGTTGATTGGTATGTACCAATCAGTGATAGTGGAGTGTAGGGGCATGAGTTTAAAACCTTTTTATGGAAGGAGGAGCTCAAAGTAACTCATTATATTGGTGTAAGAAGTTCAAGAAACCAAACCAGCCATTACGCCCTATAAACCCTTGATTTTAGGGGTTTGGTGAAAGTCCAATGTACAGACAGGATAGGAATCAGAGACCTAGAAAATCTTGAAGGGGAAGAAAAACCCACAAATAATATGAACTTTTTTTCTAGGGGTGTTAAGGGTTTTTAGGAGGAAAATCACCTTTTCAATGATTAGGAGGGCTAATAGGCCTAAAAAGGCTACAAGGCCTAAAAGACTAACAATTTTGAACCTGATTGGAAAATGGGTGAAGGATCCACAAAATTGAATCCATAGAGGTTGGATTAGACCTAAGAGGAGTCAAGAAACCAATCCTTAGGAATTTGACACAATTGGAGTTGTAGGAGGCTAGTTGAGGCATGGATGCAAGAAGGCTATGGAGGAGAGATTAGTGAAGAGGTTGAAGTTGGTGGAGAGCTCCTAGTGAAATTGGGGATCAGAGAGGAATAATCTAGTTAGGGTATAGATAGAGACCCTAAATAAGACAAAGAGAAGGTCTTAGAGAGAGCTACAAGGCTCTAGGAGAGGAGCTCCCCATCAATATGATATCATAGAAAACTCCAGTTAGGAAGTAAAAATTGCGATGGGGATGGCACCCACAAAACTCCACTATCTGTAGAATGGAAGGGAGTTGGTTAAGGCTTACAATTTGATCACTTCTGATGATCTACCCTGTTAGGAGTATTAATTTGGAGACCTATTAGTATCTACTCGATTAAGAGATTTAGAAACACTGATTTAGTGTGCACTCAGTTAAGACATTTACAATAGGAATATTAAGTCCACCTTCCTTGAAAGCATTTCTTAAGTGTACCCCACTTGTTAGAATGTGTACAATATGTTTGACCTAACTGTATGCAATCTATAATTTTTTATTACATATCCATTAAAGTTCATAGTATATGAATATCACCTATAGTGATTGATTAATACCTTTTCATGCTTGTTGGTAGCCTTTGTTCTATTCTTGACAATGTATTTGATCTTTTTCTATGCTTCTACATGAATTCTCTTGTCTGATCCTTAGATTCTCTCAATAGCTACAATAATCATCAAACAAAATGTTCATAATTGATTGAGCATCTATTTATAGAAGTATTTGACCTATTTTAGAATCACGCATTACAATGTTAACTCTAGATCCAAGGCATACAACTTGACCTTGATCCTTTAGTTCACATGTTTTAAATCAGTTAAACTGATAAAAACAATAATAATTACATTTTTTCTCCTCATGTAATGGATTTAAAACAAATCAAGAAGCTAAATATAAAACTTCAATGATTTATCTGACGTGGAAAGTTAGATCAAGTTTTTACAGAATGTAACTAGCTATCAGTTCTTAGTCGTCAATGTGAACTAAAATTCTGTCAGTGTTCCTTCTTTGAATTGATTTTTGGGTTCCCTTCATCTATCAAGTTCCACTCTTGACTATTTCTTCAGGTTGCATTATTGGTTACTCGTCAGGTTACTTTGTCCTTTTTGTCATCAGGTAACACTGGATAGTATTCATCAGGATGATTTCTATGTAGAAGTATCAGTAACCTTGGCATCAGGTAGTGTTGTGCCCTGTCTATCAGTGTAGTATAAACCGTTGGTGTTTATCATCTTTTTCCTTGCATATACTAATGGAAAAATATAATGTCTTCAATACCAATGATAAGAAACATGATCAAGTAACTCACATAACCCAATGGTAACTAGATAGCCTTACTCTTAGGAGGTATTGAGTTCGAATCTCCTAGAAAGTTAGTTTTTCCAATTAGGCATAATTATCTTAATTCTTCTATTATTATTTATTTATTTTATCTCAATACAATATTTACATCACAACTCTAATTATGCATATACATATCTTTATACATACACAAATATATTTATATATATACAAAGGCATATGTGTGTGCACCGATATATACATACATATACAATATACATATATTAAGTCATACCAAAAACTTATTTAAACACATAATATATCTATTATATATACATATATTTATTTATTTTTCTAATAAAATAACCAAGAATCATATTAAAAACATAACTTTCAAGAATAAAAGAACATAGTCAACTAATCAATATATAAATATCAAAACCATAGAAATAATAATACAACCCAAACCCAAATAGGGTGACTTCCTAAAAAAGGAACCTAAGCCAAAAGGGGTCTACTTGGGGAAACATTTGTAATATCTCTACGAAAACAATATTCAAGGATTTTAAAGGCACATTCATACTTGTGTGGCCAGGTGGAGTCGATGCCTGGTACCTACATCTTGCATCACCAAGTTGAGAAACACAAATATATACATATATCTGCAAGCAATGACAAACAATGAGGGGGAGTGAGACATTATGTGGATCTCCCATGGAAGTGACTATGACTGCCTCTCCTCATCCTACAAACACACCATACAATACTCATTCTAAATCATGATTGAGTTAGTATTGTTAGCTCCACCATAATCTCAAAATAAAAATAAACTATCATCATTGATAATGTCATCATGTATATAAACCAGATTTCATTAAATATTCTAAGAATATAATTCATTAGGTGACATTCAGATCATTTACAAATTATCATTAGGATGAACATATTATCTAACATATTTTGAAAGTATCTCATCATCTAATCAAATAGGAGAAAACATAGAGTTCAAGTATGATGTCAATAGGGTATAAGAACCTGTAATACAAAGTAATACTAATTTATTATAAAACAAGGGTCAAATTGAATCCATAATATGATCCATCGGGTGATTTGGGTTAATCCCTAATTAATAGTTATCTTCACAATCATTAATTAAAACATACAAGAATGTTAATTATGATTAGGTAAAACATAAAAAGAACCTAATCTTTATGGCAATTTTGAAAAACATATTTACACCATCCAGAACATAGTCATAAAAGTATCTTGATCAACTTAATTCATCCCAGTGTAGTCAAACCATCAAAAAGGAAGTTCCTCACATAACAAACATATCAGATTGTTTCATAACATGATGTTCCCAAAATATCATTAACACATAGTTGGCATTACTAATCAAAGATAAATATATATTAAACACTTACGTGGAGATGAGATAGATTGGATTACTAACTTCAATCAGAATCATTAGTAGAGAATAAAAGTCTCAAACTTCCAACAAGCATAATCAGGTTTTGTGAGGGTTGGAGGGGCATTACATGCACCCCCACTAGTGCCACTTCATACTCTCTTGTCTATGGTGTTGAGGCCATCTTACCCCATGAGGTTGAAATTCCATCACTGAGAGTAACTTTAAAACACATTATCGATGATGAACAATACAAAGTTTCTAGGTTGCATGAGCTTGAAATGCTAGACAAGAGGAGACAAGTCACCTTGGTCCACTTGAAACCATATCAAAACCATCTCAAACAAAGTTACAACAAGTAAGTTTGAGTCTGCCATTTTGAGATTGGAGATTTGGTTCTAAAAATGAACTACAAAACCCAGCCACACAAAGAAAATCTTGGAAAATTTGAACCAAAATGGGAAGGACCCTATATAGTCACTACAACATATGGGTCCAGAGTATATCAGCTTGCAACACCGGAGGAAGAACCATTTTCAGAAGAAGTGGACAACATGCACCTACACAAGTATTATGCATGATCCTAAAAAAATCAAAAAAGAGAAAAAAGAAAAATTTAAAAATTTAAAAAAAAAAAGTAAAAAAGAGAAAAAGTGGTTGCCTTGATGAAAACCTAGTAAACAAGCATCTTGGCATGCAAAAATAGAAATAAAGAGAAAAATCCCATCCACATGTGAAAACCTGGTAAACAGGCACTTTGGGTAAGTACCATGGTGAAAACCTAGCAAATAGGCACCACACATAGTAAGTTGTTGCTCCAACATCTATCGTAATTCCACTTGGTGTTCTTTTTTCTATTCATGATCATATCTTTCACTTTGATTTGACCCTAGTGCCACTTTATGGTCTGTAACTAGTTGATATTATTTGTCCTTTCCCTTGCACACCCAGTCTCTATGTATCTTTGGCCTTTGTATATAGTCGGTATTCAGTCTAGGGGTATACTCTTGGCAATGAATGACTTTGAATTTGAATTCAAACTAGGGTCAAGACCTTGACGTGGTTGATTCATGAGATTCCTCACTTGTCAGATCGGAGATAACAACTTGTAAATATCTTAATGTCCTGAAAAACCCCTAAAAATCCAAATAAGAAGCAAAAAATCCAAAAAAAATGCATAATGTCCTAAAAAAATGCTAAACATTTGCATAATATCCTAAAAAAATGATAAAAATCAAATAATATCCTGAAAAAATCAATAAAAAAATCAAATATGATCTTGAAAAAAGACCTTAAAAATCATGTATGATGCTAAAAAAAGCCTCTAAAATTTGTAAAAAGTCATCAAAAAATCCCTAAAAAGCATAAATAGTCATGAAAAAATCCCTAAAAATCATAAAAAGTCCTGAAAAAATTCTAAAAATCATCACAAAAAATATCATCACAAAAAAAATTAAAATATCTCAAAAATCCTAAAAATTGAAAAGTCCCTTAAAAATTTGCAATAAATTTGTACATACTTGTCTTTCTTTTACATAATGATCATCATGTATGCATACATCAGTGGCAGATTCTTCATCATGTGCTTAATGAAATCATGTTCTCACAAGCATGATCTAAAATATTGTAACTCAACATTCAATCTAGTTGGACTTGTTCGATCTTTCGATCTCTACTATCAACCAGTCAACCTATCCAACTTATCAATCAAGCAAAACCCAATCTATCAAATGCAAAACACTTAAATGCAAGTAACAAAAAAATCAGAATGGATGTTGGCTCACATTTTTTTAGTGAGTGTTTTATATTTTATTGATTTTCTTTTGGTCATGTTCCTATGCTACTTGATGATATTATTTGAACTTATGAGAGTGGTCGGGATGGTTCATGATAAAGTTTTTTTCTTTGTCTTCTGCATGTTTAATGATCTCATGAAATTTTGGGGCATGCCAGCTATATGCTTCAAGATAGAGAAGATTGTCCTTTGTCTGCATCGTGTTTGTTTATGCAAAATGATGGATTTCTCACTCTGGCTCTTTATGCCACAATGCGTTGTATCCAATTTTGCAATATCAAAATAAGCTCTTATGACATAATTTCACTTATGAAAGCCAAAATCCTTCCTTCTTACTAACATTTCTTCATCTAATTTCCACTTTCCGCTAACACTTCTTTGGTTATTCCTTGTAGTCTCCTTGGTCTAGTACTCTGGTACATCAAAAACATGTGCATTCTTCATACATGCATTTATAAAAGAAAAAAAAACATGTGCATCCTACATACATACATTTATGAAAGGAAAAAACTCCAAAAACATGTACATCCTGCATCCATTCATTTATAAACAGGAAAAATACAAAAATACATTTGCATTTTGCATTTCATACATTTCAAAAAGATGCAAAATATCAAAAAACACTGTTGCATTCGTACATGTATATACTGCATAGAAAATAAATGCATCGCAATATCTAAGCATCATCTTATAACAAGAAAGTAAAATCATGTGCATAAGAATCCATCATGTACATAGGAAAAATCATCATAAAGTAGTGATATATATATATATATATATATATATATATATATATATATATATCTCAAAAAGTGTTAGGGTACAAAAATCAAGGTGTTTGTATGCATTGAGATCTGCAGGCTCATAATCTATAGCATCTCTATCAAAAATGTCCCTCTACTAGAGAGAGTCTCCTATCAGCCTCTTTTCTCTTGGTCCTCCTCATCTCTGTCATTTCTAGAGGATGAAGCTCCTCTTGCCTAATTTTTTGTGTGTCCTAAACTAGGTGGCCCCTTTGATCCTAGCACTCCCCCGCTACTCTGTATCCACCTGGAGTACGAATTGCTAGAAGATGCCCTATAACTTGGTGCCCACTACTCTCATGGAGTATCTCGCTCATACATGCATCATTAATACATCTTTTCCTCTTGAGCATCTACTAACATCTCTATGATCTGGTGTGTACTAGCATCTGTAATGTTGCTAATAAACTGGTGCAACTCCTCCTCTTCCCTTTCTGATCTAGACATAGCTATGTCTTGAGAGGAAATCAGAGTATCCCTCTCTACTATCAATCTGGCTAGCTGTGCTATGAATATTGTCCAATATCTATCTTTTTTTGCCATCAATCTTTGTAACTGAGCTGTGAATGTTGATCGCTCGTTAACTCACGCTTCTTGTTTTGCGTCTCTCTCAAGGATCAACTGTTCTATCTGGTTAGTCATCTCTATGACGCATTGTCTTTGTTGCTAGTCTGCCTCATCCTTGTCATTAGGCACCTATATATCATCATCTTGTAGCAGATCCTCTCTATCCTCATCTACTTGCATAGGCATAATACTAGGATCACTGTCTGCATCATCCTCATCCTTGCTGATAGACTCCTCGCTGCTCTCCTCATCCTTCTCATCCTCCTCCTCTGTGTTCTCATCCCTAGGCATCTGCAATATCAATACTCGTACCACCAGATATATCAAAGGAATAGGTCTATGTTGCACAAACCATCTGTCATACTCTGTTATCATCCCTGCATCTGTGATTTTTGCACCTGCTCCCCATTGCCTAGGCTATAACTGCTTAAAATTTGCATAAGCTACTTGTGGCTTGAGTAGTGCACTCCATGACCTGAGCTCACCTCTTGACAGTGCAAATAGTGCCATGCCTCTCAACACTCCCTATCACTCTCCAAACTACCTACGCACTCTCTGGCAGCTCCATCTTGATCACCACATGTATTATGATGGTCTGCCCAATGAGATACCTTGCATGACTGCAATATGGTAAATACTCTCTGTCATTGTCCCATCTGTAAAAATATCTTTATGGTCACCATGTGAAATCTCTGAGTGTATCCATCTCGTGTATGAAGTATAATGCATATCCTAGTGGCCCCCGTGTGAGGGCTTTGCAATAGAAATACATATATCGCATATCTGGCAACACAATCCTCTTTGTAATAGGTTAGAAGATAGTTATATGCTCATAAGCCCAAACCTTATGCAACGTGATCCCACTACTTATTGATAACCCTCCTCTATATGTTAGCTCTTGGAGATGGTAGTAATTCATTGCTAACATATATGGACCCCATGCAAACATTGTCCCATCCATTATCATGTGTTCTAATACTCTCCCCTAGGAAATAGGGAAGCCATGTCCTTGTATATCTAGTAATAGTAACCCTATTATCACACAGCATATAACTACAACCAGTCTATTATGTTCGCTAGCCACGGTCTCCCATCTGATCTCATAGTCCCTAATGTCCATATCCTTGTCATCAATGTCAAATAACCGATATAGTGTTGACCTCCCTATTGTGGGCTCATACTCTCCAAGCTCTCCATGCATCAGGATCCTGAGGATGCACCATACATCCTCCAAAGTTAGTGTCACCTCTCTAGTTGGTAAGTGGAATGAACTCATCTCTGAGTTCCAATGCTCTGTCAACTTTGTGACCAATCCTCAGTTTTCCCTAATCTCTAGCATATATTTAATGTAATATAGTCCTAATGAGGCTAGGATCTGCCTCTCATGCTCATTCAACCTATTTTTTATGTCAAGACACGTCGGTCTACTCTTTCGTGTCTGCAGCAATGCCAGCTCCTCTTGCAATTACAATGAAAATTAGGTAAACTTTCCTCTATGTTGCGCATATGATCTTTATTATATGACAACATTGTGTCTTTCGTTAATAATTGAATACTACAAATTGTTTAATTATTTCCTAATATTTCTATCCTCTTGGCTAAATTGATCATTTCCTAATCAATTATGATCAATCCTAAAACATCCTAAACCGATCCTATTTGATTCTAAATGATCCTAACCCATATCCAATCATCCTAAATCAATTCAAATCTATCTTATTATTTTCCTCATCATTCCAAAAAAAATTTAACATTTTTGGCATTACAATTGAAGCATTGTTTTGTGCTCTAATTATTCCTCTATGTTGCGCATATAATCTTTATTATATGAAAAAATTGTGTTTTGTTGATAATTGAATACTGCAAATTGTTCAATTATTTTCTAATATTTCTTTCCTCTTGGCTGAATTCATTATTTCCTAATCGATTTTGATCAATCCTAAAATATCCTAAACCAATCCTATTTGATCCTAAACCATATGAAATCATCCTAAATCAATTCAGATTTATTCTATTCTCTTTCTAATCATTCCAAAATCATTTTTGATTAATTCCAACCATTCTGAGGAATTGTCCAAGGTCACCGATGCTAATTAAATCACTTTATAAATTAATCAAATCCTTTTCAAACCCAATCAATCTTGTCTTCATTAATTCAATCTTATCATTATAGGGGCATTGCCCAAGTTCATCAATGTTTCGTATCTTTCATTAGTCATTTGATAGCATTGTTTAATTTCATCGATGTTATCTTTACCAACCTATCATCATCAATTCAATAGTATTGTCCTTGTTCATCAATGTTATTGTAGATCATCATTATCTCATTAGAATTTTCCAAGTTCATTGATATCTCATTATTCTTCATCAATCCTCTGGCATCATCAAAGTTCATTGATGATATTTAATCATTTTCATTATTTGAGTGCATTGTCAAAGTTTGTCAATGCCTCAAAGCTATCATAATCCTATCAATATTATAAAAATCATATCAATTATGCATTAATGCCTTCAATTTTACTAATGATTCACTAATTTTCTATCTTGGGATGAATAACCCATATTTTATCCCTATGTCCTAATCGAATAAATAAATTGACTTTATTTATTCCCTTTTACCTAGTGTCTCCCTAAATTAATTATTTTCCCATCTTTTTGAATTATGGGAATTTCCTAATTCCTAAATTCTTAATTTGAGGAAATAATGAGTTTTTAAATTCAAAAATTTAACTCTTACATTCCCTCCTATAATTGTGCTTCATCTCCCTATTAATTATCTCCATGAGCTCTTCCACCTTACACTATCCATTTATCCCTTAATTGTGCTTCTAATTTCCTATTAATTTGCTTCCACCCTTCTGTTGGAAATAATGGAATGGTGTGTACTGAGAGGGGAGGGGTGAATCAATACCCTTAAAACTTTTATCACTTAACCTTAATCCTTTTAGTAATCAATTAAATTACCAACCATATATGCTATTCTATCTTTGTGTATGTTATATCAAATCATAAACTCAATTAGCATGTAAACATTCATAGAAACATTCATGAAATGTATTGACACATGACACAAGATTTGGTAACCCATAAAACCCCTGTTAGAAGGTAAAAACTGTATTGGGGATGAAACCCACAAAGCTTCATTATGTACAGAATGGAAGGGGCTAGTTAAGGCTTACAATTTTGATCAGTTATGATGATCTACCCTATTCAGAGTATCATGTAGAGACTGGTTAAGGTCTACTCTATTAAGAGCTTTAGAAACATTGTTTAGTGTGCACTCGGTTAAGAGATTTACAAAGGATTGTTAAATCCACCTTTCTCAAGGATTTCTTCTATTTTATACACTTGTTAGAATGTAGTCAAAAATATTCATTGACCTGAATATATGAAATCTAGAATTTCTTATTATAGATCCAATAAAGATTACATGTATATTTATCACCTATAGTTATTGATCAATACCTTTGTTCTCCTTGGTAGCCTTAAATCTGGTTCTTCATTACTTGTTTTATTTTTTGTTGTTCTTCTCCATAAAACTCTCAGTCTGATCCATAGATTCTTTTTTCAACTACAATCATCATCACACACATGTTATGATAGATTGCATATCTATTTATACAATGAGTTTGACCTAAATTGAGTTTCACGTATTACAATGATAACTCTATGATCGAAGGTTTACAACTTGACCTTGATCTCCTAGTTTTCATGTTTTCAATTAGTTAGACTAATTAAAAAAATTAAAATTACATTTCTTGTCCCTCAAGAAATTGATTTAAATCTAATCAAAAAGATAAATATAAAACACAAGTGTTTTCTTTGACGTGGAAGTCGGATCCACATTTCTCAGAATTCTAACTGTCTCTCGGTAGACTGGTGCTCGGGTTGCTCTGTAGTCTTTCAAGTTCCTCTGTTATCTTTTCTATTGGGTTACACTATAATATACTTGTCAAGTTCCCCTATCAAGTTTCTCTATCGGGTTCCACTTTATAACATTTTCAGGTTTTACTAGTAAACTATGTCGTCAGGTTCCCTTGTGAACTTGTCTATCAAGTTGCACTAAACCTGTCTTTCAGTGTCGGTGTTATCAAAGGTTCTATTAGTTCCTTTTCTTTCTGATATGAAAAATACTCTTATAAGCTTTCTCTATTTATCCCAAAAACTGACCAGGCAAGATGCAGAATGACAGAAACAAGGTTTTAAAACCTCCTACACTTTGAGCTCCATTAACTCGAGTGAGATTACCCTTCTAACTTAGAATAATGAAATCACTAAATTATTCCAATTGAATGTGGATGGAATTACAGGGGTTGATCACTGTAAATTTTATTGAATACAAACCAGACCATAAGTAAAGATTAATTTTAATAGTGATAGTCACTTGATTTAATGGAAATATACCAGTGCTTAGTCCTAGGGCATGGAGTCACTTATGAACAATTTTAACCAGCTTGACCATGAACATGAACTTAAAACAATTATATCATTTGACATAAACATAGATATACCTTATATATCTATCTCAACACACATAACAAGTTAATTCATCAAATTCATTATATACCTTGAATCTTATTGAAATATTCCTAAGTCAATTTTAGTTTTTCATTGAAAGAACCCTAAAACTATTTCATAATCTTCCTGACAGACATATAAATTGAACATTTCTCAAATATTCAATCTAAATAAAATTCAGAACAACAAAATGAAGACACAATACTCATTATATGCTTCAGAACCTGTCAACTGGATTTCATTTTCATTCAAGATCAGAATTGCTTGCTACATTCAACAAAAATTCTCTAAAAACCTATTGTATTGGTCTTAAACCAGAGTTTATACAATTATATATTGCATTCTCAAAAATAAAATGGCTATCTCTTTTCCCAGTAGTCTTGGAATCCTTTTATAATTAAGGATGCAACAAGCTACTGACTTACTGGGAAAGATTTACAAAGTCTTTTGCAACAACCTTGCAACAAACAAGAATAAACTTGTAACAGAACACGTGTGGCAACTGTTGGAAAAGTCTGAATAAGGTTTGTTTTTACTATTGACAATATCCTCCTTATCCTTTTAGCTTTTCCTCCCACCTATTCACCCCTTTGGCGATGAGCCAATCAAAGTTTTTTTCTTTCTCCAACTTCGCAACAGCTTCTACCCACCTGGCATCAATGGCGGTTCTGGCCTTAGAAACAAAATTGGCCATATCTCTCTCAATCTTGAAAAGGCTATCAATCAATTCGTTGTAATATTTAGAATTTTTATCCTTTTCCAAGTGTTTCTTTATATATTCATTTTTTAATATACCATCGAAACCCGCTACCCAATCTAATTGTGTTTTTAAAACACCTGCTTCATCATAAATTTTTGGGATCAATGATGGGCACTAATCACTAAATAGCTACAAATTGTTGTCTATCAAATCAAATTTCCCATTGAAAAAGGCAAAGGTGTCATTCATCTCACTAACCATCTCTATGGTATCTATTACTTTATCCAGGAAATCATCACTATATAGCATAGCAATTTTTAACTTATCCATGAGCCTTTCCCTCCCTGACCACACTTTGAAAGTGGGTTCTAAGAAAACCATAGCTTCTGTAGATATCTTTGAAGCTTCTTGTAATGACCCATATAGTGTATACACTATATCAATTTTCTGCTTTAGAACATCAAGCCTATGCTACAATATGGGCAATATAACAGACATAACATTTATGCTCTGTTCCTGTGATAATTCTTTGGATTGGCTTTCTGCCAATGTTGAATCCTCCTTTACTCCAATAGCAATATCTGTCACAATTTTTTCTACTTCCTCAGGGATTGGGGTCTTTTCTCTCTTACTCTCTATTAATTCTTCTTTCAATTTAGAAATCTCTTCTTCTAATGTGTGGTTTTGGACCATCACCTCTTAATGTTTCTTTGATAGGGCCATTATTTGGCCAAAATTCATTTCATACCTCTTGGACAGGTCATCAACCTTTGCCAAGTTCATGAATGAAACTTGTGTCATTAACTGAGCTATCTCAATATCTGAAGTATTCTACAAATTCCATATCATCTTGTCTACCCTTTTTTCTTCTCTAATGGTCATGACCAATGGTTTTTGTGTGGAAGGAGCTAATTACCATATTGCCAGGGTTTTGGATTTAGGATCAAATCCTGATCCTTTCAATACTTCATCCATTTCAAACTCTATTTTTAACAGAGGATCCTCTTGCCTCCTGATTTGATCAATAATGAATGTGGATTATAGATCCCAACCAGGCATCAGCATTACACCACCATTATGTACCAACAACCTAGCTTGTTCCACAGTAGTCTATTCACTCTCAGGATAATAATCTTGGAGTGTTTTTACAATTTCTTCATTCTTATCTACATTTTCCTCTTCTCCAGTCAATCCTTGCCTCAAGTTCTTTTGTTTTATCTTAATCAAGAAAGTCTTGAACTCTTCATACTTTATGTATTCATCATCCTTCATAAATTCATTAGCCATCATGACCTTCTTGTCATCCTTCTCAAATAGTACCATTTGACTATCTCCTTGGCCCTCAGCTTGAGGCTCTTTCTGCAATTGTCTTTTCAATTTCCTGATATACTTACCATGCTCAATGATCATGGCCTTGGCCATGCTTTTCCTATCTTGCACCATCTTGTGTTGTTTCTTTTTCTTCTTCCTTGTTGGCTCTCTAGCCGAGGTAGCTTCTTCACTGGCCTCTTCCTCTTCCTGATGCTCTTATTTTTGTTGTTCCTCTTCCTGTTGTTCCTGGTGTTCTTGGTCATGTAATACAACTGGAATTGGGGATGCTTTAGATTGTGCATCTTCAGCACTGAATTGTGGTACCTGTGCCATTAGGGTTTCATAGGACTTGAGATTTCCTCTATCCTCTGGAAGTATGGGAGATCAGGGAAAAAGCAAGAGAATGAATTATCTAACTCTTTCCACTCAGATTCTATCCTAAGGAGGTCATTCCACTTCCTTCTCCTATCCTAGACTTCTTTCTTATTTAACTTTTTCCTCACAACATCCTCATCATCCACTGGTTCATGATCCCTAATATTTTTCTAACGACTCATTCTTTTTAGGGTTGTTTGAACAAAAAATTTTGGATCACAAAATCTGGCAATTGCTGTAGAGATTCTGTATTGCTTCAAGAAGACATTTATCAGATCAAAAACCCTCTTCCCAATGGAGAATTCAAAACCTACCCACAATCTGGGGATAAAAGTGCCCTTCTCATGTCCCTTTACAAATTCCTTATCTACCCAAGTGATTTGCCAAACAAATTCTAAGAATGCAACCCTAAGAGGAACAAACTTGGGAAGGATATGAGGGGGTTGCGTACAACCATATGCTCTGATGATAGTAATGTAGTCAAAAAAGAAGAAATCAGCCCAATTGTGAGAGATAGGTCAGTTTGGGACATACTCCCAAGGTCTCAAAACCTTTCTAATCTCAAAAGGAAGCCTGTACCTATCTGTTCCCAACAAATTAAAAATTGGATCCATAATCAAGTTGCAAAACCATACAAATGGTGAGTTTTTGGATGAACTATCCCATACTTGAGTCCATCTTTGGATTGGTGCATCAACACCATATTCTAAAAAAATAATTCAAGCCCTTTATCTATTGATGCTCTGTTATAATACAAAATCATATACATCAGATGAGAGTAATTCTTAAAAGTAGGTGTTGGAGTACCTGATTGTATCTCTACTAGTGCAGCATGGATAGCATCAACTATATATCCAACATAGTCATAATCAGTGTTGACCTCTGGGTGCTAGATGTTCATGGCCATCATAAGTAAATCTTGAGACACTGTGGAGTCTCCATCAAAACCTAGAACCCTGCTCAAACCATAGACCATGCATTTTACATAATGATGAAACAGGGATAAGTCAAAAGGTGGCTTGAAATTGTCTGGGATTTTTACCAGGTGCCTATCTACTCTGGGCATGAACTTAGGCATTTCATATTGCTTAATTAAATACTCTCTTTTGACATTGTCTGCCTTAATCTTCTTTAAATCAATGTCTATACACAATGCACCAGTGATTCTAAATACTTCTATCACTGACCTCCTATCTATGGAAACTAGGGTCTCTTTATTCCTCTTCCTGATTACCCTAGCTACTGGGCAGTAGTTTTTAGCTAGTTCCTTAATAAGACCTATGTCGACATAGACATCAGGGACAATCAGTTTTTCCATATTCAAATCCCATGGATTACAAATTGGGACTAATTTGATCCTATTATTCCAGAAATAATGAAACAAAGTATTACCAGAATAATTTGGGGTTACCGGATTTCTACATTGACACCATTTGTCGTTCCATTCATCCCAATTTTCACTATTTGTATTCAGAGTCCCAGGAAACAACTCAGAAAATTCTTCCACATACTTCTTCAATGTAACCTCTTTCTTCTTCTTAGACCCTTGTGAAGTAGCAGGAACAATAGCTTGACTCATCCTTCTTCTTTGAATTTACTATCTCAGACAAAATACTTCAGACCAACAAGCTTTTTCGCTCTTCGCATAAAATCTTAGGATGCAGAAATGAGAACTGTACAGAATCAAACTCAATCATTGAAACTTATATCCATTAAATCTTGTGTCTTGTCCACTTGAATTCCAAATTCTAGCACTTACAATGTCATGCAATCATCTCTCTATCACTAATGCTACCATCAATTCGCACTATTTGATCCTAGCTGGAAAAGAGTGTACACTTTTCTCTTTTTGCACTCGTAATCCTGAAACTAGCCAATTGTCAATATGTTGCTAATCCACTGTACTTTAATCATACTTAGAATAGTCCTTGTGAGTGAGCGATGTGACCTTTCACTTTAACTAGTCACACACTCACCATCTATTTCTACCTTGGTTTACATCTTCTGCAGGTGAGTGATGACCTAATTTGCACTTCATCATTTGGCAGTCACATACTCGCTACCTTTCTACCCTTTTCTTTTCTATCCATGTGAGTGTGTGATATTACCTTTTCTTTTCCCATCTCAGACTCGCTACTCAACATTTAGCTTTGTCTGAATCCTCACGAGTGAGCGAGTACACATTCATTTCTTAATCATTTCACAGTCGCACACCCACTGGCTTCTAAATCATTGCCTTTGGATCTGAGCGAGTGAGAAATTTTCATTTTTATCATGTACTTTATCTAGTCGCTCACTCGCTCTACAAAACACTTCAAATTATAATATCAGCGAGTGAGTGATGAACCTTGTTCTTCATTCAGTCGCAAACTCACTATTGAAAAATCTCTATGACTTAATCCTTTGCGGCTGAGCGAGCATTTTTATCAAAATCTTAAAACTCTCTTATTGCACACTCACTGACCCCTTTTTCTTTACTTCAATCTATGAGCGGCTGAGAGACAACTTCATTTTTTCTCCATCACACACTCGTGGGCCTGAAAACTTAACTATCTCATCGACTGTGAGTGTGTGGTTGCCAATATTTTTTCTTCAATCACATACTTGCTAACCACTTTCCTTTTGTCTTTATTCATGGGCGAGTGAGCAATAACAATTTATTTTCTTCATCACATACTCGTGAGCTCGTTTCTTTAAACTTGAAATCATAAACAGGTGAGCGAGAACATAAATGGTCTCATAGTCACGTACCTGCACACCTTTTAGAACATTGAAAAACACCTCTGCGACTAAGCAACGAGATTTCAACTGATAACTTTGACACAACAGATCGCTTACTCACAATGCAAAACACATATGAGTTAAAAATTGAATGAGTGAGCGACCTCTACAGCCTGACTTCCTCGCACAGTCACTGACTTAAAAGACATACATGAAAACCTAACACAGGTGTGTGACTAAGCCCATTTTAACAACTCCTGCTCGGTCGCAGAGCATAAAGTTAACAAAATAACATTAAAGAGACTATGTGACACACAATATTTTAAGTCACTGTGGACTCACTAGACCTTCTTTTAAATGAGTTAATCCCTCATGAGTGAGCGATAAATAGAACCATTTCCAACCTGCTCAGTCGCAAGCCTACGACCCGACTTCAAAAATACATCGTGATTGTGCAATTTACATTCTTTAGCAACCAAATCGCTCATTCACACCGCTAAACAAGACTTGACACAATTTTACCATGATTGACACTAAAATAACTCACCACTCACTCACACAACTTGAAAACATGTTAAAAGACCCACGCGACTGAGCGACAAACATTTGAAAATAGAGCATCATAAATGAATATTGACCTTTTAAGCATAGTAAGACATGGGATTTAAACCAAAAAGGCAGGAAAATAGCCAAGGCTAGGAAATTGAAAATTTTCTTGATATAGTGCTAACAATGGCTCCAACTGGGGAAAGTTAATTGCAAAATTGACATTAGAAGCCAAATCTCTAGGAAACAGACCACAAACTGAAACAAAACTGTACATGCACACACAAAAACCACACTTAAAATAGGAAAATCTAATTTACTATGCATGGAAAAAGTAGGTTTATGACAAATAATGTTTCAGGAATTGTCCATGTACTAGAAATTCATGTACCTCACCATTAGGGTCTTCCAAGAAATAAGAATCTTGACCATGAAATTCCTCGATTACAAATGGGCCCATCCATAATGACTCAAATTTACCACGTTTGCCCTTTTCTTCTTTTCTAGCATTCCATTGCAGCACCATATCATTTATCTGAAATTTTCTTTCAGTTGCTCTTTTATCAAACAAGTACTTGGATTGTTTTTCAAGCTTCAAGTTTCTTTTTTGAGCCTCTGTTCTTATCTCTTCTAGTTCCACCAATTGATCCATTCTTTCCATCATGTGTTCTTGATTTTCCAAATCTTCTTCCTGCAAAAAATTGTACACTGGTAACAGGTTGTTCAAAGGCAACCTTGCCTAATTTCCATAAACCATTTCAAAATGGGAAACCCCTATTGCTCTTTTTACTGTCACCCTGTTAGGCCAAAGGGCTAACTTCAATTTTGAATGCCAAAACTTCTTATTTTTATCCAAAATCCTCTTAATTATTTTCATGAGACTCTTATTACTGGACTCAGCCTGTCCATTTTCTTAGGGATGATATGGTGAGGATTAAGATAAAATAATGTTGTAATCTTCACAGAAATCCCTAAATTCCTCAAACCTAAAGCACATGGCATTATCCATAATTAGCTTAGTAGGCACACCAAATCTTGTCAGAAATTTATCCATTAAAAAGTCCATTACTACCTTGTTATTTGCCCTCTTTGTTGGAATCACTTCTATCCATTTTGTGAAGTAGTTTGTAGCCACAAGAATCCAACAGTGACCTCCACTATATTTTTCTATAAATTCACCAATAAAGTCCAAACCTCATTGGGTAAAAGGTGCTTCAATGGTCATAGGATTTAAAAATAAGGCTCTTGAAAATTTCATTTTAGCAGAAAACCTTTGGCATGGTTTACACTTTTGTACAAACATTTGAGTGTCTCTGAAAAGACATGGCCAATAGAATCCATCTCTAATTATTTTTTGAGCTATGGTTTTGGCAGAATAATGCCCACCACACACACCACTATGCATTTCATTCAAGACCCTTTCAGACTGTGATTTATTCAAACATAATAATAAAATTCCATCTCTATTCTTCCAAAATAAATCACCTTGTATCAGGACATACCTCTGGGCTTGCAATCTTAGAGTCCTCTTCTAATTATCTGACATATGTTATGGACATTTAGCATTTTTTGGGAAAAACACAATATCAGTATACCAAAACTGTAATTCTATGCTAGTAAAGTTCCTGTTTATTGTTTGTACATCATTCATTTAGGCTAACTCCACGTTTGTATCAGTCATTAATTTGGCCAAACCCAAACCCCTTACCAATTTGGTAACCTAAATTTCCAAATTGAATTCTTGGATCCTACTAATCCATCTGCACCTCTTACCAGTAACTTCAGATTGAGATAATATGTCTTTCATTGTGGCATGTGGAACATAAGCAATTATTTTTGCACAAACAAGATATGGTCTAAAAACCTTGATAGCCTTGACCAATGCATATGCTTGTTTCTCCATTATCTCATAGTTAAGTTCCACTGCTTGCAGAGATTCACTAAAAAATGCTATGGGGTGTTCAAAAACTTCATCATCTTTCTGCAAAAGTACTGCAGCAATTGTATAAAATGAAGCAAAAGGAAACATGGAGAAAGGTTTCTCATAATCTGGAGATCTTAATAAAGGAGCCTGTTGAATTGCCACTTTTATCTCATTAAATGCTGACTGAGCATTTTTATCCCATTCAAACTTTGCATTTTTATTCAATAATTTAACAATGGATTTTACTTTTTCAGCAAAGTTTGCAATAAATCTCCTCACAAAATTTACCTTTCCAAGGAAAGACTGAACTCCTTTAATATTCTTTGGTGGCAACACCTTGTTAATGGCTTCCAATCTTTTAGGATCAATCCTGACACCTTCTTTAGAAAATATATGTCCCAATAATTTACCTTTAGTCACAACAAAGTGACACTTCTTTGGATTTAAATAAATCCCATACTCCAAGGCTTTGGTAAAGATCTTTTCTAAATGTTTGCAATGATCATCAGCCTTTTGGGAATATGCAGTTAAATCATCTTGATATAATACCATAATAATATTTATAAATTCCTTGAAATCCACATCCATGGCTCTCTAGAAAGTATCCCCTACATTCATCAGGCCAAATGGCATTCTTACATAAACATATGTACCCCATGGGGCAGTGAAAGCTGTCTTGAATTGTTTATATTCTTAAACCAGCACCTGGTTATAACCAGAAAAACCATCCATCATAGATAAAAGATCACAACCAGTTACCCTTTGCAATATGTCCTCCATATTTGGAAAGGAATAATTATCTTTCAATGAGGCCATGTTAAGATTCCAAAAATCAACACACAGCCTAATATCTCCATTTTCTTTCTGATAGGGACCAAATTAGACACCCAAGAAGAATGCTTGATTGGTTTTATGATTCCAGCTTCTCTAAGTTTTGTCAATTCTTGCTTCATTTTGGGGGCCAACAAAGGGTTGATTGGCCTTTGTTTCTGTCTGAAAGGCTTAATATCATCTTTTAATGGAATTTCATGTTGAAATAAATCTTCCCTGTAAGCCTTAAGGTCTTCATAAGACCAAGCAAAAACATGCTTGAATCTTTTCAGCAGGATAATCAAATTAGTCCTCACATGAGCCAATTTATTTCCATTGTACACAATCTTAGGACTACATTTTGATCCCAAATTTATCTCCTCAAATTCATCTAACTTGGCAGAAGATTTGTGGCACATATGACTGTCATTATTAGTAAACAACCCTTCTAATTGAGTCAATCCCTTAGGGATTCCATTTGTCTACAACTGTAGAATTTCATTACCAAAAATAGTTTCCTTCCCATCATTAATCTCTATCAAATTATTACAATCAATGACCTGACCATCATAATTATCCACACATTGAATGAAGTTGAGGATATCCTCATCACTCTCAAAAACTTGCCAATTATATACATTATCAGGGATGGCAGGACTAGTTTTAGTTTCCACAATAGATATCCCTGTTAGTGTTAGATCATCATTTTTTAAAGCTACATTAGCCAGAAAATATGCCATGATATTCTTGGATCTCTCTATCCATTCAATGGAAAATGCATCAAAAAACTCAATGCTATCCCATACAGCATGCTTATATTGTTTCAACCTATCATTCTTGGCAGCATATCTTGCTCTAATTTGGGAAATAACTAACTCTGAATCACCATATCTCAACAATTTAATGCCATGCTTCATTTCTATTTCCAATCCCAACAATAATGCCTCATACTCAGTTGTATTATTTGTACATTGAAATGACAACAGGAATGAGTATTTGAAAGTAATACCTAATGGAGAGACAAACAAAACACCAGCCCCCGATCCCTCTCGGGAGAATGCTCCATCAAAATACATCTGCCACATCCCTTGCTACTACAATTCCAATTCTTCTATGATGGGATCTATATTTTTTAATTGTGGCTGGATCTTTTCCACTTTGAAATTATTTATATCTACATCCACAAAGAAATTCAACATACTTGGTTGAACCTTCTCAACATAAACAAGAGATCTGGACTCCCTTAACAATTTTGCTTCTTTTCCATTAATAGAGATGGTAGCAAAAGATAAATCCAATTGTACATGTCCTCCAATTGTACATGTCCTCCAATGGTTGCAGCACATTATCTTGATAAGAGCATGTCATAATGGGGTGGTGAATCTACAACCACAACATCTATTTTAAAAGTAACCTCAAGGTAAGCAGCAAGTTTTATCTCTAACCCTTGCAAAGTTCCTACTACAGGTACTTCCCTATTGTCCATGGCATAAAATTTACCACAAGTAGTATCCACATCTACACCCAATTGTTTCATAACAGTGTAGGTCATCACATTAGCAGTAGCTCCTGAATCCATCATACAATTTTTCAGCAACATATTGCTTGTGAGAAATGTAACATAAAAAGGATCAATCTGATCTGGCTCTTGAATAACTATATTTCCGAAGCAGATTGGAATACTATCCTTTTCTTCATGCTCACCTTTCAGTTCATCATTCAAAATGGTATTGTCATGCATACCAGGTAAGTCAGAAAATAATGATTTTAAACATCTCAAGAAAAGGAATAGAGACTTTCATCTGAGATAAAGCTTGCTTCATATTAAAAGTTGGGAAACTAATGTCACTGTCAGAAGATGTTTTATCTTTACTTTCTTTTAACTGTCTTTTTTTTTGGTCATGAGTAGGAGTAACTTTGTTCTCTTTAACCAAGGTATCTTTTACTTCATCTTGTGTAATTTCCTCATTTACAACTTCTGTAATGATAGGTGAATTAGGTTGCTTGCCACTTTGATCAACTTTTCTATTCCTGAGATGGTATGAACTTCTTGCTTGTGTCACAGTAGCAATAGTTAAAATTCTTATCTCTTCCTCATTAGGCATTCCAAGTTGAAAATTCTCTAGCTTAGTACTTGCATTATTTATTATGATTGGAATATCTTGTTTTAATTCTTCTTTTGAACTACCATTATCATCCTCAATAGTAAGTGTACACATATTTATAGTAGGTTTCTTCTCACCCTGACTTTCTTGTGTTCCAACATTTTCACATTGATCCACCAAGCCCTGAGCTACTTCACATTGATATGGGGAATAAGGCATATTACATGCTATGCACCAAGGAGTGTTTTCCACATTATGGGCACTATTGTCTTTTAATGGGTCAGGGATCTCTTTGTTCTTGGGATCATTATGCTCTTTTGACACAGGTTTCCCATCCTTCCACTAAGTTTTATAAGGGAAATCCTGAAGTCTATAAGGTTTATCCTATCTTTGGTACTGTGGCCTATTATTCTGAAATCCCTTTTCATTCTTGTCTACCTTGGTAGCAAGATCTTTCACCATATTTACCAATGTGTCCATCTTATTTTCTTCCTTGGGTTTTTTCTTAGGCTATGTCTTTGACTCTTTCCAGAGCCTATTGTCATCCTGTTTACCAAGCTTGCCAGAAGCCCTTCTATTTCTTTCTATGTTTATAGCCAACTTATATGCTTCTCTCATGGTTTGAGGGTATTTATCCCTAAGCAGATAAGCTATTTTTCCATCCAAAGCATTACAATAGGTAGTGACACACACATTTTCATCCAGTCTCAATACTTGAAACAACTTATACATAGCCTTTTGAAATCTTACATTAAAT
>MU226068.1:8958586-8996051 GCA_018584345.1 Thuja plicata | reverse complement strand
ATCTCCAATCTCATAATCATTCATTGTATCCGAGAATACTTTTAGATGTTCTTCACCAGTTATGGCATTATTCCCACTAAACCTGGGAATCTTATCTCTGACCTCATTAGGAATAAGGTTTGGTTGGACATGGATACCATCAAAGAACAACTATCTATATCTCTCTAGATGAATAGGTCTTCTTTGAAAATTAGAGCCCATATTCTGACCAACATTCTGAGTAATATTGCTTATGTTCTGACCAATGCCCACATTGTGGAGGCCAATATTTCTATTAGGCCCACTTGCTCCTAATTGTGATGCAGCCCCTTGAGCTACACTATATGTCTAGGTATTTGTATTGGCATTATTGGTCTGAATATTAGACTTAAATATAGGGATGGCCTGACTAGTAGCATTATTTGTTGTATTGGGATTAGTCATGGAACTCAAGAAGGCAATCTTTTTCTTCATCTCTGTAGCAGCAACTTATAATTTAGCTCTTTCCAACTATTTTCCAATATCATCTTTGGCCTTTCTCACCCTTTCTAATTCCAAATAAAGTGAGAATATGTTCTGAGATATACCCTCTTCAACTTTAGGTTGAGAAAAGTTAATGCCAATGATCTTTTGTTTTCCTTTATCAACCTCTATTTGCCTAGTATTAGTTGTTGATACATTTTGTGTAACTATCTGAGGCTTAGGAGATTTTTGATTTTCATAGTTAATAACTTGCCTCACTACAGGGCCTGCATCTCTAGGTTCACCCTTCTTAAGTAAATGTTCTCTTTCCTGGAATTCTTTTCTCATGGTATCTACATCTCCAAAAGGCTCTTTATTCAAACCATGAAATCCTTCATTTGCCCCCTGAGCTACCAATTTTAACTGAGCAACCCACTTCTTTAAGTTTTCCCTCTTATTAATAGCATTTATAACTTTTTCTTCTCTAGCCTCATCATTCTTTTGCTTGATGAGTAACAGTTCATCTAATTCCCTCTTCAAAAGGTCATTATCTCTGAGGAATCCCTCAATATCAGAACTAGAAGAGTCATATATATTCATCAGATTTTCTCCCTTTTTCTCTTCAACCTGTTCATAGGGGATACCCTTGAAATAGGAGGATGTTTCCCCTTTTTCTTGATATACATTTTTTGGTCTAGAGTTAAATATGTCCTCAAAATAACTAGTTGTGTCAAACTCAAGGTTTAAAGGTTTATTAACTTCTTTCTCAGGAATACTATCTAATGACTGGCTAGGGCCTACTGACCTAGGCTTCCTGGAAGTGTTATTAGAGGACTCCCCTTTTCTAGAGTGATTTCTTCTAGAATTTTTAGAAATATCACTCTCTGATGTTTCCTGAGATTGATTCTTTGTGTTTTCTTTTGTGTTCCTCATTATGTCCAAAATGAAATCTCACACACTTCATCTGCTAGTATTCCCCTTGGAAATACTATAACCAAAAAATTAGAGTCACCACCCAAAAACTTTGAGAATAAAATAAAGAAAATTCACTTTGACAATGATATTTGAGGATATAACTCAATAAAATGCAATACACAACTTGTGATTTCAAAAACTGGACTTCAAGGAATCTATATTATGGAATGTTGTTGTCAAACTAACCTTTCATGCATTCCTTGATAAAAGTCCCCAGTAGAGTCACCATTTTCTATTCATTCCATTTCTTGCTGATATGAAAAATACTCTCAGAGATCTTGCTCTATTTATCCCAGACACTGACCAGGCAAGATGCAGAATGACAGAAACAAGGTTTTAAAACCTCCTCCACTTTGAGCTCCATTAACTCGGGCAGGATTACCCTTCTAACTTAGAATAATGAAATCACTAAATTATTCCAATTGAATGTGGATGGAATTATAGGGGTTGATCACTATAAATTTTATTGAATACAGACCAGACCATAAGTAAAGATTAATTTTAATAGTGATAGTCACTTGATTTAATGGAAACAGACCAGTGCTTAGTCCTAGGGCATGGAGTCACTTATGAACAATTTTAACCAGCTTGACCATGAACATGAACTTAAAACAATTACATCATCTAACATAAACATAGATATACCTTATATATCTATCTCAACACACATAACAAGTTAATTCATCAAATTCATTATATACCCTGAATCTTATTGAGAAATTCCTAAGTCAATTTTAGTCTTTCCTTGAAAGAACCCTAAAACTATTTCATAATCTGCCTGACAGACATATAAATTGAACATTTCTCAAATATACAATCTAAATAAAATTTAGAACACCAAAATGAAGACACAATACTCATTATATGCTTTAGAAACTATCAACTAGATTTCATTTTCATTCAAGATCAGAATTGCTTGCTACATTAACCAAAAATTCTCCAAAAAACCTATTGTATTGGTCTTAAACCAAAGTTTATACAATTATATATTGCATTCTCAAAAATAAAATGGCTATCTCTTTTCCCAGTATTCTTGGAATCCTTTTATAATTACGGATGCAACAAGCTACCGACTTACTGGGAAATATTTACAAAATCTTTTGCAACAACCTTGCAATAGACAAGAAAAAACTTGTAACAGAACATGGGTGGAAACTATTGGCAAAGTTTGAAAAAGGTTTGTTGTTACTGTTGACAATATCCTCCTTATCCTTTCATCTTTTCCTCCCACCTGGTCACCTCTTTGGTGGTGGGCCAATCAAAGGTTTTTTCTTTCTCCAACTTTGCAACAGCTTCTACCCACCTGACATCAATGGCAGTTCTGACCTCAGAAATGAACTTGGCCACATCTCTCTCAATCTTGAAAAGGCTACCAATCAATTCATTGCAATATTTAGCATTTGTATCCTGTTCCAAGCATTGCTTTATATCTTCATTTTTTAATATACCATCAAAAATAGCTACCCAATCTGATTGTTTTTTTAAAACACCTACTTCATCATAAATTTTTGGGATCAATGATGGGCACTGATCACCAAATAGCTGCAACTTGTTGTCTATCAAATCAGATTTGTCATTGAAAAAGGCAAAGGTGTCATTCAGCTCACTAACCATCTCTATGGTATCTGTTACTTTATTCAGGAAATCATCACTATATAGCATAGTATTTTTTAACTTATCCATGAGCTTTTCCATCCCTAACCACACTTTGAAAGTGGGTTCTAAGAAAACCATAGCTTCTGCAATTGTCTTTGAAGATTCTTGTAATGACCCATATAGTGTATACACTATGTTAGTTTTCTATTTTAGAACATCAATCTTGTGTTGCAATATGGGAAATATAACAGACATAACATTTATGCTTTGTTCCTAGGATAATTCTTTGGATTGGATTTCTGCCAATGTTGAATCCTCCTTTACTCCAATAGCAATATCTGTCACAATTTTTGCTACTTCCTCAGGGATTGGGGTGTTTTCTCTCTTACTCTTTAATAATTCTTCTTTCAATTTAGCAATCTCCTCTTCTAATGTGTGGTTCTAGACCACCACCTCTTCATGTTTCTTTGCTAGGGCCATCATTTGGCCAAAAGTCATTTCATACCTCTTGGACAGGTCATCGACCTTTGCTAGTTCATGAATGAAACTTGTGTCATTAACTGAGCTATCTCAGTATCTAAATTATTCTACAAATTTTGTATCATCTTGTCTACTCTTTTTTCTTCTCTAATGGTCATGACCAAGGGTTTTTGTGTGGCAGGAGCTAATGGCCATATTGCTGGGGTTTTGGATTTAGGATCAAATCTCGATCGTTTCAATACTTCATCCATTTCAAAATCTATTTTTAACAGAGGATCCTCTTGCCTCCTGATTTGATCAATAATGAATGTGGATTGTAGATCCCAACTAGGCATCAGCATTACACCACTATTCTATGCCAACAACCTACCTTGTTCCACAGTAATCTATTCACTCTCAGGATCATAATCCATGAGTGTTTTTACAATTTCTTCATTCTTATCTACATTTTCCTCTTCTGCAGTCAACCCTTGCCTCAAGTTCTTTTGTTTTATCTTAATCAAGAAAGTCTTGAACTCTTCAAAATTTATGAATTCATCATCCTTTATATATTCATTAGCCATCATGACCCTCTTTTCATCCTTCTCAAATAGTACCATTTGATTATCTCCTTGGCCCTCAGCTTGAGGCTCTTTCTGCAATTGTCTTTTCAATTTCTTGAAATACTTAGCATGCTGAGTGATCATGGCCTTGGCCATGCTTTTCCTGTCTTGAACCATCTTGTGCTCTTTCTTTTGCTTCTTCCTTGGTGGCTCTCTAGCTGAAGTAGCTTCTTCACCGGCCTCTTCCTCTTCCTCTTCCTAATGCTCTTCTTTTCAATGTTCCTCTTCCTGTTGTTCCTAGTGTTCTTGGTCATGTAATGCAATTGGAATTGAGGACCCTTTAGATTATGCATCTTCAGCACTAAATTGTGGTACCTATGCCATTAGGGTTTCATAGTACTTGAGAATTTCCTCTATCCTCTTGAAGTATGGGAGATCAGGGAAAAAGCCAAAGAATGAATTATCTGACTCTTTCCACTCAGATTTTGCCCTAAGGAGATTATTCCACTTCCTTCTTCTATCCTGGACTTCTTTCTTATTTAAATTTTTCCTCACAACATCCTCACCATCCATTGGTTCATGATCCCTAATCTTTTGCCAAGGAGTCATTCTTTTTAGGGCTGTTTGAACAAAAAATTTAGGATCACAGAATCTGGCAATTACTGTAGACATTTTGTATTGCTTCAAGAATTCATTTATCATATCAAAAACCCTCTTCCCAATGGAGAGGTCAAAACCTACCCATAATCTGGGGATAAAATTTCCCTTCTTATGTCCCTCTAAAAATTCCTTATCTATCCAAGTGATTTGCCAAAAAAATTCTAAGAATGCAACCTGTTAGGGATTTTTCTTGTATGAACCACAATGCTTGAAATGTCTATTTGAACCTTGTACTTTCTAATTCTGATTCAGAGACAAGAAAAACCTAATTTCTAAGGACTGGATAAGGTCCTTCTTCATTTTTGAGCTCCACAAATACTCAGGCAGGTTTTACCTTTCAAGATGGCTGTTAACACAGTATTTGTTGATGTGGACACTGATTAGCTATGTACCTTTATCAGACCAACTTATGAATTATCTTGCTGATGACCAAGCATAACCATAAACAAGATATTACCATACAAATCATAGTTATTAACATAACAATAACCAGTGATACAAGGATTCTCATCCTTCTTCATTTCTTTGTAGGAGGGATAGCCTAGTTGATTCACTCTTCAAGGAATCAATACTATGGACAATGTCCTGCTGACAAAAGTCCTTAAACAAGTTCAGCTTATATGTTCTTAGTAAAAGGGTATTTAAATTGATTTGGTTTTGATAACTTGGAATATCTGAGACACAGATAGATAATCAGATAACTTTCTAAACCAGTGCCTATCCTTTGGGCTGCAGAGTCAATAATAAGCAAGGATATCACAAAAATAACATACACTGAACTGCCTTACAGTTCAAACAATTAGGATAGGTTGCCTTACAAACTATCTTGTTACCTCAAGACTAYTGTRTCAAATCCTTAACAAAGTAKTATGCTCMTTGAAATCATTCACAAMAWTTAATTCTCTCCTTGAAAGAAACTTGTAAACAATTAGATGGTTACCTTATAACCAGAGTGTTACTGAATACCTTATAAACTTTAACACAGAAAAGCATACATACAAAGTAAAGAGACAACAATAGAAAAGAGTAAAATTGCACCGTATATCATTTATGTAATCCAGCTTGTTCATACATGAGAGATTACACAGCTTAGAAAGATGGATAGAAATCCAGAAGATCTGAATTCTATAGTATATTATCTCTTCTTCACAAAAATGTTCCAAAAAATCAAAGACCTTTAACTATTACAAGTCTTATGATATATATAGATTCTAGACCATCTTGGGATCCCTGAGGATGCAACAAGCTTTGGATGGTCTCAAAACCCTAACCCTAAAGATACAAGAGAGACAAAAGAGAGAGAGAAGAAACGGTGAGGTGACTGAGTCAAAAAGGTAAAATTAGATATCTGTTGTTCTTCTCCCGACCTAGCGACTGCAATCTGATTGTAGATGGTAGCTGGTGTAGTTATGTGAAGTCCTGGTAGTTGTTCTCGCCTGCTCACCTACATTTATTTTTGAAATAACTGTCCATCATATCTATGAATAGTGTTCTCTGCAACCTTAGAAATTTCTAATCACCTTTGATATACTGCAACTGCTCTGAATATCACACTTTCACTGAAAAATAAGCAACCTAGCTCTGAAATCCTGAAAGCACGGTGGACAAGAATGAATGCACAATCATCTATTTATATCCATTTTGATTCAGAGTACATAGCTCATAATTCAGAAATGTCAATTCTGCCATTAAGTTGCCATGCTGTGAGCTTTCAAAAACCTAGCCGTAGTTGCCCTGAATTTTGACAGAAAATCAAATTTCAAATTATGAATCCTTGGCACAAACATCAAACGTTTAAGACAGCTGACATGGCATCTTCTGATTCATCCTCTGTCATACATCTCAGCTACCTTTTGTGCACAGTAATCAAAATTCAAGTATCTGATTAGCCGCCGAGAGATCCATTCTGTCATGTCATCCACTTGGCGCCGCATTTTAGATCTCAAGATCTGGCGACCTCATGACTGTATTAAGTCTCTTTGTCGCGAGCACTTTTCCTTAACCATGGTTTGATCTCCAGACCTGGCGACAATGCACATTTTTTACCTTGGCTGACCCAAGTCCATCTGGCGATCAAGCGACAACAGTGGAAATCTAAGTCGCATGGGTTTATCTTTAACTCATCTTCCTTCTCCAGACTTGGCAAAAAACCATTTATCATTAATCTCCATAGTTATCGCTAAGTCACTGGATGCTCATATTCTTTCTCAAGACCACACGACAACCTTAGTCGCTGAGTCGGGAGATAACTTTAACTTGACCTTGACATATAGCACGTGCCTTATCTCTATTTATAGCGACTTTGCAACATACCCTAATCGCCAAGTCGCGAGGACTTTTTCCCTGGGGCACTTTTATCTCCAGACTACACGACCACCGTCAGATCCCTTCATTCCTCCATCCAACGGCCGACGCATAATCGCTTAACATTTCAACATACCCTTAAGTCATCTGGAGACTTTGTGACTGAAGGCAAAAATACCTTAGTCTCTTTATCGCTTGATCCACTTTCTCCTTCTAGTGACCTCCCAACAACCACTTACCTTATGACAGATGTCATCTGTTCTTTTGTCCACTTAATGCATACTGGAAAGCTGAATCATTACTCCTGTTCTGGCGACATCCCGACTGAGGGAAATCACTAACATCAAACAATTAGTCGCGTAGTCTAGACTGTTATCCCTTAACTGCCATTTGATCTCGAGACCACGCGACTGAAGAAATACTTAACTGTTTTCCCTGGCCTGATCTAGCAATCATGCGACATGAAGTGAATCGCGAAGTCTGATAACATTGCTTTGACTTTTTGACTTCTCTTGTGATCACCTGACTGAGCAGTGGGTCCCATTCTTATAAAGCTTATATCATGAAGTTCATGCGACTACCCGACTGAAGGAAATCGCCAAGTCTCGAGACACTGAAAGAATATTCCATTTTGTGACGAGACTACGCGACACAAGGTAAAAGTGAAGTCGGGAGAGCATTTAGCATATTCGTTCTGGGTAACACGATCAGGCGACCTGACTTAATGCACATGTCTTAAGTGACTTTGAAAAAGTAATGATGAAACATAAAGACATGGCATAGGTTTTTAAATGCATCATTTTAACACTTGGATACTAGGGTTTTTCAGGGTTTTAGCAATTTTGGCAAGGCTCAGACATGAGAACCTGAAAACTTTCAAAGGGGCAAAATAAGGAACAAGGCGAAGCAGCAAAAACAAGAAATACAACCAACACAACCCTAAGAGGAAAAAACTTGGGAAGGATGTGAGGGGGCTGCGTACAACCATATGCTCTAATGATAGTAATGTAGTCAAAAAATAAGAAATCATCCCAATTGTGAGAGATAGGCCAGTTTGGGACATACTCCCAAGGTCTCAAAACCTTTCTAATCTCAAAAGGAAGCCTGTGCCTATCTGTTCCCAAAAAATTAAAAATTGGATCCACAATCCAGTTGCAAAAGCATACAAATGATGAGTTGTTGGATGAACTATCCCATACTTGAGTCCATCTTTGGATTGGTGCATCAAAACCATATTCTGAAACAAATAATTCAAGCTCTTTATCCATTGATGCTCTATTATAATACAAAATCATATAAATCAGATGAGAGTAATGCTTAAAAGTAGGTGTTGGAGTATCTGACTATATCTCTACTAGTGCAGCATGGATAGCATCAACTATATATCCAACATAGTCATAATCAGTGTTGACCTCCAGGTGTTGGATGTTCATGGCCATCATAAGTAAATCTTGCGACACTGTGGAGTCTCCATCAAAACCTAGAACCCTACTCAAACCATAGACCGTGCATTTTACATAATGATGAAATAGGGATAAGTCAAAAGGTGGCTTGAAATTGTCTAGGATTTTTACCAAGTGCCTATCTACTCTGGGCATGAACTTAGGCATTTCATATTGCTTAATTAAATACTCTCTTTTGACATAGTCTGCCTTAATCTTCTTTAAATCAATGTCTATGCATAATGCACCAGTGATTCTGAATACTCCTACCATTGACCTCCTATCTATTGAAACTAGGGTCTCTTTATTCCTCTTCCTAATTACCCTAGCTATTGGGCAGTAGTTTTTAGCTAGTTCCTTAATAAGACCTATGTCGACATAGACATCAGGGACAATCAGTTTTGCCATATTCAAATCCCATGGATTAAAAATAGGGACTGCTTTGATCCTACTATTCCAGAAATAATGAAACAAAGCATTACCAGAATAATTTGGGGTTACCGGATTTCTGTATTGACACCATTTGCCGTTCCATTCATCCCAATTTTCACTATTTGTATTCAGAGTCCCAAGAAGCAACTCAGAAAATTCTTCCACATACATCTTCAATGTAACCTCTTTCTTCTTCTCAAACCCTTGTGAGGCAGCGAGAACAATAGCTTGACTCATCCTTCTTCTTTGAATTTACTATCTCAGACAAAATACTACAGACCAACAAGATTTTTCGCTCTTTGCAAAAAATCTTAGGATGTAGAAATGAGAGCTGTACAAAATCAAACTCAATCATTCAAACTTATAGCGATTAAATCTTGTTTCTTGTCCACTTGAATGTAAAATTCTCACACTTGCAGTTTCATGCAATCATCTCTCTGTCACTAATGCTGCCATTAATTCGCACTGTTTGATCCTAGCTGAAAAAGAGTGTACACTTTTCTCTTTTTGCACTCGTAAGCCTGAAAATAGCCACTTGTCAATCTATCACCAATCCACTATACTTTACTCATACTCAGAATAGTCCTCACGAGTGAGCGATGTGACCTTTCACTTTAACCAGTCGCACACTCGCTGTCTATTTCTACCTTGGTTTACATCTTCTGCGGGTGAGCGTTGACCTAATTTGCACTTCATCATTTGGCAGTCGCATACTCGCTACCTTTCTACCCTTTGCTTTTATGTCCATGTGAGTGTGCGATATTACCTTTTCTTTTCCCATCGTGGACTTTTTTCTCAACATTTAGCTTTGTCTGAATCCTTGCGAGTGAGAGAGTACACATTCATTTCTTAATCATTTCACTGTCGCACACCCGCTGGCTTCTAAATCATTGCCTTTGGATCTGAGTGAGTGAGAAATTTCATTTTTATCATGTACTTTATCTAGTCGCTCACTCGCTCTGCAAAACACTTCAACTTATAATATTAGCGAGTGAGCGGTGACCCTTGTTCTTTATTCAGTCACAAACTAGCTATTGAAAAATCTCTATGACTTAATCCTTTGCGGCTAAGTGAGAATTTTTATCAAAATCTTAAAACTCTCTTATCACACACTCACTAACCCCTTTTTCTTTACTTCAATCTATGAGCAGCTGAGTGACAACTTCATTTTTTCTCTGTCACGCACTCGCGGGCTTGAAAACTTAACTATCTCATCGACTGCAAGTGTGCAGTTTCCAACATTCTTTCTTCAATCGCATACTCACTAACCACTTTCCTTTTGTTTTTATTCATGGTCGAGTGAGTGATAATCCTTTCTTTTCTTCATCGCATACTCACAAGCTCGTTTCTTTCAACTTGAAATCATCAGCAGGTGAGCGAGAACATAAATGGTCTCATAGTCGTGTACCCACACACCTTTTAGAACATTTAAAAACAACTCTACGACTGAGCGACAAGCTTGCAACTGATAACTTTGGCACAACAGATTGCTTACTCGCACTGCAAAACACATATGAGTTAAAACTTGAATGAGTGAGTGACCTCTACAACCTGACTTCCTCACACAGTCGCTGACTTAAAAGACATACATGAAAACCTAACACGGGTGTGTGACTAAGCCCCTTTTAATAACACTCACTCGGTCGCAGAGCATAAAGTTAACAACATAACATTAAAGCGACTATGCAACACACAAGATTTTAAGTCATCGCAGACTCGCTAGACCTTCTTTTAAATGAGTTAATCCCTCATGAGTGAGCGATAAATAGAACCATGTCCAACCCACTCAACTGCAAGCCTATGACCCGACTTCAAAAATACATTGCGATTGCGCAATTTACATTCTTTAGCAACCAAACCACTCACTTGCACCGCTAATCAAGACTTGACACAATTTCACCATGACTATGTGATTGACACTAAAATGACTCACCGCTCACTCCTATAACTTGAAAACATGTTAAAAGACCAATGTGACTGAGCGACAAACATTTGAAAACAGAGCATCGTTAATGAATATTGACCTTTTAAGCATAGTAAGACATGGGATTTAAACCAGAAAGGCGGGAAAACAGCCAAGGCTAGGAAATTGAAAATTTTCTTGATATAGTGTTTACAGGTTTAATACTATTTTTCCTTTCATACCAATGGAAAAAATATGTCTTCAATCTCCCCCTTTGACATTAGTATCAAAAATTGATATGTGCAAATACTAAAATTTTTAGTAATGTACACCATGTGTTCACCTTGTCATTATGACTCCCCCTATGTATATGTTGGTATAGTATATGTATGTGTATGTACACTTGACTTTATACTATTCTCCCTTTTCACCTTATCTTCTCCTTTTTGTCATATCATTTTCCCCTTATCATTTTTCTTTCTATTCATATCATTTTCCCCCTTTTTTGATAGTAAGGGAAAATGTGTAATTACTTACAACTTGTCAAAAATGTGGGAATGTGAGTTTTTCATGTCTTCCATCATCTTATCCCATTTCTCTTGAAGGTGTTCTAGAGCCATGTTCTCTAATGTGATCCTTGCATGGATATCATAGATTTTTCAGTGACAAACATCTCTGGGGTGGCAATTAATTGTCTTGTTGTTGTCATATGTTGCTGTAGTAGTGTAAGATTTGGTAGCAGTAGAACCTGTAGCCTAGTTACCTCATCTCTGAACTTTGCTTCTGCCTCTTGAATCTGAAGTCTCAACTTCTTTTCTTCCATTACCTTTGCATAATACAATTGTATTGCATTGTCAGTTTTTGAGAGACCTTGAGCACTAGAATTAAGATCTGCAACTATTTTGGCAATCTTTTCACTATTCTCCTTAGTGAATTTCTCTAATGTGCTTAACTTTAGAACTAAAGTGATTGCTTCTAAAATGATTGGTTCTAAATCATTTACTTGTTCAAATAGATTTACCTTGTTCATGGCCACTTCTTGGCTTATTATATCTATCAATTTGTACTGGTACTTTTTCTCTTCTTATTCTTCTATTTCCTTTTCTGCATCCACATTCTATGATTGGATTGTATTGGTAAGAACAAATAATTGATCAATGATAGATGCATTTTGATCAATGTCTATATCTGGTACTATCTGTTGAAGAATATCCCTTTTTGTCTCAAGCACCTAAGTTTCCTTTGTCTCCTTCTTAAGCTTATCTTGGATATATTTTCTTCGACAAAGTTCTGCATAGTTTTTTAGTTCCTCTGGATCCAATGTCCTCAGATCACAGGCTGGTATTTCAATAATCTCTTCCAGTATAGCTAGATTCTTATTTTTTTCTTCTTCTTCTTGGATAGATTTGTGGAGGGACCTATATGTAGTACCATAGAAATTTCCTTTGCTTGGTCTAATGTGCTTGATGAGGGCTTTGGAGTATGTGTACCTGTATCCTAATGCTTGGTGTCTATCAGTTTGGAGTGGACATCTCCACATCAACCTTAGCCTTATTTGCAACATTTCCTTTGGTATCCTTAGGATTGGTATCACCTTGTCTCTCTTCTTCACCTTTGTCTTTTTGTTCTCCTCCTATTTAATTTTTTTCTTCCTTGGTTTCTTTTTTCTCCCCGTCTTTATTTTGCTCATCAGATGTGTCTTTTGGTTCCTCTGCACCCTTATCCTTGAGTATGCTTGCATCCTTGTCAGGTGATTTATCATTTTCCAAGATAATCTTGATAGCTTTTATCAATAGTGTTATTTGTCCCAATATATCTACTTGAGAAGTATATTTTGTTGTGTCATAATCCTTGGTTTGGTCTAGGCAAACAGTGACATCTTCATCTTTCTTTACCTCATCTGCAGGATCTTCTTCGTTAATATCAATGACAATATTATCAGTGAATGTTTCATCTGCATTATTCATATCCTTATTAGCTTTTGTGTTCAATGTTTCTTCATTAACAACCTCACCATCATTTATAATAATGTGTTCTGGGCTTAGCTTAGCCTAATCTTCTTCATTATGAGGATCCTCGGTAAGAGCTAATTGTGGCTTGGGGGTTGAATCCTCCTTAGGTCGATTCATGATTTTATTCCAGATATCATCATTTTATTTGTCAAGCTCAATGAATTTTCTCTCCAGTACTTTTTAGGATCTTATTTTTGTTAAGAACTTCTATGAATTCTTGTTCACCATTTCATCAATTTCTTCCATCTTCGACTCAAGTGGCATAATTGAAACTAGGGATCTTTCCCTTATCTATTTTTCTTCCTTTAGTGCATATGTCCACCTTGCCAAAATTCTGTCAAGAAGTTCTTGTGGAATCATTTTATCAAATTGGATAGGCACATATTTGTATCCAATCATTTCCTTAATGATGGCATCTTCAATATTATTCTGCTCCTTGTGGTTTAGATTTAACCATTGTCTAACGTTAGGATTTGATATGCCACCTGATTTGGTGATTGATGTAGCAATTTCATCAATTGTTTTAGGAAGTTTACTCTTTACAGGTTGTTCTTCTTGTTTAGTATCTTCTATATCTTCCTTAGTTCTGATGAATCTTTTTCTCCTCTTAGGTTTTGATGTTTTCCATGTTTGAGGCTTCCTTTTGTAAGTCCTCACCTATCCTTTCTTGACCGGTGGTGAGTCTGCTTTAGCAATTTGACTCCTTTTCCATGATGCAGCAGTAGTCCTTGGTTTCTTTGATGGTAGTGGTGGTGCATCAAACTTTGTAGATTTTGAGTAACTCACTTTTTCTTCTTCACCAATGGGTGACTGTCCCTCGGTGTCATCCTTTTTTCCTGACTCTTCATCATTTACTGACAAATTTTTCCTCCGTGTCTTGACCATTTTCTCTTTCTTTCTATCAATTTTCTTCATAACTAAGCCTATTTTAATTCTTTCCTTGGCTTCCTCATAGGTTTCAAACCTAGATTGTGACTTGTCCAATGTTTCATTTATCAATGCTTCAATAACATTGGTGGCTTGATCTATGTTGATCTCATAGTTAAGTGGTGCTAACCATGCTATCCTCAGTACAACTGGTTTGATAAAGGTGTTATCAGTGTCCACCATAAAATAGATATCAGTCTTATATGTTTCTACCAGTTGTTCTGGTATCCTCATTCCTTTCTATTGTCTTTCCTTAAATCCAATAAAGTATTCATCCATAAATGATACAAAGTTGTCACCTAGTGACTTGATGAATTCACTGATTTGAATGGTCATTGGTTGGGTAGTATCCTAGTTGACATTACCGATAGATGGAAATAAGTTTTGGAAATAGAAAAATGTACACACTAAAAGTGATCGAAACTTACATGAATTGGACTTTGTAGACCTAATTGTCCCCATGTTTTCATCTAACTACTTCAGTAGAAGCTCGGATAGATATAACTATATACCCTTCTTTACAATTTTGTAAGCAGTGTCAATTGCTCCACATGCTATGTTGTTTAACCTACTAGATTGGTATATATTATATCCTAGTACACATGCACCAAACTTTAGTTCTGGATGGGTGATGGTGTTAACCTTCAATCCTTTATTATCCCATACTGCACCTGTCATGTTCTCAATCTCAGGATGAGAAGGATGTTTAAGTGCCTTGGCCTTGTTAGTTATAGGATAACCGGTCATAGCATGTATCACATATCTAGTGATCTATTTTGGCTCATCTAGTCACATTTTTTGGTCATGCACTCTGCTCAACACTATCTGAATAAATTTGGTCTTAAACTCACTCGAGAACATTAGGGCACATGTTATCCCTTTGACCTTAATGTATTTGTGTTCCTCCTTGATGGTTTCTCCTATGAAAAGTTTCTTGTATGCTTGATCAACTTCAATATCTCCTATCTCGGCGATCTTGCAATGTATGTCAGAATGGACATATTAAATCAATAAAACCCTATAAGATGGAATGCTGGAGAACACACCAGCATCATCTGGTTGCAAAGCAACCTTTGGATAGATTTTGTACTTAGGTTCTTCACAAGTGGAGTTCTTGATCAGATTAACCTTCTTCTCTTTGGTGTTCTTGATCTTGGTTACTCGTGAAGTGGTTGTCATCATTTCTAAGAATTTAGGGTACTTTTCATAAGACAAATAGTGAGCTCAGTGATGTTACTTAACCTTCTGAAATCTGTTATTGTTCAAAATCTAAATGTTGTGAATCTGCAAGTTAAACACTTTTGCAATCTGGTCACTATGTGATTTTCTTCACTCTTCTTATTCATTCTAAATCGATGGTGAATAATGAGCTCTTTTGTCACCCTATTTATAGATGATGCCCTAAGTGGTGCAATTAATGCTCTTACCCACTTATCGGGTGTCGAAGATGGAGTCGCTTGGGTGACATGCCAACTTTATTTTTGGTGAAAACATGATGCTCAGGGCAAGTGTCAACTCATTTTAATTTTCACTCGTTTACCAATGGATCTCGGTATATGGCGAAGACAGCATTTTTTTTATTATCAACGAGTCTTGGGTTACATTGACTAAATTTGTTTTCATATGTACACCGGCAATTCTCGGTAAGTATTGACAACTTAGATTTGTAAGTATACTGAAGCTTTTTGATATGCATTAATCAATGAGATCGAATTCAAAAAAATCATAACAATTAATACCATAGTGCATCTTTAATCATGCTAGTTTGGCATTTTAACTATGCATAATGGAACTAATGTAAAGTATAACTTAGTATAGTGCAGTTCCATACTTACTTGTTCATCTTAGGTGGGGGTGGTGATGTCACCAAATCTATTGAATAAGGTGTCACCAATAGCATTGCTTGGTCAAGCATCATTAGTGTATGTATCTTTCCTCCACATTTTGTTTCTCATCTTCGTAATGTCTTCAATGGTGTTGCCATTGGAAAAGGTGCTTGTCTCTGTCACTCAGTCTCTACAGTCCTTACTTAGATGACCAACTTTATGACAGTGTAAGCATGCCATTCCAGGGTTAGTCTAGCTCCTAGACTTTCTCATCCATTTTCTCATGCAGGTTTCTGCTATGTGTCCATATCTTCCACATGCTATGCAATTTGTACATGTATTGTAATCCCAAACATATGATTTACCGACTCTTTTCAGTTGATAAGCAGTTTCATTTTCTTGAGGCTTCCATTCTTTCTTTTTCTTCTTCCTGCATTCAAGAGATGTGTGATCATTCATTTTGCAAGTAGGATAGTATTTGTCCATGTAGTTTTCCTTCTTTGATTGTTTCACCTCAAATTTACCTGTATATGCTTTATGTCCTTTCTTGTTGCATTTATAACAATTTCCTATGAATGTAGATGTGGATTTAGGAATACCTTTTATTTTTCTCCTGCAAACATTTGATGTGTGGCTTGGTTTTCCACAGTGATTGCATGAGTGCTTTCTTGGTCTTGGATTTCTGTAGACATTCTTTGGATCAGCTTGGTATGTTGATTCTCCATTCTTGGTATACCCTAATCTCGTATTGTTGTTGACTCTTATTTGTCCATCAATAAAATCATTTATCCTTTTGGTACTTTCTTCAGCTCTCTTGATCATATCATTGTGATGTTATTGAATTCTTACTTCATGCTTCAGTCTTTCATTTTCTTCTCTTAGCTCACCAATAACTTCCATCTTTCCATTCAGTTCTATGTTCGTTCAGTTTTCCTCCTAACTCATAAGAATAATCTGATTGGTGATCTCATGATGATGTTTAGTAAGTCTTTGTATTTTTTATTCTTTCTCTTGTATCTTTTCAGTGATCTTCCTCCTGTCATCAATAGCTAGTGTTCTTTCTTTCTCATCCTGTCTACCATTATTCATAACCTCAATCATTCTTACCATCTGTGTCTCTTGATTGATTTGCAGTTATTTTACTTGTCTAGTCACATGTTGATTGATTTCATTTAGGCTTGTAATTCTTCCTTTAGATGTGTCTAATGTGTTGCTAGATGTTGGTCCTAAAGACTCAAATAAATCAGATATCTCTTCTTTATGATAGTATATTTCATTACAGTGAGATGCCATAATCTTTCTTTCATCTAGCAACTGTCTCATCTTGAATCTAGCTTCTTTATATTGTTCATAGAATATTTGTATCTCTAACTTTTGATTCTCAATACTCTTTTCTAGATTGTACCTTTCCATTGTATGATCTTTTCTCTTGAGTATTTAAAATTTTCCAAATAAGAGATCTAGCTCTGATACCAATTGTTGGAAATAATGGAATGGTGTGTATTGAGAGGGGAGGGGTGAATCACTACCCTTAAAACTTGTATCACTTAACCTTAATCCTTTTAGTAATCAATTGTATTGCCAACCATGTATGCTATTCTATCTTTTTGTATGTTATATCAAATCATAAACTCAATTAGCATGTAAACATTCATGAAATGTATTGACACATGACACAAGATTTGGTAACACAAAAAACCCTGTTAGAAGGTAAAAAATGTGGTGGGGATGAAACCCACAAAGCTTCACTATCTGCAGAATGGAAGGGGTCGGTTAAGGCTTACAATTTTGATCACTTTTGATGATCTTCCCTATTAGGAGTATCATGTAGAGATTGGTTAAGGTCTACTCTATTAAGAGCTTTAGCAACACTATTTAGTGTGCACTCGGTTAAGAGATTTACAAAGGATTGTTAAATCCACCTTTCACAAAGATTTCTTCTATTTTCTTCACTTGTTAGAATGTACTCAAAAATATTCATTGACCTGAGTATATACAATCTAGAATTTCTGATTACAGATCCAATAAAGATTACATGTATATTTATCACCTATAGTGATTGATCAATACCTTTGTTCTGCTCGGTAGCCTTGAATCTGGTTCTTGATAACCTGTTTCATCTTTTGTTGTTCTTCTGCATAAAAATCTCAGTCTAATCCATATATGTTCTTCTCGGCTACAATAATCATCACATACATGTTCTGATATATTTCACATCTATTTATACAATGAGTTTGACCTAGATTGATTTTCACGTATTACAATGATAACTCTATGATCGAAGGTTTACAACTTGACCTTGATCTCCTAGTTTGCATGTTTTCAATTAGTTAGAATGATTAAAATAATTACAATTACATTTCTTGTCCCTCAAAAAATGGATTTAAAGCTAATAAAAAAGATAAATATAAAACACAAGTGTTTTATCTGACGTGGAAGTTAGATCCACATTTCTCAGAATCTAACTTTCTCTCGATAGATTGGTGCTCGGGTTTCTCTATAATCTATAGGGTTCCTCTATTATCTTTTATGTCAGGTTACACTGTAATCTTCTTGTCAGGTTCCTCTATTAGGTTTCTTTGTTGGGTTCCACTTTTTAATATTTTTGGGTTGCACTGGTAAACTATGTCATCGAGTTCCCTTGTGAACTTGTATGTCGGGTTGCACTAAACCTGTGTTTCAGTGTTGGTGTTACCGATGGCTCAAAACTGTTTTTCTTTTCATACTAATGGAAAAAATGTCTTCACCTTCATATTCCATTTCCCTCAATTATGCATTGATTTATGCATACTAATTTGTGCGTCCACTTACCAATTCTGACAGTTGGTCTCTCATTACTATAAATTGAGATCACTTTGTCTTTCTTTGGTTAACCACTATCTCCTAGTATTCTTACTATCAACTTGTTCTTTCAAATCTTTGTGCAATTGTGTCATTGGAAAAGAGAAACATCAAATCAACTCAATGGAGAAGAAAGGAGAACATTTGAGCATCATTTGAAGGGGGGTTTTATGTTAATTGCATATGTTTTGAATTCCTATTTCAATGGCTTTAATGTTAGATTAGATGGGTTTGCATATTTTTTAGGGTTTTGTGGTTACTCTAGATATGCATTCTAAGCATTTTTGTAGTCTTACACTTTCAACCTAGGCAATGTAAAATGGTATGCATGTAATGAATTTGGACATATTTCCCAGCATTGTGCAACAAAGAGGGGTCAGATAAACAACTCAAACGGTCTGAGGAATATATTTTTCTATAGATGCAACAAATTTGGACATTTAGGTAGGTACTGTAGAAGCAAGGTTGTGAGCATTAAGGGTGCAGAGAACAATGATAGGAAAGGGCAACTAAATACACAAAAAAAAATTCATAAAGTAAAAGATAAGATGAATGTTTAGGAGGTGTGGAAGAAAATGAATAACATATGGCTAAAAATAATCATAGTTAACCATCTGGGGGTCTGCAACAGGATCTGAGAAAACCAATTCCACTGGGAATTGAAGACAAACCTTTGGATAGGGGGAGCATAGTAGCCAAATCAATTAAAACACCTTGAATGATTTGGTGCTTGATCTTATGAAGAATATAAATGATAGAAGGTTACAATACATAAGTTTTATAAGCTTCACCAAATGATTTCAACAAGATTTGAAGGTACACAAATGAATTTTGAGGAAGAGATAGTGAACTAGGTCTAAAGGATGAAATTATGGGTACTACTCATTTATTACACCATCAATTTAGAAAAATATGATACAAAAGGGAAAAAATAATCTTCATTTCACACAATGCAACCAAGATAACAAGAGAAAAGGTGATTTGAAGTAAATTTAGCAAGAATTAGAAGGCGAGACAAAAAGATTTGACAATTGTTTGTACACAAATCCTATCTTGACAAAAGAGGTGTTTTTCTTGTGCAAATATTTTTTATTTGAACTTATATCATTCTAAAAGAAGGGATGCACCACAAATTGTCAACATTACTAAGAAACCTCATCCTAAATTCAAGAAACATCCTTACAAGTCTATAGAAATTAACCCTAAGGAAGCCTTATCTAATGTACGCTATGGTGTCATGCATATTGAGGATGTAAGAGCTTATGTTCATTTTAAGATAGAAAGTTTAGGCACTAATTAGATCAAAGATTTTTATGACAAGAAGCTTATAGAAGGAAACAAGATTAAACTAGGATATCAAGCTCTAGAAGATTATAAATTTGTACTATTTGTGAACTTTCCATACATTGAAGAAGTAGAATGGATAAGATATATACTAAGTCAAATTAAAGAATAATTTATGTGTTTGGATTAGCCAAGGAAGATAACCAAGGAGGTGATTGAACAGGTCACTAGATTATGGTCAAACAGTGAAATACCTAAAATGAAAACCATGAAGAATGACACAGTATTTGATGGCATGGGTCAAATAGAAGATATATGAGGTGTAACTATCAATGATATTTGAGATGATGATCTAAAAATAAATTCAATGGTTGTTGATTATAAGGTATACCATTCCATTTGGGAGAATTCAGTAACAGGAATTGTCATTTACTCTACATACTAGATGTTTAAGGAAAGAAAAGAGTTTGATTTCTGTGAATTCATGAGACAATAGCTGATTGAGAATATGAAGAGAATCAAGAAGGATAAAAAGAAGAAATTCATGTATGGTACACTTACATTTTTCATATTCTTCTATTTCATGAGAAATTTCCTACAATAGGGAATGAAAACCGGTCTGATAGGAATCCAGTAGCAGTCAAAACTACGGATATAATTTATACCATGAATTTTGAAATGAGGACATCTTCAATTTGGGTTTATTTCAAAAAAATTCAAAAATCTATGAATCAAAGGGAAAGGATTCCCAAAATCATTGTTGAAAAATATGAAAAAGAATAATGCTTCATGGTAAATGTTGATGAATGCCTAATAAAGGTTGTAGAACCAAGAACATCATGGGTGATGCCCATGGGATATGAAGTTGATGAGTAGATCCTTGATCTATATGCCCAAAATTTTCTTGGAAGGCCAAGAGATCCCACTAAACCAAGATTTGGGACATACAATGAAAAGGGATTACAGGTGCACAAGGAGCTGAAGGCACTTGATATTGCAAGAAACGATAGAAAAAAGGTAAGCCATGTAAAGGATTTCCTAAATTATATTGGTATAGACACTACTAGAGAAGATGAAACTTTTGAAGTTGGTGAGCCAAGTTCTGCACCTACACAAGTCAGAGGTAGACAGACAAGAAGTACAACTGTTGCTAAACTAAAACTTCCCTCACCATCCAAAGAAGTGAAAAGGAACATGTCAGAAGAAAATAAGAAATGTGTTGGCAGAATCTGAGTGACGTAAGGAGGCGAAAAGAAGAGAATAATAAAAGATAAGAAGAATTTTTTATTTAGGATGATGATGAGAGGACAAACCCAGATGATGTTGTGAAGGAGATCAAAAGGAAAAAGGTAACAGAGGTACCTAAGCCTTCTAGGACAAAATAATAGATTGTAGATACCATGGTAAGAGGAGAAACCAAGCTCAAATCTAATGATCTAGGTATGTTAATCTACAACATGGTTAAAATTATTATGGGTAATGGTGATTTGAGGCTAGTAAAGAAATTTTATGAAAAATAAGACATAGAAGGAAAAAGAGAGATTGAGGAAGCAGTAATCAAATATATGTACAAGTTCAAGAGAACACTAATTGAAATTGCTTTTGAACTTCCAAAATATTTATATGATATTATTGAAACAAGGAAGAATTCACAAAATAAAAAAGGACAAGGAACTAAGAGAACTAGAAATAATTGAATTATGTCCAGTAATCTCAGTTGAAGAGATGAAAATAATGATGAAGAAAGATGAGCCATTATTGAGAATAAAAATAAGGATGGATAGATTAATGAAATATTAACAAGATGATATAGATGAAGAAACCAAAATAATAATGAAAAAACTATTATCAAAAGAAAATCTAGTGATGGTTTCTAAAACTCAAGAGGTTGGTACTTCAACACATGTATAACTCGGAAGTATAGAGATATATGATGATGTAAAAGGTGTTCTTTAGGTGGAAAACCTAACATGTACATGTATAGAGAATGTGGAGGAGATGGTGACAGTACAAATAAATGTGACTAATTCTATCAGTGATCCAAGTTCATCTCATAAACATACCACAATTTTCACCAAGGACAAAGATGATGTGATAGTAGGTGAGGCAGAAAAGGAAACAAGATAGGATGAAAATGCATCATAGAAAGTGCAAGTAGAAACAAAGGAGGTAAGGACAAAGATAGTATAGGTATACCCTCTTGATCATATTCTACCACTTCAATCAGAGGAGCCTAACAAAGTAGAGGTGAGCAAGGATGAAGTGAAGAGTGAATCAACAAAAGGGAAAGTAAGAGACTTTTCCAAGGAAGTACATGAATTCATGTCAAAAGAGATATTTGAGATAGATGATGAAGTTGTGAAAAGATCCATAGATCTATCTGTATTTTCCCCAATTCAAAAACTAAAACTAGCTCAGGTTGTTGAATCTCAAGCTAGAGAGGATATTCTTATGCACCATGTTAAAGATAGACAACTCATGGAAGAGGCATGTGAATTCTTTAGAAAATTGATGCCCAGATATGTAAGGGATGACATATTAACTCAATTAGAACAAATAGGGATTCTACTAAAGGTAGTTAGTACTCAATTTAAATCCCTTGAACAAGTTTCAGAGTTTAAGGTGTTGAGAGAGACAAATGACAAGAGGTTATGTGAGTTTAAGACAATATTTTCACATAGCTGGAACTTATTGGAAACCTGATTTCAAAAAATGAAGAGTGCATTAAATGATGGTGGACATATATATAGGTCATTCTTATTAATGAAAAACTTTGTTGGAGGCATTGAGAATAAAATTGAAGGGATTAAACTAAATTTAGAGTAGATAGCTCAAAATTTTAATCCTTTGAGTGCTTATCCATCAAAATGTGAGAGTCAAGTAATCTCTACCTTACAAGAAAATAAATCTAGATAAGGAGAAGGAAAAAATATCTTCCAATTTTAATGAGATAAGGAGTCTGATAGCCCCCAAGCTTAAAACACTTTTTAGTGTAGTGAAAGAGGCACAAGATGCCTTAGTGTCTTCAGGTCTAATGAGCTTATTAGGAGGCAAAAGCCAAATTCCTTCTATTCAACTACCATATTATAGTTCTAAGAACTCACAAGCAAGGTTGGGATAGTGATCTAAAACTTCTAAGGAATATTTGTGTAGATATATTTAAATTCATGTAAGTATCAATTTTTTTCCCTTGTATATAAGTATATGTATATGGGTATAGCATTTTTTGTAGCCATAGGCAAAGGGGGAGTAATAACAGTAAGAGCATAGGACATTTAATGGAAAATATTTTTCCATTGATGTCACAGGGGGAGTGTAAAGAGTGAAAAAAAGTTAGTTATTCTTTAAATATTGTTATAGATATAGACAACACTTTTTTGAGGAAAGAATCTATCCAATTTTACAGTGTATGGGCACTTAGCAAATTTTTCGCTAAGTGTTGCCATCAATGTCAAAGGGGAAGATTGTTGGAAAGAGACATTGTGTAGAATGAAGATTATGAATGTATGTTGTCATTGATAGAAATTAAATGGTATATAGACACATTGTACATGTGTGCAACAGGATTGAAGTTCATACTGGAAGTCAGTTGAAGATTCAAACAAGTGTAGAATGAAGAAAAAAGTCACTGAAAGGTTCCACAAAAATGTCCAGTGTGAACTACCGATGAAATATTTTTTGAGTGTGCATCTAATAGAAACTTAAAGGATGTAAAGAGATCCTTCCTGCCAATTTTGAAGGTCCGGTGATGAGTTTTTATAGGTTCTTAAAAGATATGAGAAGAAATTATAGAAAATAAGATAGTAAAATAAAACATGTTGTTGGATCTTTCTGCATACATCGGTAATGGTATTTGGAACTAACTTCAATGCTTAAATTAGATTTCCGACATAGTTAGCCACGTAATTTGAAGTTTTTTGAATAGATAATATTTCAAGAAGGATTTAGCTGACTAAGAAAACGTGTTACATTTTAATATTTTTGGTAAGTCGACATGTTTTGATAAAATCTTATGGTGCGTACATATATAATCAATCAGTTACGGTTTAATTTTGTGGATAAGGTAATAGAGATTGTTTGATGGTTGAAAAAAATAATCTCAGCATAGAGGAACTGGATTTTGATGAGGTTTACAAAGATCTCATACTTGTTGATGAAGAACATGTTGGTGTTTGGTGAAGATGATCTGGGTGTTGAACATGATAATTTATTATAGTTCTATAATTTTTCAAAACATGATGTATTGGAGGCAAGAGATCAATTTTACCAATGGTGTTGAAGATCTAATTGAAGAAATGACTAAGAGTTCAGTCAACCAGGTAGATGATAGTATGTGATATATTGTCAACCATATCCAGAGTTAGAGATCAAGTTAAGGTGTGTGATAATAAATTTATTATCTATAGAGGTATATTTAGTTATGTTTGTGATCACATCAGTTAGTTTGAAGATTTGTGCAAGTTATTAAGAATTTAAATGAAACTGACAAGAAGAACAAGAGACAGACAAAGAAAGTTTGGTTAGATCAGATCCTTGATCTATTTAATGTTTGTAAATGATTGTTTGTGACCCGATTAATGTTGTGTTGAATTTATTGAGTTGACCAATGTATTTTAGTACGATCATATTTGAGTTTTATGTCGGTGGGTAAAATTTTTTAGGGAAAAATAATGACTTTGATAAAGTTATTATAAAAGAAGGATGGGATTGAGATTTAGGGTTAATGTGGTGATTTTTAGACAATGCGATAAGAGATTGTGATTGTGTGAAGTTGTTTGATGCATAAGATGGCACTGTGAGATGAATTAAAGTGGATCTATCAGACACAGAGTATAATTTTCAGATCACTTATTCTTTGGTATTTCTCAAGGCAAGCCCTATTAGGTTTGCAACTTAAATCCTTTAACAAGGTAACTCCTAATAGGGTGAGAAATATCTTTACCAAGATCTAAAGCATAAATCCTCTAACAAGGTAATTCTTAGAAGGAGTTTGAAATCCTTTAAAAAGGTAGTTCTTAATAGGACTTGTATTAGCTCTTAACCGACCTTATGATACTCTTAATCAGGTCTTCCCTTAACAGGGTGTTTGTAATTTCTCCTAATAGGGAAAATTTATTTGGTGCACTAGTGAAATTTATAGATACTATTCCAAACGTGATTTTATCCATCTAACAAGGTTTTACATGGGAAAAATATTGTGTTAGGTCTACATTGTGTGAATTCTTTACTTGTTAAGTTTCTAGATAATATTTTCATTTGCATGTTGGGTATTGTGGAATCTATTTAAGAAGAGTTTTAGCTTTATGGATGCACTAATTCACCCCCCCCCCCCCTCTCAGTCCCTTTAAAGACTAATAATTAGTATTAGAGACTTGCTCCCTTTAAGTATCCTAACAACTCAGGGAGGATCCTTAAGGAAACTATGGAGGATTTTTTGAAGGATAGGAGGCAACTAAAAGAGATAGATTTCTCATTTAGGAATTGAAGAAAAAACTGAAGCAGTCAAGAGACAAAATAAAAGAGCTTGTTTAAAAATTAACCGAGATTCAAGACTAATTTGACAAACTATTTCAACAAAGTGGATCTTATGAGTCAGAGGAAGCCTTGGAAGAACTGTCACAAGCGAATGAGAAACTGCATAAGGAAAGAATATCAAGAGAGAACTAGAATCTTTTCCAATCATGATGCCTGAAGAAACATAATCAAGAAAGGAAGTAGAGTAAGCAAAGACAATTGTAGAAGAATCCCTAAAAGCAAAAGATAAATCCCTAAAAGATAAAGTAGGTGATCTTTTCAAATCTAAACAAGAGGTTGGTACATTGCATTCATATTTAAATGAGACAAATTAAATTCTACAAGAGACTATTGGAGGGAATCAAGAAGCCCTAAGGAAAATTTATAATATGAGTAATGAGAATGAGAAACTGAAAGAAGAATTGAAGAAGACTAATGATCTATTGAACAAATTCAATGAGAGCACTGCAAAAATTGATGAGAAGATAAGGAATCAAAGAAGGAGATGAAAAAGACTTATAAGAAGAAGGAAGTCAAGAAAGAGATGAACAAGACTTGGAAGAAGAAGGAAGACAATAAGGCATCAGAGGAATCCACATCTCCATCGGGTGTAGAGAATTCTTCATCAAACTAAGACTTCATGTGGCTTAGGGGGAGCAAGTATTGTTGAATCCATTTTCAGGTCCCTTATGTGTGTGTGGTAATATCTATTACCATATTAAGATGCAATAATGTCTTTTAGTACACATTATGAATTTTTGATGAATTATATGGTGTTTTGATCATTGGTAATGAGTTTTTGGGTCAATCGGTGAAAAATTAAGTTCTATCAGTAAGTGCATTTAATGTGTGTGTGTGTGTGAAGGAAAATAAAAAGGTTATTTTTTATTTCATTCGTACCTTACGCAATTTGAAATCTCTTATAGAGCTAAAGAAGCATTGATTAAAAGCTAATTTTTGTGATCTGACTGACAAAAGGAGATTATTCATTTTGATCTAAGAGAACAAATTGATCGAGTGTTGTTGATATTTTCAGGAAGAACCCCAGTTTCAAACTATTTGAGGTATTTATTTGTTATCTGGGTGGTCCCACAATAGTGTGTCCCAATTTTTTGAACATCCTGATTTTTGCTAAAATTGCACATTTTTAAGAAAATATGTTGATTTAAGCCTTGAGAGGTCCCATTTGAAGGAGTAAATTCAAAATGGCTAGATAAAAGCCTCTTGGATCGAAATCCCTTTGGTATAATCCCTCTACTCCTCACTCACACCTATAATCGAGTCTCCTTTGAACCCATCAAAATGCTGACAAAAAAACACTTTGACATTAACTTTTTGTTGTATAAAAAAAATTAATTTGAAAAACCCAAATATAGGATGATAGTACTCTGTGAAAGCTTTCCAATTATTATGAGTTATATATATATTGATTTTATTAAGACTTTTCTTTTTAAGTTTTACTAAACATAGGTTGTCTGACCATTTAGCGACTTCTCTGTTCGACGCTTCTAGAAAAATAGTAAATTAGGGGAAAAAATTATGAAAAATATGTAGGAAATAGGTTTTTATGTTAGCTTTCTATCAAAAAAAGAATAAATTAATTTCAATATATAGAGATAGAGTTAGAGCAATCAAAGTGAACCTATGTCCAAATTATAATTAATGTCACTTCATAACTCAATAAACTATTAAATATTCAACCAAATTGAATGAAACCAAATGTATTCCCTAGATATTTGTGTTACGAACCTAAATTCAAAATAATTACGTTCTTATCAGTTTTATAAAAAAAATTATGTTGATCAAAGTGAGTTTCACTCCTGAAAAATCCTGATTTTTCACAAAAATAATTTTTGGAGAAGGAAAAATGGATACAAATAAATTCCATTTTTAAAAAAATATATATATTTATAAACTACAAAAAAAATGATAAAAGTCACTAGTTTACATCATCTTCAAATTCTTAATGGTTTAATGACAATTGATGTTCAAAAGCAAAGTTTTTTTTCAAAATGTTCATTTCAGTGTCAAAGTTGGCCAAAAAGTGGGACACAGTTTTGTGGGATCACCCATCTACTTGTTTGGTTGATAATTTGAGATGGATACTCCTAAATTGCTTGATATTACTGAAAGACATCGACTGGAATTTAAGAGATATTCAGTCAAAATTATAGAAAATGACGTAGTGAGTGCCCTAACTAGCATGCACTAGGGTTTTCTACATGTAGAGGATGTTAGAGCTTATATCCATTATAAATTGGAAGACCTGGGATCAGGGTAAACACATGAACTATATGAGACATTTTTTTATTACAACATGGTGTTGAAAGATGAGCACAAATGTATAATAGTAAAAGGTTTTCAACATGCAAATAGCTATCCTAATGAATTGAAGATGACCAAGATAGATATGTCCAGAGAATAATTCATTATCAATTCATGTGGTTAGATCGACCACATAAGATTGCTAAGAAGGAAATTCATGTAGTAACTGGTCTATGTGCAACTAGTGGTGTGCCTTTTATTCAAACCATTCTGAAGAAGGAAGTGATCAAGCTAACAAAATCAAAGTGGGATGGTTGTGCAATGATTGTGAATGAACTTACAGATAGAGAGGTAAAGTATGCTTCTATTATTAATGCTTATAAGTTATATTATTCTAGTAGAATGAACGACGTACATTGTGGTTCTATTCATACAACATATATGATGATTAAGGAGAATGAAGATTTTTATTTGGAAAAATCTTTGAGAGAATAGTTAATGGTGAATCTGGAAAATATTTAAAAGGATAAGAGGCAAAAGTTTAAGTATGGACAAGTAATCATGTGCTTATTTTTCTACTTTCTGAACATGTTCCCTGGTATTGGTAACATCACTTTGTTAAATGATACCCTTTTTTTTCTTCAAATCAACAGTTGTATCAGACTCTTAGGTAATGACTTCATGAGTAAGGTGTGGGGATACCTTAAATATTTTTAGAAGAAAATGCATGAGAAGGAAATGATACCATCTTCTATTGTGTAAAAGTACAAGGATAGCATATGCTTCATGGTAGACACAAACACTTGTCAAATGGAATAATTTGACCCAAGGACCTCATGGGTGATGCCTATGGGTTATGAAGTGGAATGAGATATTCTAACTATCTTTGTAGATAATTTTCTGGCAACCAATTGATCCCAAGACTACAAGGTTTGGAACTTATGAATAAAAGTCACTTAAAGTACATTGTGACTTGATGAAACCAGTTATTGAGAGAAAAGTAAAGAAAGATGTTGAAAAATTCATGACTCAGAAAGATTGCACTAAGGATAAAATAGAGAAAGAAAGGACAAAGCATGATGCAAAACAAGAAAGTACATCTGGTGCAGCTAGAGATGTAGATGAAGTTGAATTTTTTGCTATAATTGATAGGGCCCAAACTATTTGACAGAAAAGAAGTGAAACACAAGTAAAGAAGTAGCAACCTTCTCCTCCTATCATAACAAAGAAGATACCTTTAGAGAGTGCTAAGCCTAAGGCTACAATAGTTAAGGAGACACAAAGCACAAGAAAGGTGATAGGAAAAACAAAGAAAGAAAAGACACAAAGAGATAAGAAAGTTGTTGATGAAGATAGTGAGAGAAATGAATCAGAGAAAGATCAAAAGGAGCTAAATGCTAGAGTTAAGAGATCCAAAGTAGTTGGTTATCCCACTAATAAATCTATTGAATCTAAACCTAGTAAAGTTGATTTTGGGAATTTTATGTGTTAAAAATATAGTTCTTAGAGTAAAGAAGTGGGGTGCATTAGTTGGTGTTAGAAATTTCTATGATAAGGTTAACAATAAATACCAATGGCTGATTGAAGATATTGTACCTTTTAGCATGCACAAGTTGAGCAAAGAGGCTATTAAATTTCAAGGTCAAATTCCTACAACATTAGATGATAAAATTGATGCAAGATGGAAGTGTGCACTTGAAAGGGACAGAGAGTTGGTGAAGTATGTTTTGTTGAGCCTAATGCCTGATTCTTCAGAAGAAGAGATTGATAATAAGGTAAAAGAAGTATGACCTCTACTTAGAATAAGAATAAGGTCTACACAAATGATGATAGGGGAAACTAAATCGGTGAAGGAAGTGATGACATGTAACCAATTGAATGCGTGAATATGTTAAGTTGATCACCAAAATGCAGAAAGATAATGCAAGACATTAAATTAGTTAATGGTTTGTATTGTCATTGATGTCAAATTGATATAATCTAATTGGTTATAATCAAAGTGTCAAAGACTTCAGAGAATCAAAGAGATAAAATATTATGCTTTTAGTAATGCATAAAAGACAAGCATTCACTATGTGACTTCAAACACCGATGGCTAGTGGAACCCAATGGACAGAGATCACCAAAATTTCAGTTATAGTGATGCCCAAGCAAAGAAACTAACGAGCATTACCAAAGAGAAGAATCACAAGCATTATCGATGGCCAGAATTACAGTGTTAACCAAAGAGAAGAACTTTTCAGTGAAGCCCGACGGACAGACAACCCCGACGGAGAAGCCCGAGGATAACTGGAGTGTTGACTAAAGCTATCAAAGAGTTAAAACACCAAAGTTAACTAGAGTTCAAAAATGACAAAATATCTAGCTGGAAGAGATAAATATAGACTTAACTGGTACTTATCATTTTTTTCTTCGACAAGATAAAGCCATAGATAATTAAATGATTTAAATTTTTTTTGTCCAATTGGAAAGAAGAGCTTTGCGAGATAAAATAGGAGTTTTTCTTTAAATCAGATTGGCTAAGATTGTGGATCATGTCAAGATCAAGAAAATCAAGAACCTAGAAACGGTGATATCATGTCTATAAAGAGACAACTTAATTCATTATGAATTAAGGTGGAGTGAATGATAAAGAGGATGCTGGAGAGAAAATGATGAAGAACAACTTCATACATTCCTAGTCAATCAAGCTGAGGAAAGAGCTAAAGATTTCTACAGACATTGAGCAACAGAGCATAGCATCACTGAGAAGAACAAAAGTGGAGCAAAGGTATTGAAAAGATATATTGGTTAGATTGGTTTAATGAGATTACAATAGATCTAAAAATATGTAAGTATAAGTTGTATATGTGAACAGATCATATTGTTTCAGTTTAACCATTGATTTAGAAAGTCTCTTAACCGAGCAGGATTTAAAGACCCTTTCTATATTGAGATACATCCCAAGGAGTATCAAAAAGTTTAATCATGAAGATAGCATGAGATTCCATATACCATTTGACAAACCAAAAGAGTTTGGAAAAGGAAGGTAGCACAGAAATGCCCGATATCAAGTGACAAACTAATCTTTCAAATCCTCTAACAAGGTCACACCTAACAGTGTGTTTGTAACCTTTAATAAGGTTGGCTCTTCACCAAGCTCAATTTAGAAGAGTGAAAATTTTGGGTTATTGGTCCCAAGTGGTTTTTCCCTTAACAGGGTTTCCACGTTAAAAATCCATGTTTCAATGTGTTTATGAATCATTACTTTAGTTTTTTTCATTACACATAGCTAATCTGGATTGATCGGTATACTCTAAGTAATTTATTGTTTTTTGGTAATTTGAAAGACTACTATTTGGTAAACATAAAGAATAAGTTTTAACAAAGCACTCTGAGCAGTAATAATTTGATAAGTATATTTGAAGGCATTCATCTTACAGGATTGAAGATAACAAGAGGCTTAATATTGTGGTACTTGATAGGATTAGGTAATACTGAGAGGGTGGGTGAATCAGTATTACAGCACTTATTTAGATTTTTCAACCAATTAAACATTAACCATATGCATGCAGAAATGAATATAACATAAGAAAATAACAGAGTATTCATAACACCATATTTTGTTGATGAGGAAACCCTGGCCAAGGGAAAACCCCGGTGGGGATGATACCCACAAGCATGAACTAAAGTATAGTGTCCCTATTAGGAGCTGAATATTATATAGTACATTTCCTTGTTAAAGGAATTGCAACCCTGTTAAAGGTTCACAACACCCTGTTAGGGGCCAACTGAGCTTACACCTCTTACAAAGCAATTTTGTTTACAAAGTGTTCTCAGTCATGAACAAAACAAGCATCACTAATGCTTAAATAGTTCCTTTATAGTTCATCAATGATCTATGTCATTCTCTTCTCTGCTATTACCTCTTTTTCTCTATAAACCATCATGCATCTTTACCAAAAATATATTGCATATATATCTCATATCTTTACAAAGTTGGCTCTTAGTGCAAATATTACAAATATTATAAATTCAGCTCCCAATACATTTAGTAAGACAAATTTTAAATACATAGTCGATGCTCTTACATAATCAAAGTGTAGGTTATCAACAACCAAAATCCAACTCTAATTGCCAGGATTCCATGTCATACTCTCTCAATCATCTTAATTTCCTATAGTACTTTGTTCCTTTTCTTCTTAGCTTGGAGCTTTTTTTGTTTTTCTCTTTTCTTCCATAGCTCCCCAAGGATGTCCATCTGTTTGGCTATTAGGCTAGAAAGATCCCAATTAGGAATCACAATATCTTCCTTAAGGTAAACTTCATCAGTAATTGTTTCCTTTTATTTTCCTTTGACCTTGGGGTGAGGTGAAGGAATTATTTCCTTACATTTTCCATCCTCATCCTTGTCCTCAGTGTTCAGTTGAAGTAGGTCATTAACTTTTAATGCACCAGCTGTAGAATCAATATCAACTCTAGAAACATTCACAGTGTCCTATGACTCAGTCTAGCTTGGCCCAGTGGTAGGTAGAGCCTAGTTCTTGGTTTCTACTAGACTTGATGTAGACTCTATGATCTTTTCCTTTCTCAGAGATAAGATACTTTGAATAGGTGATTGGGGTAGGGATGCCATCACTTCTACTGCTATCTATTGTGCATTAGATTCTTCAATGGTGTGAACCTTAGGTAAATCTTCATCTTTATCCTATACAAGAAGGTATGTACTATATTTCTCTATCTTATCATCTCCCTTGTCATCAAAAATTTACTTCCATATCTTTGTTGTGGTCTGCACAACATCCTCTATTTTCTTTCTCAAGATTTAAAAATTCCTAAACCTTGGAGTGTGATTATTCTAATATTTAGTCATAGCATCTTTTACCTCTTTAACATTCATAGTAGGCATGAATTGCTTCAATATTTTCTTTCTGATGTCATTTTCAATCTGAACTGCATTGTGTCAGTGAATGGTGATTTCCTTGAGAAGGTATTCAGTCATATGGCTTTTCAATTCAAATGGATCATACTTCCATCTTTCCATCTTCTCTAGTAATGCATCCTTAATCATCTTCGGCTCATCCTTGGTTCTAGAAGCATACTTCAGTGATTTGAGAGATCTCATGCCACTACCTTCTTTCAATTATTTAACCTTCTACTCAAAGGTAGGTGGTGGCTTCTTGAATGTAATTGTATCTTCTTCTTCATCTTCTTTAGGCATTGTCAATTTTCTTCTAGATCTTCTAGGCTTGCTTTCAGTGAAGACAGGGATAGAGATCTTTGGTATTTTATTGAGGGTTGTGATAGCTAAATGCGGGCCTCTAATTTAGCCATACACTTCAACATAGTAATTGTTCTTCAATCACATACATAAATGAATATAGATTAATTCAACCTACATGTGTGAATGAATCGACCTGTTGCCTCCTAGTGGGCAGGAGTATGAGCTTGCTCTCAGGTCATTGCAAGCTCAGTGACTACACCAAAGACCTAAATGAAGGATTTTAAGCTATTATAAATTATCTAAGATGATATGCATATACAGTTTGTTGTTCATCCAAGCTACTTAAGATTGATTTTAGAAGCACCAAATTGAAAAGTGAAAGATTCATTTTAAAATAGCAATTGAAATATGCTCTAAGATTATATTTGCATGCTTGAAATTAAAACAACAATGCTAAATGATAAATGCTAAGAAAAGAGAAGAAAATGCAGTATAATAACTTTAATAAAAATTAGGATCCTTTGTGAGGGAAAATAGTTTCTCTTTTATAGAAATCTCTCTCGAATTGACGGTCGAGATCGAACAAAAAGAGTGGCTCAGATTCGATTGAAGAAGCACAATCCCTATGCAAGTGATTCGATTGGTTGAGAGAGTTAGTTGACTGAACTGATAGATCAGTTATTTTGGAAACTTCCAAAATCAATTCACAGTTAACTAAAATGTTTCCAAAATGATAAACAGTGGAGAATCAGTTAACTGAGTGAAACTGGATTGTTTCCATTTTGATAATCAGTCAATTGGATTTGATGATGTCATATGCATTTTTAATAATTAAATTGATTTTGAATGCACATTTATGTTTTTATAATTAAATTAATTCCTTTTTCGATTTAATTGATAATTTTGTAATTTTTATTTAATTAATATGTCATAATATCAATTAAATAATTAACATAATGTTTATTTGCCAATGTAATGTGATTTTATGAATTAATTAATTAATCAAGTAAGATGATCGATTAGGACCTAGGGTTTAGGTCAGATCAGTTCAAATTGATAATTGCCTGTTTGATTTAGGACTTAGGCTCAATAAAGATTAGGGTTTCTTGATTAATCGCTGAGATTGGGGGTCTAGGGTTTATGTGACCATTTTTAGGTGATTACATTTTCCCCTCTTTGAATTGATGTGCGATCAGCGCATTGATTCAAAGAACTGTTACTGATGAGATCAAGAATAGTTTGATTTGAAGTGATGAAACCATTATTTTGAATAAGAAGACCGAATTCGATCTTGATTGGACAAAGATCGATCAAAAGATATAAAATGGAATGCTTAGTTTGATTTGAAGTGATGGAACTAAACATCTATCAGGAACTCTTAAACCTTTTGATTGGTTTGAACAAATAACCAGTTTGATTTGAAGCGATGAAACTGATTATCATTAAGAGATTTGATTAGCAAGAAAATTGACTTGATTTGAAGCGATGAAGCCAATTTGATCAATGTATCTGGTTTCAATAATGAATAGCTTGTATAAGACCGATCTTGTCTAGTTTTGAGTGTATTCACCACTATATAAGACCATTGATTAGGTTGCCTTGGATTTAAGATGATCTCAACTTGATTTGATGCAATGAAGCTGAGATGCCCCAAGCGATGGGGTTTTGATTGAGGATGTGATCACTGGAATGTTGATGTCCTGATCCTGCCCCCTCGAGAGAAAAATCAAAATATGGCTAGGTGCCCCAGTGATGAGAAGCAATTGGATTGATTAGACAATTTAGGAAGAAATTGATCTGATTAGAAAGAGGTCCCACATGGTTAGGATAGAATTTGTACTTGATGAGAGGTCTTGTTGACCGAGATTGACCAAAATTAAGATACATGGATTGATGAGAAGAAAAGCATGAGAGATTTCAATTGCTCGTGTAAGTGGTCAAATTCAGATTTCAATTTTGATCCTAAAAATATAATCAGGATAGTTGATTTAGCAAGGGGTGTCATGACCACTTGACGATGAGAAGATTGATCGATTAGAATCTCAGATCCTTCACATTGGAGAGAGATAAAGTTATTATGCTGATTTCAACACTATGCATATGCAAATGTAGATGCAGACTAATATGAATGCAACGAATGCAACCTAAGGTGTAGTCACTGAGCTTTAGCATTGAAAATTTTCATCATTGAGCATTTTTGGAACATCAGAGTCGATACAATTATTACTAGTGCCACTGTGACCATAAGAATATGAATATGACTTTCATCATATAAGATATGGGAGACTAACATAAGCATCGAGGCACAAAAGCTGAGATGACCTAAATATTGTTTCCAGTTTTGATAGTGCAAGAGCACACCAGTATCAAGGCATTCAAATCCAAGATAACCATGAGTGCGCGCTTGTGTAAACAAACAAGGAGATAGTACCGACCTCACCTTGGTGTACAAATAAAGAGGATCGAGGGATGTGAGGCGTTTCCACCTTAATGCAGGAGCTCTTATCACATACACCCAATTTATTTGACAGTGCTGGATCATCGAGACCACACCAACAAGTATTAGACAAAGAAAAGATTAGCAAAATTAATGAGAACAGACAGCATATGAATAAAAGTTCAGCATACTTCAGCCAATTTCAAAGTTTTTGGATGTGTATAGGTATAGGGTGTTGAGAAACACCATTGTGCATGTGAGTGCTTTGTGTTTGATTACTATCAATCTGTTGTTTACATTTGCAATATCCAATGTGTGTTAAGAAACACAGATGCATCCAAAGATAGTGTTAAGAAACACTATTGATTGTGGTGTTGAGAAACACCCATTTGTGTTAGTAGCGAGTTGTCCTTCAAAAATGACAAGATTAGTGACTCTGGTGTAAGCCAAAGATGTGATCAAATTGGGGACCCATGCCCCAAGTAACAAATAGAAATAACTGACTTGACTCATACTACAAGGACAAATTTGATTTGATTGCCCCCGGGTTATGACTCTGGATCGGTTTCAAGCCAGGAGGGTTCTTAGAAGAACTAGAGTGTCATGAAAGTGACTGAAAGATAGGTACAAATTGAAGCAAAGGATTGATGCCAAGATTGAGCATTGATAGATGGAGCGCTGAGTATAAGAGGCACCTGTTTACTAGGTTTTCACCTTCTTGGCAGAGATGTTACTAGAAGAAATTGACTTTATTTGAAGCGATGAAGCCAATTTGATCAATGTGCCTGGTTTCAATAATGAATAGCCCGTATAAGACCGATCTGTCTGGTTTCGAGTGTATCCATCACTGTATAAGACAATTGATTGAGTTGCTCTTGTTTTATGATAATCTCAACTTGATTTGATGTGATGAAGTTGAGTTGCCCCAACCGATGGGGTCTTTATTGATTGAGGTGATCATTGAAAACCTGGTAAGCATGCCTCTATCGCCATCCTCTTTTTTTCAATTTTTCAATTTTTTAGATTTTTTTGATTGATGCATCAAGGCACCTATTTCTAGGTTCTCACCAAGATGATCATTATTTTAGGACATTTTCCAATTTTTAGATTTTTTTAGGACATTTTTCACTTTTTAGATTTTTAGAGATTTACTGATCTCAAGCAAGATCACATTGGTTTGCCCCTAATGTCTAGCAAGGTAGAGGTCATTACAGATGGACTAGAAATTTTATAGATGTGGCAAAAAGACTATGATGGATGAAGAGGGTGAATGTGACCCTCAAGGACAGTCTCCTCAAGTTTACCCAAGCTAGGGAAAAAATGAATATCGCAATGTAGGCTTGTGGAGAAGTGCTGGATAGCATATAGGACAATGACCTGATGTCATGAAAAGCATGGATTCTAAAAGAGTGGACATGTCAAGATACTTTTAAGAACTTTTTTTTTCCATTTTGATCAAGACCAAGGGGTCAATAGGATAGGATAGGATAGCATGATCATGATAAAGGGTGATGGAGGTATAAGTGGATGTTTGGAAGGAATGCTCATAGATAGGCTTAGGATAAGAAAGATCATGATAGGATATCATGGATGAGAGAAAGTGAATAGGTTGATGGAAAGGATAATGCATGTCAGGATACACGATGCTCATGGATAGGTTCAACCTTGTCAAGATCCCCAGAAGGAACATGGATGCTCACGAGCTAGTTGGATGTAAGATATGATGGATAGGATGACATGGAAGGAACTTTCCTCCAAGTGAAGAGTGCAAGTAGGAGGAATTACACATGACGCTTATTTGCCAAGTTTTCATCATGGTACTTATCCAAGGTGCCACAAGAAGTGGTTTTCGCCATAGGACGGATTGATTTATCTTTGCTTTTGCTACCAAGGTGCCTTTTTACTAGGTTTTCACCAAGGCACTTGTTTTTTTCTTTTTGTACATTTGATTTTATGGAGGAACTATAGCTTCATGCTCTTTAGATAGTGTTCCTTTGAAATATATGTTATGATAGCCCAAGGCCACTTAAAGTATGCTCAAAGATGCTGATAGGGTGATGGTAGAGAAGAATGATATGGAGGATACGGAAGATAATAGCCAAGGAGTTATGTGATGGATTGGATAAGAGGGATGGAAGGATATGATGATAAGATCAACATCGACACACCCCTTGAAGAGTAGTGGACAAATGGAGGAAAAGTGGATGGAATAGTTTGAGGCTTTGATGTATGATTGGATATGGATCTTGGTATACGAGGACCCAAGATGGATGAAGTATTCAAGGTAATGGATTTTGGGACATGAGGACCCAAAATAGAGTTAGAAGATGGGGGATGTTTAGCTGAAGATGAAGTGGAAGACTTTGGAAGCTTGGATGCCA
>MU226068.1:8922437-8958536 GCA_018584345.1 Thuja plicata | reverse complement strand
TTAAGAGAGACTTGGGAATCCACATAGATTTTGATTTTCTTTTTGTATCTAAGTCCTTTAGAAGAGACTGAGGAATCCACATAGATTTTGATTTTCCTTTTCTTTTGGATGATGTAGAACGCAATTCATCCATGATGGATTTAGGAACCCATATTTTCTTTGATATTATTCTTTGCTTGGAATTAGAACGCAATTCTCCCATGATGGATTTAGGAACCCATATTTTCTTTGATTTTATTCTTTTCTTAGTGGACCTTTGCGGTCTCTTTGTAGTCACATGTCGATTAGATGGGACATAGTGATTTTCATATATAAGTGGATTCTTCAATTTTTTATTTCTTTGTTGCACATCCAAATTGCTTCCAAAAGACTTGGGAATTGTGGATGAATAGGATCGATATGACTGGTTCATATGGATTGGTTGATAATGAGATTTCAAGGATGTATGTCTTTGTTGACCGTGATAGGGGATAGGGTAAGTGGATGGATGGATATAAGGATCCAATATGGATGGAAGGTTTGACGGTTTCAGCAATGATGGATTTGGAGGATAGTGAAGGCTGATGCATACATTTGAATGGAGGGATATAAGGTGTGGAATATATACCAATATCTTTAGAGTGAGTTGCATGACCAAGGCTCTTCTCTTTTGAATTCATCTGTTTATCAATAGGTGCATGAGTAGCATTCATAGGAGCAATTGAAGCTTGAGAGGATTTATTGTTATGCAAGGGATTTAGAGGAATGATGTTTTATGGAGGTGGATATGGAGGAGCATGACAAGGAGATGATGGGATGCTCTGATCTTGACAAGGATCTTTAGATGGTGTACAAACCTGATTTTCAATAGGCCCATTAGAGATGCCAAAAAGGATATCTTGATCTTGCTTGGGAGATGGATAGATATCTTCTTGGAAGATATGGATGGGGATGAGAGAACCATCATGGGACTCTTGAGGTATGTGACTTTGATCAACTGTTGCATAAAGATGGATGGCATCTTGATCTTGATCATTACAGGTATTTGTTTCTTCACACTTTGGATTGCCCTCTTGACATGGAGCCACTTCTAAGGATGAGGTAGGAGTTTTAATCTGCATAATAGATTCTTGACACGCTAATGGACAATCATTTGTAATAGGCATTATAAGCGTTGAAGCACATGGAAGCTTTGGGTCAATGATCTTTGAAGCCTGAGAAAGACTTACAGACGTATGCTGATTAGCTTGGATCTCTTTTAGAGATAGTCCTTGAGGGTAGACATAGCCATCATTAGGCTCAATGCTTGATACAAATGATGAAGCTTTAGGAGATGGAGAAATGGTGGAGGAAGTAGATGTGATATGGGAACCGTTTCTAGACATGGATTCTAGATGTCGATCATGATTGAGATTAGATGAATCATTAGGATTTTCCACTTTGATTATGCCATCATTTATGAGATCTTGGATTTTATGTTTCAACTCCATGCAAGATGAAGTTTTATGCTCATTATGTTGATGATATGCACAATAGTTACTTAAGAATCTTCATCCACGTGATGTGGATTGAGGTAATGTGATGAGATCATTATCAAGAAGTTCTTCTAATGCAGATTCATAAAATTTCCCCAAAGGAGTGAAGTCTCTCGTGCATTTAACCCAAGGTTTTTCTTTCATGATGTTACTAATCCCTTTGGACAAAGACTTCATGGTGTTTTCAGCAACTTTTAGGGCTTTGGAGCCACTCGCTTGATAATGATCAAATAGAAAAGGATAGATTGAGCTTGATGATGATTTGTTGGATTGTGTATCATTTTCCCCCTTTAATTCTTGGATTTCAAATTGGATAGTTTGAAGTTGTTTTGATAAAGCTTCCATAAGAATCTCTTCTTGCACATTGTTAGGACCATAAGGTTTAGCCCATTTTCTTTTAGACATTGTAAGATTGGGTTGATGCACTTGCTTAGAATATTGTAGAGGAGGTATGATGAATCGATTGATTGACTGACAAGTGCTAAAGTGATATCTAAAGTGTTGATTAAGTCCAAGACCAAAGGACAAAGGAGATAAAGTCCAACTAAGAGAGAGAAGCAATGACTCTGATCTTGAGTCAAGGTTAACGAACCTCCATTCACAACTCAGGATAAGGACAGCGCAGACAAAGATGATTAAGATAACAAGTCACTTGGACTAGCATAGAAAAGTCAGATTGCAAGACAACAATGAGTTAGACTATCAATAGATTGCAGTAAAAGATAGACTGGTAGTGATGTTGTTGAGAACATAGATTTGTGAAAATTTGGACAGAACCTTCACAATAGAATATAGGATTGGATAGCAAGTTGATAGATTTCCAGAGTTTGATATCAGATGTAGAAACTCGGACAAGAGTTGACAGCTAACACCTAGAAGTGTAGATTTTGAATCGTGGATCACTTTGATGTTTGATCTGAATGTTTCAGATGAGATATGATTGACAAGTACCAAAAGTGTACAATTTTCTAGATTGTTTGATTGTTGGATTGTTGTTGTTTCAGTGAACACTCATGCAAGACACATCATGAAGATTTTTTGTTGTAAAAGAAAATAACAGACACACCATGATCCTAGGATAGCCAGGGAAATATTTTTTGAGTTCCCACTTGAACCAAAGTTCAGCCATGTCTACTTATAGCGGACAACTTAGAAGCTTGGAGGCACGGGCTCCTCCTTACATGTGCACTCACTTCTCAAGCACACCAAGCTTCGAATCCCAAGGGTAATCACTTCCCAAGGGACCGTTGTCTCTACTAAGAGCCATGAAAGTGTAGGACATCTTAGTCAGTCTCTGACCTTCCACGCCAAGAGATAGAGAGATTTTTGATACTAGAACAAAGTTTTTAGTAAGGACATCCATTCAGCTGGTTGTGATCAAGTCATTTTCCCAATTAAGGGGGCTCTCCCAATCCTTTCAAAGCAAGGCTTTCACCTTAACAATGTAGGGACTTTAATGCACCACTAGGGTACTAGAGGAGATTTTGGTTGTCACAATAAATTCACACCTGTCCACTGTGAGACTAATCACAATAGCATTTTTTGTATACCGGTTTGGAAGGGCTTAGCTTTAGCCTGTTACCAGTTGGACAATCCACTCTCACCGGCTCTGTTAAAGCACTCGGGAGGTAGCCACACTAAAGGATTTGTATGAATTTCTCTTTCACCCAAGATTCATGAAGGTGAGGGGAGAGGATACGTCCATGCAAATCTTTGGGTTTACAAAACTAGAAGACACTTCAAACAAAATAAGAAAATGACAATAATGTTTCTGGATTTTTTATCATCCCAAAAGGGCGAGAGCATAGTTTCCTGACATTATTGGCATTCCTAAAACATCAAATAAATGTTCATTTTAATAATTCTTTCATGGGGGTTCCTATTTTAAGAAATAAAAAATAAGATGCAAGAACATTGTTTTATGTTCTATCGATCAAAGGCAACCTGCAAAACCAATTCGTAAGTAGTTTGTGTTTTAGTCTTCTTTTTCAGCGTCCTGCAAACCACTGTTATGAAAAACTTACCTATTCCTGCACATGCAACCCACTGTTATAAAAATACATAAAAAAAACAAAACACACAGCTTGCCAATCCCATGTGTTAGAAAACCAGGTTAGTCAAAGATAATATATCATTTTATAATAAAAAAAAACCTGTTGTCATAAAAATTAGGTTCTAACCAGTCTGCACTAAATCAATCATAACTTTTGCAAATCTAAATGAAATTAATTCAAACTAGTGGAAAATTAAAGCTAACTAAAATACCTTTCCAGAAATATAAATTTTGGATCTGTATCATTTCATATGTGTATGTAACAATAAAAACATCAGTCAAATTTCTGGAAAATCAGGTTGACTAGTCTGCACTAAAATGACCATAAATTTTGCAAATCGAAAGGAAATTGATTCAAACCAACATAATCTAAAATTTAACTCAAATACCTTTCCATTAATATAAATTTTGGATCTGTATCATGTCATATGTATATGTACCAATAGAAACATCAGTCATATTTCTAGAAAATCAAGTTTGACTAGTCTGCACTAAAATGACCATAGCTTTTGCAAATCCAAACGAAATTAATTCAAACCAATGGAATATGAAAGCTAACTAAATACCTCTCCATAAATATAAATTTTGGATCTATATCACATCATAAGTGAACATAAAAATAAAAACATCAGTCAGATTTCTGGATAAACAGCCCAGAAATTTATCACAAAACTCACAAAAATTAACCTTGTGGTCATGGGTGCGAGCCCCACGGTGGGCGCCAGAAATGTGATAGATAAATGTGGGCCTCTAATTTAGCCATACACTTCAACATGGTCATTTTTATTCAATCACATACATAAATGAATATAGATTAATTCAACCTGCATGTGTGAATGAATCGACCTGTTGCCTCCTAGTAGGCAGGAGTATGAGCTTGCTCTCAAGTCATTGCCAGCTCAGTGACTACACCAAAGACCTAAAAGAAGGATTTTAAGCTATGATAAATTATCTAAGATGATATGAATATGCAGTTTGTTGTTCATCCAAGCTACTTAAGATTGATTTTAGAAGCACCAAATTGAAAAGTGAAAGATTCATTTTAAAACACCAATTGAAATATGCTCTAAGATTAGATTTGCATGCTTGAAATTAAAACAAAAATGATAAATGATAAATGCTAAGAAAAGAGAATAAAATGCAGTATAATAACTTTAATAAAAATTAGGATCCTTTGTGAGGGAAAAGAGTTTCTCTTTTATTGAAATCTCTCTCGAATCGACAGTGATTACAAGGGCCAGCCTCTTCCTCTTCTTAGGAGGCTATGCTTTTACCTCTTCCTCTTCTTTCTCAGGTTCTTCTTCTTCTACCTTTATGTCATCCTCTTTTCTTTCAGTGATCAAAGGAGGAGATTCTGATGGCTTTCCATATTTCTTTCCAAACTTCTCTATTATCTTCCTTCCTCTGTTCAAGATTTTAGGAATCTTAATTTCCAATGATATTTTGCCCTTAGCTTCTTCATAAGTACCAAAATATGATGCTTTAGGATCAAAATGCTCATTTGCAAGAGCTTCAATGATGTCTCTGGTCTCATCTATGTTAACCTCATATGTAGGAGGTTTCACCCATGCAACCCTAGGCTTGGCTGCTTGGATGTATACTTTTTCATAGTCAGCTAGGAAGCATATGTCATCCTTATAGTCTTCTACCAATTGTTTGGGATTTCTGAATCTATTCTACATTTTCTCTCTGAAAATTTCAAAGAAATCATCCACGATGCTTTCAAATTTATCTCCTAATTCTACTATAAACTCATTAATCTGATAAATTATAGGTTTGTCCTTCTTCCATACAACTGGACCTTTTGAAGGGAAAAACTTTTGAACATAAAAGAATATGCAGACCAGGAGTGAACCAAACTTACATAGATTGGTCTTAGATGCCTAGATGTTTTCCATGGTTTTGCTCAATTGGATGAGCTGCAACTTGGCAAGGTCAAATGATAGATTATTCTTCACCACTTTGTATTCCAAGTCCACAGCCTCACATGGTACATTGTTTGGCTGGCTTGAACTATATATCTTATGTGCAATCATATGAATTCCAAACTTCATCTCCATGTCAATGACTCCATTCAACTTCATACCTCTTCCATCCCACTCGGAAAGAGTCTTCTTGGCTAGGTCATCTCAGGGTAGGGTTTTGGTTGCCTTAGGTTTTTCTAGCATTGGGTACCCTGTCACTTGGTGTACCATCATCTTAGTGATCTTCAATGGTTTCTCCAACCAGAGATTCATGTCATGAGCACAGCTCAGAATAAACCTAATCTATTTTATCTGAAAGTTCTTTGGCATATGGAAGATGTGGGTTAAACCCTTTACTTCAAGGTTTTTGTGTTCTGGCTTCAATTTCCATCCACACAAAGTTCCTCATATGCTTGATTCATCTCTAATGTGCCTAGTTGTTGAATGGTGCAATGATAGAAAGATCAAATATCATGAATCAATAGTATCGTAGGAGGAATTTGGGAATGGGTTCCCATTGGATCTATCTCTTCTACAATCACTGGGTGAAGTTTGGACTTTGGAAGTTCACAGACAAAATTCCTCACTAACATCTTGGATCCCTTCTTGATCTTACTATTGGATGAAGATGCCATAATGCACAGAGGATTGATGAAACTTCACTGCAACTAAAGATTTCAAACACAAATTCGCTCTGAAATCGCTAATCACTCTGTAAATTGTAAACTTGGTAAATAATAACCCTTCAATTTCATCATAGGTTTTCATTAAATTCTCCGTACATAGTAGATGTCATAGCTCAGGTAGTTCTCCCAGACTTACTTGGAAGCTTGGCAATAACTAACTTTGCATCTTTGAAACCATACAACCCTACTTAACTCAATTAAGCCTGAGTAACTCGGATGTAACTGAGATCCTGACTCAGTTAGAACCATAATGTGTCCTAGTGCATCAATATGAAGATTTGGACTTGCTAGCATATCTGGAACCGATGTATGATGGCTTGTATGCAAAGTTCCAGTTATCTCCTTGCATCTTTATTCAGAGATGGTGGATCCACCCAATTCACTATTTTGGGTGTCATTTGATCCTTCATTGTTTTGGTTTGAATTCTTAGGAGACTTCCTTACCCATTATTGACTCATCTAAGTTCTGATTTTAGAAAAATTTGCTTTTCCTTTCTCAAAACCAGTATCCACTTTTTCTCTGTTCATACAATTCTTGCTTAGATGACCGAGTTGTTTACACACATAACATCTCTTAGTAGGATTTATTTTTCTGAGATGAGTCTTTGCACATTTTGCACCAATGTTCCCATACTCACCACAATGACATCATCTTCTCCATTTGTTGTAATCCCAACCAAAAATTGCTTTAGCTAATTGTTCTACAGGGTTCCATTTCTTAGTTTTGCACTCGGAAGACTTGTGACCTTGTTTGTTACAATTGAAACATTTTCCTTCAAACTTAGGTTTCTCAGTGCATTCACTTGCCCTATGTCCATTTTTGTTTCACATGTAGCATTTTCCATTAAAATTTGAATTTCCATTGCTCCAACACTTATTTGATGTATGCCCTAACTAACATGTAGGTTTCTTGTTCTTTTGAGCTCCTTACTATGAGGATTCACCTTGTTCAGTATAACCTAATCCAGTATGTCCATGATGTTTGAATTGAGTTTGTTCTATCAGTTGATCCATTCTTACTTATGAATTCATCATACTCTCATTTTTTTTCTTTTTAGTATTGAGATCATTTTGCAGTCTTTCATTTTCGGTCCTTGGATTGATAACTTCTTGATTTGCACTGTTGAGTAAATTTATCATATCTTCTTGCTGAAATGACAAATGATGGATTTTATTTTCTTTTTCCTCTAATCTTGTACTTATAAATCTCTTATCTTCTTGTTCCATATCTCTGTCATTTTCTACATAGTTCTTTTGTTCCATGACTTCACATATTCTGAATGAATTTCTTGATCTCTCTTCAACTTTCTGACTTCTTCATGTAAATTGAGATTGTTTGCAAGTAGGTCTTCAATGGCTGCATCAGCTTCTTTAGAACTTCTTTCTTTTCATAAATCTTCAATTCTTTCTTCTATGTACTTTTTTTCATTCATTTGCACTGCTAAATCCTTTCTTCTTTTCAGGGAATGAGAGAGTTGCTCCTTGAGTTTTCTGATTTGATCCATGACCACTTGTAGATCTATCTTTTCATTTCAATGGCTTTCTCTAGTCTGTATATTTCCATTTCGTTTGATTTTTTCTCAAGCTGTTAAACTTTTGATAAGAGAACCTTTTCTCTGATACCAATTGTTGGAAATATATTGTAGGCTAGGTGGCTGAGAGGGGGGGTAAATTAGGAACTAATTAAAATTATTCACTTTTATCCTTTATTAGATTGACTAATATAATTGCATGCATGGAACAGAAAAGAAATAAACATCCATAACACGTGACACAATATTTGGTTACCCAAAAACCTTCCAAATAGAAAGTAAAACTGTGGTGGGGATGGTACCCACAAGATTTAGTATTGTAGTAATAAATTTGGATGGTTAAGGCTTAGAATTGACCACTTCTGATGGACTTCCCTGTTAGGATAAATAAGGACTATTAGGTTCACCTTGTGAAAGAATTTATACAATACAATAAAGTATGCACTCTATTGGGAGATTTGTGAAGGACTGTTAAGTCTACACTGTTAAAGGATTTTGACTGATGCACCTGTTAGGATGAACCAGTGAATGATATTCTCTGCAACTCTAATTTGTTGAATAAGATCCTTTGAAATAATACTGATCACCTAAATGTGATAGATGAGTCTCTGATGTTCCTTTGTACTGTTGTAGCCTTCTAATCAATCTACCACTTCATATTCACATCTATAATTGATTCATATATCTATACTCTTACTTATGCTTCTACTTCCGCTTCTCGATAAACAAAGTATCTTACATATATATCTATCCAAATCAATAACCTCCATAAGTTGGCTACTTATCATATTTAATTAGTATCAAATAATATGTGCTAATTCGGGCCAATGTTGATACTCAGGTGATATACTAACACTCGGGCGACACAGTGAACTAGCAACTCTAGCACTCAATTGACACTGGGTGCTCGGGACACATTGATCACTCATAGATGGTATGCCACTCGGGTAACACTAGTGACTTGAATGATACTGTTATGAACTAACTCCTCGGTTGACACTGCAACTGCTTAGCTCGGGTAACACTTCAAACTACTAGCTTGGTCAACATTGTATCCATATAAATGACTAAGTGTTTTGGCACTAATTGACAACATGTATTTCCATAAGGTCTACAAATCCATCATATAAGTGTCTCTTTCTAACACTACCTTAATGAGTAGAGTGATGAGACCCATATTTTGTATAGCCACATTATCAAATCCATGAATAGGAATAGAATCAGGATTTATTGTGGAAAGATATACATTTATTTTGTTTAGCAGATCAATGTTGTAAACATTGAGCCCTGAACCATTATCAATTAATTTCCTACTAATAAGATTTCCATTTATAAGGATAACAACCATTAAGGATTCATGTTAATCTTGAATTTCTTTAGGAGGAAAATTGTCTTGAGTAAAGACAATTTGTGTTTTAACATTAGTAGCATGCATACACTCTAAGAAAGAAGTAATATTAGGTTTCACCAAATATGGTATGGTCAAGTTTGATAATTATTTTTTCAAGGCGTCTTGATAAGTAGGAGAAGTTTGAAGAAGTTCCCAAAGGGAGATCTTGGTGGGAGTAGCATGTAATTGTTCTACTAAGTCATATTCACTTTCAAGATTAGAATATAGATGAGGTGTTGAGGGAATGACCGGTTGAGAAGAAGGTAGGGGATTTGAAACAACAGGATTAGTAGGTTGAGGATTATTCCAAGTACAGTATGTATGAGAAACTTCTTGGTAACTCTTAGCAAACTCCAAACAACTATTTGGCTTCCATTGAATAGTTATGGCTGACTTATTAGGAGTTTGAAACATGCTAGATTCACTACAACCCTTAATAGTAATCACAGGTTTGAGTGTTGGTGAATGATATTTTTGAGAAAGTTAAACAACTACCTTTGGTTTTTCCACATTGTTAATGTAGATATTCATAGGAAATAAGTTAATTAATCTTTGACAAAAATATGGTTTATGAATCGCAGAGGAAGATTGAGTAGATATAATGTCGAAAAGAGCTTCATCTAACATATCAAATTCTTCACTACTAAACAACTCATCAAAGACTCCAAAATCTTGTATAAATAAATTAGATTGTACAAAGAGTAAAAGTAAACTATGACTAATTAAGAAAACAAATGATGATGATTTTTTTTCTTTTGAAATGCAAAATGAAAAGATAACTAAATTAACACTAAATGTAAAGGAAATGCAATATTTTTTTATTGTTTTTATGATTAATGAAAAGACACATACAAAATATAACTAACCAAATCAAAATATATAGTGCATGATAGAGATGGGTTCACCAAAATGTGCAATGGAAAATTGGGATCACTTAATAGGATCTAAGTTCCTAATATATAAGGAACATTAGAATAGAAAGCCTCCTCAATTCAAATCGGATCAACACCACAAGAGTAGATGAAGTGATCTTAATAATGGATTTGGGTCAAAAGGGATTTCTATTCCTTTGTTTCTTAAAATTGGGAAAGAAGATGAATTTAAAATAACTACTCAATGATTAAAACTATCTAAATTTGTAATTACTAATGCTAATTAAAGAGGAAAATAGAAATGAAATGTGTGTACCTGGAATGAAATATGGATGATAGAACTTCAGATCGTATATATGGACTCCTATTGTACAATAGACACCTGTAATTATAGATCTCAGATCCCAAAACTATAATATGTAATCCCCAAAATTCTCACTGATTTTATGAGGGTGCGAAACATTTGGAATATTCTACACCTAGGTTTTTTCTCCTAGACAAGTTGCAGACTCCCTGTCTTAGTCCCGATATGCCTCATGTACACTGGTAGATGATTCTATATCCTTTTTAACTTGCAAATCTGATGGTTTGTGTGTGTGGGTTCCTATTTAGGGGTTTACCTTGTTCAACCCCCTTGTTTTGGTGATTTCCACGTCGATAAATAGCTGATAATAAGAGATAAAAAGCGCGTGTTGTGCTTGTAAATTTAGAGTGTGTGTATGTCTAAATTGTTATGGTAAAAGTGTGTAAATAATCTATCCTAGTGCATTAGAGTAAACCCTAAATGTAATGAAATCAATATATATGTGATTGAAAGCATAAAATTAACATAGATCTGAAATGTAGAGAGATAAATATGGAGCACAAAGATGCAGATATAAAAATGACAAGAAACTATACCCAATCCTAGATAGGAATTGTACAAGCCATTCAAGAGTTAGTAGTCTCCTAATAATCCTCACAATCACTTTCAAACTCCATATTTCGATGTAGATTTGATTCTAGAAAGAGTGCTTGAGTGATAAAATGATTCTTGATTGAGAGCTTTACTTGATGATCTATTATAAATTTGATTCCACAAGCCTTCACTTCATGAGATAGATTCAAATTGGGGCCTTCACCTTGCAATTGATTTCATATCCTATAAATGAAGTATCATTCTTTATTTTATATAAAATCAAAAAGATCCATATGCAAAGGTCAATTTTAGATCTGGAAATACCTCCAAAATGCCAACCCGGGGTCCCAATTCAAATTTGGGCCCAGAACCCAAGGTGCAGAATGTTTAAAACATTATGCGCCTTGGTGCACAATGTTCTAACTTTTGTACACCGTAGGAAAAAGGGCCAAATTTAGTTGGGAGGTCCCAGGTAGCCGTAGGGTATAGGTCTCAAGCCAACAATTAGTTTTGGGTTCGCGAGATAAGAAAAATGCAACTAATTGTGTAATAGGGCATAGGAGATGAAAAAAAATGTCGTGTTGAATGAAAAATGGAGGATCTCACTTAGGGACAATATCTTACCTCAATTTTGCAAAAGATTAAAGAGAGAGAAGATTAAAATTTGACGTTAGGTATTCATTAAGTGCATATGTGAAGTCCTACAATGCAAACTATAGTGAAACATACTAAAGAGGGTGCTAAACATTCATAAAATTATTTACAACTGAGGTGCTTACAATTTAAAATGGTACACTCACACATGTGTGTGGTCATCTCACAACCTACCATAAATAGTATGACTTCATTAAAAGGTATGAAAATTTACCACATGCACCTCCATTTTTAAAAACTTGGTATGCATTTTTTTGTTAAATTATGGCATGTAATCACAACACAATTAATCAATAAGCATATCTAGAATGAGTAAATATGTATCTTTAATAATCTCAAAGGACCATCCACACTTGATGACCTTGTTTTATTTATTTGGGGGAGGGGTATAGGTTCCAACATTATTAATATGCAAACCTTATAACATGCATTCTTTAAATCATGCATACTTTTCAAGACATGGTGGCCCAAAATGGATACATGAGATGATGGGAATATGGTAGGTTTTGGGACAAAATGGCCAAAAATATATTTGAAATATGGGGGATAAATGTATGGAAGCTTGGAAGAATTTAAAGTGGATAAATCTTTTGGATTATCAAGTTTGGATGCCAATTTTGATTCTATAAATATGTTACGAATCCAAATTATTTTTTATTTTTGTTGTTGGGGCCTTTGTGGCCTTTTGCATTTTTCTTTCTTTAGGATGATTTTTTGTTTTATTTAGCATATGTTTTTAATAATATTTGTTGACCCTTAGATTTTTATGAAACTTTTCATCTATACATTTGATATTTGGCATACAAAATACTTCCAATCCTAATGGTATGAGTTCTTGAGGATGAATTATTTGGAGGTTTTATGGACAATGTGATGGAGTGAAAATATTGGAAGGAATGCAAGGATGTGCACATTTGTTTATATTTTTTAGGGATTTAAGGTGATGGAGTGGTGATGTAGGAGATGAAAATTTAAAGAAATAAAAATATATGATAATAAGAAATTGACAAAATTATCTTAAGCCTTTTACCCTTCCATTCTTTGTGATTGATTTTAAGTGATGAATTCTTCTCACTTGATTTTCTCTTCAAATATTTAAAATTTTGATAGCTCTTTAAGCATAAAACCTTAGAAAAATTAGATTTTGATGATGATAATAACATAGCATAAATTTAGTATGTATTATGTTGGTGATAATGATGGAGGAGCATCCAAGATGTAAGAGAAATCTTGCATCACCCAAAAATATTGTCTAGTTTTTCAATGAGGGCTATCTATGGACATGGTTACCATTTTTGCCAAGTTTACTATTTTTAGTAAGTTGTTTATTTGAGCATATATTGTTCCAATTGATTTCTCAGAGGTTCATTTTGGATATATAAGTTTGCTAGTAAAGTTGCATAGCAAGATCAAGTCTGGTTTTGAAGATATTGAATTTTTTGTTTTGGCGGGGTGGTACAAAAACTTTGAACTCAATTTTGAAGGCCTTATAAGATCCGAAAGGGGGTTCATTTATTTACTCTTTAGATCGCTTCATTGCATTTTTTAAATGGTTTCATAATAGTCAATCGAATCAACAGTTCACAATTTATGGTTTTTGGAAGTTGTGCCTTCAAGACTCAAGTTTTAATACAAAAAGAGAGAGAGAGAGAGAGAGAGAGAGAGAGAGAGAGAGAGAGAGAGAGAGAGAGAGAGAGAGAGAGAGAGCACTTAAGGTGGGAAAATGAACCATTGGGCACCAAAATGGGAAAATTTTACTTTCTAGAATATTCTAAGGTGGTTAATTGTGCTTCTTATATAGGGATGAAGGGGGATTTTAGGGTTTAGTCCCAGAAGTGTAGTTGTGGCTCTGTCTTGTAGAATATTGTGATGAAAATGCCCATGTGGTTGTAGCATGTTATTTTTTAAAATATTGTAATGTCATTTTGTTGAAAATAATAGAAAGAAAGTGTTTATGTTCTTTCCATTTTTATGTTCTTGCAATTTTCTATTTGTTTCCTTGTTGTGTTGAATGTGTTTGGTTGAATACGGGGAGTACTCTTCATCAGGTAATAGATAATAAAGAGTCCAATTTATAGATTTTGGATGGAAGAATAGAGGGTGGAGATCTATTGTAAGATGGATGGCCAATACTTGAAGAGAGGGTGAAGGCTAAGCCTTGTGACAAGTGTCACAAGATAAATATTAAGAATAACACGTGTTATAAGTATAATAAGTGGGTGTGCTCATATATGTACGAGAACGCACATAGGGAGGATCATCAAAGAGACAAGTGAGAGAAGTAGGGTGGCTACAAAGTGACGTTTGCATGCTCACACATGTCTAAGAATGAAGGGGTAGGGAAACCTATCACATAATTGAAAGATTAGATATTGATATGTGTAGATGGATTGAATGACTATGATTGAATATATAAGGATTGCAAGTGAGATGAGATTAAATATTAGGAAAATAGTAATAAAGGTTCATTATCTTAAATCAACTAGTTAAGTGTTAATTTATTTATTTAGTTGGAGGATTTGGGCTATAAGGTTTAAAAATAATTAATTAAATAAAATCTACATAATTAAAGATTAGGCGTAAAGGTGAACCAATCAAATAAATAATTACTATTAATTTAACTAATATCTCAAATGGGGTAAAGTCAAGCGTGACTAGGCATGGACAATTTTAGGTGTTTATAACTCCCTAAAAGAATCCATCACCATACTATCCCTTAATCCCCTACCTAAATATGCCCCTACAACTCATCCTTCTTCCTAGACTTTGTTCTCCATTGTTAGTGATTTTGTATCTTTGAATCACATCCAATCAAAAAGTAGAACACCCAAATGTACACAATATTTCCAACCAATCTATTACATCATGTAAACCATCTCATTGTAAACCTTGATTCACTTTACTAAAATTATCATAATCAAGACATATCATTCAAAATCCTTGTTTTGTTTTCTCATCATCAAAAGATTATTATCAAGATATATTTCTCCCAATCCTTACATTATTTTCATCACATGAATAACACTTTTTCATCAATCATTTGGTTTTTAGCTTGAATGGGGGAAACATATTTCTTTGTATTTATATTTTTATACATTATTTCTTGTGTGTGCATATGCTTATTATCAATTTCTTACATCTATAATGGCCAGGACAACATATTTCAAAAAGAACACCATGGTCTTCTATATCATGGTGTCATATAGAATATGCTTGCTTTTCACCTTTTATTCTTGGATAATCCTTACATGCTTGACACATTTTTACCTTAATTATTATACTTTGATACATAAAATCAAGTAATATAACAAATAAAGGTTTCTCAAGCCATTCTAGAATGACTATCATTCTCTTCCATCAACTAGTGCATCTCTTTCTACTAATATTTCCACCCTTTCATATCCTTTGTACTTGAATCCCTTTCATTGGTTTTAAGAGTACACACATGTTATTCAAAACTATTGATCCTCTTGAGAGGGCATACATATGTATCTTGTTTTCAAAACTACTATCCTTCCATTGCATGAGAATTCCTCCTATTAGTCCATCTCTTCTAAATTTGTTGTATTTCATTCTTCTTAAAATTCATATTTCTTCTTCTTACCACAACAGTGTCTCAAAGAGGGTAAAAATAAAGACACCTAGAATCATCCAAACCTACCTATGCTTGATTTTATTCCTTTTAAGCATTAACTAAGCCAGCCCATTTATTTAATTACCCTTCCCAATAACCCTCCTATAATTAACCAAATAAAATAACATCAACTATTTCACTAATTTATATTTTATCCCCTTTTATCTCATAATTCAACTCTGATTAAATAAATTCACATTTGTGATATTGCTATCAGGATTCAACAGTGTAGTTTTTGAGTCAAACTTATTGACTCGTGTTTCATGAGTAGTAGTTCACAAGAACCCATCTATCATGAGAATTAATGGGACACTTAGCACTCATTGCAACTAGGTAATGCTCATAGAGGTGAAGCACCGAGACTTCCCGAGAGGTCACCCATCCTAGTACTACTCCAGCTCAAGAACGCTTAACTACGGAGTTTCCTCCATGGCTAAGCCCACTTTACTTGCAACCCCATTTGCAAAACCTTCAGGAAGTGTTGTGTCTTATGAACCATTCATTAGAAAGCCCCTTCAACAAAAAAATTCCCATTTTTTTAAAATTAAGTGTAACCTTTCATATCCTTTACATGCAAAACTACAATTAATGCTACTAAAATTCATCTTACTTAATAGTCGACTAAAACCAATTAATTGATTTATTAATCCACCTAAATAAATGAAAATAAAAGTAATAATGCTAATTACTTATCACATCTTCCAATAAAATCATAGCCTTCTATTTATTTATACTTTGATATCTCCACCCTCCATTTTACACATTTTTGAGAGCTCTCAATTATTAAATTCCCCATCCTCACACTTATATCATACTTGTTTATGTTCCTTCTCACATATTGTTGGTTCCCAAAACTGCACAGATCAAACTCTAAAGATTTTATAATTCCTATGATCAAATTTAATTGAAGACTTGGCCAATAAATTAAAGGTTGTTTCCATCTATCTCCCCTACTTTTCAAACTTTACCAAACCTGGGGTAACCCTTATTACAACAATAACATTTTTATTTTTTTTTACAATCAGGCAGATATATTCCCATTTACTTACACCCAAATTTATAAGAGTAAACTAGATTGGATTTATCTTAATGTTAACATGCGACACCTAAACTAAAACATATTTATAAATTCATTCTTTCCCATGAACTGTGATTGATATTCTCAAAAATTTAGGTTTCCTGATCACCTGAAGATTATTCTGGCAATTATAAACTTGAATTATAAAGCTGAAATTATCCTTTACTTATAAATTGCATCAATGCACTGCAATTATTACCTCTACAACAGAACAATATAGTCAGCAAAAACATTTGCTGTATTTTTCACTTGTAAATTCATTCCTTTATCTGCGAGAATGATAGCATCTCTCTATATTGCATCTCAATGATTTTTTCATTTTAAGTCTGCTTATTTATTACAATTTCATTCTAATAAATTGGTACACGATATTATTAAATCCTCATGTACTTTGCAAGACATTCAAACTTATATTATTAAATCCTCATGTACTTTGCAAGACATTCAAACTTATATTATTAAATCCTCATGTACTTTGCAAGACATTCAAACTTATATGTTGTTGCTATTTAATCAAAAGTATTATAGTTTGTAGATCGAAGCTTTCAGAAATCAGGCACAAATTAGAGCTTTTGGATATATATTATGATCTGATTGCATAGTTATTCAAATTCTTCATAAATTGCAAAGAATTTGATCAAATTCTCCACTTTTCTTGTGCACCATTACTTATCATTTGGGATCTTCTTTTAGATATTGCACTATTAATTGGAGGGTTTAGAATATTCACCTTTTCAATGTTAGAACTTTGTGTGATAAATAAAAGTTTCTAATTTTAAATTAATATATTACAAAACAAGAGATGTAAAGTTATTTTTAATAGTGTGATTGTTTGTATTAGTTTTTATGTTTGTATGATCTTATTGCATGGTTATTCAAATTCTTGACACATTGTAAATAATTTGATTAACATTGCTACTTTCTTTGTGTATCATCACACTTATCATTTGGGGTCATCTTTCATCTATTGTACTAGGAATTGGAGGCTTTAGAATATTCATCCTTCTAATGTTTAATTTTGTGCGAGAAATAAAAGTTTCAAATTTTAGGTTATATATTACAAAACAAGAGATGTAAAGTTATTTCTAATAGTGTGATTGTTTGTATTTATCTGAAAATCTAATAATTATGTTTTTATGATCTCATTGCATAGTTATTCAAATTCTTGATACATTGCAAAGAATTTGATTAACTTTCCCACTTTTCTTGTGCACCATCACACTTATCATTTGGGATCCTCTTTCATCTATTGTGCTATGAATTGGAGGCTTTAGAATATTCACCCTTTCAATGTTGAACTTTGCGCGACCAATAAAAGTTTCAAATTTTAGATTAAAATATTACAAAACAAGAGATGTAAAGTTATTTTCAATAGTGTGATTATTTGTATTAGTATGAAGATTTGATTAGTGTTGCTAAATAACAAATCTATTTTGCATTGTTTTGTACAGTAGACCAAGATATCAAATACACAAGGGCTTTTAAATAAATCTTCCAAATAATTGGGTTAAGACTACAAAGAAGGATTTGCTTACTAATTTGTTAGAAATCACTACTTTCAAATAGTTTAAAGATTAGTATTTTTTCTTTACTTTTGAGGATCAAAATTGAAAGAAAAAATAAATAAAGTATGAATTTGATCAAAATAATTTAATATATTAAAAAATTTAATGAAAATTTTCATGTGTCTATTTTTTTTTGGTAAAAGGTGTAAGCCTGCACTTTAATTAAAAACATAAGGTTACATACATATAGAGGTACTAATACTGTTGGATCACAGAAAGCTCAGAGAGAGGAGATGAGCAATTACAAACTGTGGTTGGACAAGAGCAAACTATCAGCAACAAGTTGTGCCTCAGGAAATATGACAAAAAATATGCAACATAAGTTACAAAGATTACACATTTGCATTATATGTGATGAAAGCAACAACAAAAGAGAGAAAGATAAGCATTACATATATCACCAATGCTTGTTGGGGAAAAGTGGCGCTAGCGGATGAATTGAAATCAACAAAATAATTACAAATTGTTAAATTATAGGTGAAATTTATTTCAAATTAAATTATTTTGTCACCATGTCATATCTATAACACTATTGACTCCCACTCAATAAATTAATAGGGTTGACATTTCAACCTCAAAATGTGAAACATTACAATTTTTTTTTATAGAAATTTAATGACAAATTAATTTTGCAACTAAAGTCAACCAATAAAAATTATACAACAAAGTCAAGGCATGGCATACACAATGGTGATCATACAATTCAAGCAATTAATACAATAGTAGTCGTGTAATTTAAGTCATTAATGCAATTTGCATTTTATTCAATGAATTAAATACTTTTAACATATCATTTTGTAAAAAAAGATAAAATTTTATTTTTTTCCTTATTGTTTCTAATATAGATCAATAGAAAGACAAATAAATGACATTTTTACAATCATTTAAAGTAGAGAATTAAATATAACTATATCTAGATTTTGTTCAAGAGTTTAAATTCTCTACAATGATGGGTTAAATTGTTAGAAAATTGAATTCAGTAAATGCGTAAGTGTTTCTACTTTGGGAGGAACAAATAATTAATGAACAATATGACATTTATTTTGGGCAACATAATTATAACATAGTCTAAGGATAAACAAACTATTATGCACACAATTTATATAGGGATCCTAATCTTATAGATAAATATCATGACAGACCCAAAAACCCAATTTAATCATGTACAAAAAACAAAATTTTGTAGAGAAGAAATTTGCAAGGACTACCCGTCTCAATCAGATATTATTGGAGGTGGCAAAAAAATTACAACTACCATCGCATATGTGTAGTTTCATAGTTTCCTCAAACTGAAGTCATTAAATCATCAAAATACTATTGATCCCTTACCTCTCTAGGTGAACCAATTAGAAGGTTTGACTTGAAAAACTATAATTTCTATAAATACAACATGTAACCCTAGGCATCACTCTCAAAATTAAATTATGGAACCATTGATCATATATCCTCATAAGTTATAAATGAACCCTCTCACAAAAAATTGTAACAATATATATTAAACTTAATGGTATGTTATTGGTTTAGAGAGTAATCACATACCTTTTAAGTACTAACCACACATCATGAGCATAATTAAGAATAGGTGTACAAAACATAGGTTTGATGGAGATATTTCATCGACTTCTCAATTTTGGGTGACCAACCTCTTTAAGCTTAAATCAAATTGCGCTTAAATCATAACAAGAAAATTCCACCTAAAATAAAAAATAAAAAATTACCATTTGACATTCTTAAACATAGATGAGGGAGTCTTAGGTAGAGATTGGCTAGCTTCAATATGACTTGTGAGTTTGTTGAGCACGATATTTAATAATTTTGAACTAAGGTTAGAGGTAGCAAATTATTCTTACTTCGTTGGTTGTGTCTATATGAGAAGGTTTTATTACCAATGAGCTTTGGTGATATCATCACCTTAGTTGGATATATTTTATAGAAAAAAACTGTATTGATGACTATTTTAATATCATAATATTGATGCAACCTTAATTTTAATCAATACATTGATATTTTATTATGATAAAATAATGTGTATTTCATTTTCTTCATAGTCATTTTATCAAGAATGACACCTATGTAAATGGAATATGTTGATTGGTTATAGGGATTTAATCTATATTAGATAAGGAATACATTACCAATTTATAAAATAGCATGATTATTATTTGACCCAATCATTTGGACTAAATCTTTTTTTCTAATTTCTCTTTAGTATCTTTATTATTTTGATTTTCTTTGGTCAAATAAGATTTCATCTTTTAAAATATCTTTTAATTATACGTTTTCTTAAATATTTATGAAAAACTTACAATTGATCAATATGACTTTTCTTCTTTCGTCGATCATTCATTTCTAACACTCAGAAATGACTTTATTCATTGCATTTTTATGTATCAATCTATAAAGGACCATGTAGAGAAGGAATTCTGAGTTTGAATGGGATAACTATTTTATCTTCAAATATTATTAAATAGAGGGAATTTTAGGCTAGCAAAATATGTGCATAATTCTAAGGGAAGTTGCAAATATTAATTTATTCATCTTAAATATTTATGGAAAACTCATAATTGATCAATAGGATTTTTAATCTTTCATCAATCATTTCTAACTTTTGAAAATGACTTTATTCATTGCATTTTTGTATATCAATATATAAATGACCATGTAGAGAAGGAATTTTGAATTTGAAAGGGATAACTATTTTATCTTCATGTATTATTAAATAAGAGATATGACTTAGACGAAATTTAGGCTAGCAAAATCTGTGCATAATTCTAAGGGAAATTGCAAATATAAATTTATTCAAATCTTGTTGATAATATTTCTATGCACATAGCCCACATGAGTAGCAGAGTTGGCTTGGGTTGTTTTTTTTCTCCCCATTGGTCTCAAGATCGACTTTGAGGCTCAGAATTACCTGATGCAGGTGGTTTATAGACGATTGTGTTCATTTTCAGAAGATAAGTCTCACCCCAACTCACCCCTTCCCAACCCCAACTTGGTAGCAAGTAAGACCAAGGTAAGGTGGGTTGATTACCAAGCCAGGTCACGAGGATACTTCTGGCGCACCAAAAAATATCCCTAAGCACATACTTGATGGTTTTGATAGTTGCTCCTACCTTTTAATATTCTGATTTCTATAAGAGATGTTTAATTGTTAAGAAATTACTGACATAAGTATTCTTAAATTAGGATCCATTATCACAAAATAGCATCATGAATATTTTGAAGGATGTTATGATGTTAAAGTAGTGAGAAGCACATAAATATCAAATGTTGTGGTAGTCTTTAGAGGAATGATCTTGACCCATTTTGTTAAGTAGAAATGGAAAACATGATAGATCGATGACCTTTCATACATGGGTAAATTTCAGCAATCCAATCAATCTACCAATTTGAGAAAGTTCAAGAAGATATTAATGGTTGTAGTTCCTAATATAGAGTGACTGTTTGGTTACTCTATTGTTAAAAAAAATATATATGATATTTTTGAATGAATTCATTACAATACAATTCCATGTTTTTTTGTTGTTACCCCACTTACGTGGGATTTGGACATGGGAATATCAATTAAAATGACTACCACATGTACACACATAAGCTTATTGGAGTGTTTTGGTTTTTTAAATCTTTATTTAGACACCAAAGTGAGAGACCATTATAACCATGGTCATAAAAGGCATTTGAATATGTACATACTCTGTCATTTTGTCCATGATTTAAACACAAATATGGTTTGATACATTCATTTTTAAATAATCAATCTCTAAATATGTATAAATATAGGCATATTATTCTACATCAATAGCCACATTGCAATATTCAAAGGGTAAATCATCTTGGATAATAGTGGGTTAGATGAGATGATCAATCAAAAGAGTGATGCATTTGTTGTTTTTAGATTATAGAAGGGATTCACACCAACCATAGTATTATTATGTCAATTATCGTTGAAAGATACAACATTAATTAAATACAAAGGGAAAATATTAAGACTAATAAAGAATAGAACGTAATATGTCCCAAAAAAAGGAGTTATCTCTTGTAATGCCTCTAGCATTTGTATTTGGATAGTTATGAATTTTCAACTTAAAATTATTCATTGATATACATTATTATATAGGATCAAAGTGTTCTCTTCTCAACATGTCATTTTCAATTGGAAAGTAGATCATGGTTTATATTTTAATAAATTACGGTGGTATCATTTTCCTAGATTTCATATTATGCATATAGTTATACATGTTGTGAATAAATGGTTCCATGGTGGTATGACTTTTGGATGTACTGATATGTGTGTTATATGATGGAATGCCTCATTGGGTGATTATTTTAAGTTATTATATATTGAGTGGTTATGCTTCACACATGCATTGAGTATGGTGGGATTATTTCTTCACCTAGATATGCAAGTAGAAGTTATTCTCCATGGTTATTTGTGTTAGTGTCTTTGTATATATATATATATGTGTGTGTGTGTGTGTGTGTGTGTGTGTGTGTGTGTGTGTGTGTGTGTGTGTGTGTGTGTGTGTGTGTGTGTGTTGTATATATTGTATGTATGTATGTATGTATGTATGTATGTATGTATGTATGTATGCATGTATGTATGTATGTATGTATGTATGTATGTATATACATGGACATACATACACGTATATGTATACATATACATGCATACATATGTGTTAAAAAACACACACACATTAATACATGCATGTACATACACACGCACATGTGTGTGTGTGTGTGTGTGTGTGTGTGTTTCAACCAAGCCAACTGAGATACTTGACTATAATTTATTAGGATGACCTAACTACCTATATATGGTTATGTTAATGATTGTATAGTTTATTTTAAAGTTAAGGTAGTCATAAATTGACTATTTGTAACACAATATACACTAAATGATTAAAAATGTACCAATTTTTTTGTTGTTGTTATAATAGTCATCTTTAAATCCTGATAATCATGTTTATTCAAATAACCTTGTTTTCAATACCTTTCTCTCACCCCACTTGGTTTGTTGCATTTTCATTGTTTATTAACATTGTAATTAAGGTTTTAAATGGTTATGCTTTGATTTAGAATCATTATAAGGAGTACATTAGTTTCATACCCTATTACTTACTAGTATGTTGATGTAGGTTGAACTTGAAATCCCACAAAGGATTTTACTTCGATAGACTCTTGAACCTCTAAGTTTTGCAAGGTTTTCATTCACAAAGTCAAGTTGAAGGTTAGTCACAAATAATTTGAGGTCTTTTAGAAGTGATGATAGAAGCGATGTACCTCTCAAGCGACATGAAGTACCCTTCCTAAAATTGTTATATGACAATCTAACAAAATGAAGGCTACACGGTAGAAATTCAAATTGCAGTCAAGTTCACTATCAAATGAAATTCAAATTTACCCTTCACAATATAATTGTAACTAAAATTTCTCAATAGATTTATTAGCTACAAATACTATAATCACCCTAATGAAAATAATTTACTGTTAAATTTAAAGTATAATTTTCCAAACATTTTTCTTTATACATATAGGTTTACAAAATAATTTTAAAATTTTATTGTTTGCATAAATATGAACAACTTGTGGAAATATTATTACTTTAATAGAATTTTCAAAGATTTTAGAAATACATTCCATAATATGTAGGTATAAATTTTAACCAAAATTTATTGTGAAGGTAGGTCTAAGAGCCAAATACTTTGTAAAAGATTCAAAATATTACCATGTACGTAAATGTCTATTGGGCCAATTTCAACCACATCTAACTTCATTTCACCTCGAACAATTTGCATCAATATTAAAGAACTAAACAAAAGGGATGACAAGTGGACTATTGAAACTTGTTTATGAAAACACAGATAGAAATGGTTAATAAAAATGGAGTTAAAAGGTGGTTGTTAGTACATTCAAACCATGGTATGCAGTGGACAACGTTTAACTGTAAAATTGAAGATTATTCAAATTGAGTTTTTTTTTAATGGCTAATGTTAAGGAAAGAGGATCTAGTAGTTGAGTGTCTTAATTTAGTATAATTTAAAACTTTATATGGTAATTCTAAATTCTTTTGTCTTTTTTGATAATTTATTTGACAAGTTCCATATATTTAAGATTTCAGAGTCGCATCATCAAATATAATAATAAATTTGCATAATTTTTGTTGAAGTGTTCAAAAATCTTCGTACTATCTTCTTCATTTTCTTCCTTTCCCACCCACTCGTTTTTTCAAAGAAGGAAGATAGGCTAACAGTTGTGTATTAAATTATGATTGTTGTACACTAAATCACTTTTATTCGTACGATGATGAACATCAAATCAGCAATATTACATCAATCACAACTACTTGTGTTCTAGTATTAAAAATAGTGAATCTACAAATACTACATAACTACTAGAACATACTCAACTACTAGACATTGTCCCACAGAGAATAAATTCTGCCTAGAAGAAACAAATATACCATTCCAATCAGCCCATGTGAATTGCTGATGTGGGGCCAAATTAAAATAAAATATGAATAGAATGTTTTTTTGCAATGGTGAATTAAAGTTGATGAGGAAGAATACAAGCATTCGAAAGGCCATTTCAATCCTTTGTCGCCTGACATCACAGCGAAAGGGTACTATTTGTTTTCATTCTTACAAAATTAAGATTAAAATCTGTTGGTGAGTGATTAAAATTCTTACAAAGTTCTGCAGATGTTGATTTATGTACAAATGAGAAACGGGGAAGTACATTTGTGTTCGAACTTGAGGAGGTTATTAAAGGAAATGTACAGCGAGTAGGAATATTTCACATGTAGGAAGTTATAGCCATTAAGGATGGGCATTGTGTTTGATCATTTTCAATTTAATGCTTTGAGGGGTGATTTGGTAACAAATGTTATCATTTGTAGGGAAATTTTTGCATGCAAGGTCAAGGAGGACCACCAGCTTAGGGTTAAAAAAGGGAAAGTGTGAATCTAAATAATTTTTTTTGATAGATGGTTGCTGGGTGTTTAGTGTCTTCTAAGGAACATTATCCTTCCACTTATTCTTATATATTTGATTTGTTGATAAGGGTCTGTTAAGGGGTCAGTTCTAGAATCTTTGGAACAACTAATCTATGTCAACTAGGCTTATCTAACCTCTTCTTTCTTCTCTAGGGGGAGGACAACAATTTTTAATGTATGTGTGAATGAGATGTTAAAGGTTGATTGTTGAAAAGATATTAGACATTTGGCATAATATTGTTGTACATATATAGGTCAAATGTGCTAGAAGTTAAAAATCACAAGGAGATGTGGGAATACATTTAGTTGAGATGTGACAAATCTATTAGGGAGAAGACAAGATCTTTAAGATAGAAACATCTATTTTGATATGGTGGTTGTATGGGGTAAACATTTTTGTACACAACTTGAAGTACTTCTAAGAGGGCTTTTGGAACTATGTGTGACCTCGTAAAACTACTTTGGAACTACCCAATGAAGTGTCATGTTGAATGGCCTATGGTTTTAGATACGACAAATGATTTTCAAGTGGGCTACTTACCTATAGAAATAAGACGTGGGTGAGTATTCATTCATTCAAAAAAGGTTTTCTTTGCAAATATTGTAGGTGGAGACGTTTTGGATTCTTCTAGTGTTTTGATTATTGCATTGTAGAGTTGTACTATTGGATTTTCTCCTAAGTTGGAGATTGAAGATCTTCTAAAAAGAGTTCATCTTTGGAAGTGTATTAATCTTTATATTATTGTTAATGGATAAAGCCTCTCTTAATTTGATGGGGTTTTCCCTTCCACGGGTTTTCCATGGTATATCTTGTGTTTGACTCCTATCATATCCTTTATTCATTTCTAATTATTTTTACTTTGTTAAAAATATTTTGATTTGAATTAGTTGTATCACTTTCCTCATAGAATGAAAAAAGTGGAAGTTGCATTTTAGTGCATTATTTTTTTCTTATTTGGTATCAAATCTAATTGGCTATTTGGCAAGATTTGTGAAAGAAGTAATGTTAGTTTGAAATTAAAACTTTCTTGAATGGATGTTGTTCATAGGGAAATCTATTTTGCAAGTACAAATTGATGGAGAGTTCTAGTGGAAGGTTTCAAGTCTTGAGAAGTTCAATAGAACCAAATTTGAGCTATATAAGCTCAAGATGGAGGACATTAACATTTTTTTTATATAAGAAGTTGTATTCTTTTAAGGATGGCTGGTGGAAACTTTGTTGTTGATCATATAAATACATTCAACTTATAGTGAATTTGTTATAGTCCACATATTTAAAGATGGATAAGGAATATCAATATATTATCATATTGTTTCCATTGCCAAACCCCCTCGACAATTTGTGATGGTAATCAATTTGACACTATCTCCAAATTGAAACTTGGAGAGATATTGGATGAATTATTGTTTTAATGATAATGTGAAAAGCACTAAAATATATCCAAGAAATATAATCTTGAAAGAAAAGAGATTGTAGATATGTCAAAAGGTAGATCCAACTCTCCTAAAAATTCAAAAGAAAAATGTTGAACTTTAGGAAGAAAGCTCACATTTTAAATTTTCATAAAGAGAAGAAAGCAAAGAATGATTTTGTATTAAATGATTTAGACCCCAAAACTTTTGTAGAATGATTTTTTGAACGTGATATTGACATTTTGATAGACAACCCTTTGGTTGTGTTTCCTTCTCGACTCATTTATGAGGTCCATTTTACTCCAAGATGCACAAAATATAACCTCATTTATAAAATACTCAAAAGTATAATAGTTTTATATATGTGTTCATGGATACCTTGTTAGAGTATAAAATTAGATATACTACCAAAATCTAGTGCATAGAAAACATCTAAACTAGTTAAATTCAAAAATAAATTATCTAACTCTTTACAATGAGATTGTTCACAAAAATAATGTTTCATTATTGGGAAAAGATGAAAGGGGATATTGAATTATTTAGCTTTATAGTTCTGATCATGATCAAGCTAAGGATAAGGTCAACATTCAAAAAGGGAAGAATTAATCATCCAAATTTTTAAATCCATAAAGACAATGAAAAACAATAAATGAATCCTCATAAGGAGTGGTTTCTTGAGCATGAAAAAAATATCAAAGGTAGTATTATTAGGAGATAATTCATTTGAAGCTATTGTTGGTCATGGGGAGGTAAAATTTGTTGTAGTATTATTAGGAAATAATTCATTTCAAGCTATTGTTGGTCATGGGGAGGTAAAATTTGTTTTTCATAATGAAAGGTTGAAACAAGTAACTAATATTTTGTACATTCCTAATTTAGCTAGGAAAATGAACTTTGTAAGAAAAATGATTGATCCACGATTGTAGGTTTTTCTTATCAAGGATGAATGTAAAATCATGAGAGGATCCATATGCTATCGAAAGGATTTTCCATTGTAAACAACATGATTGGATGTAACACTTTTGAGGCTTCTACTTCTAAACACAAAAAAAAACTTCCTATTTCAAAGATAATGTCATGGCATGCGTATCTATACATTAGTGAAAAAGGTCTCAAGACCTTGAAGTCTAAAGATAAGGAAGGCCTTTTTTATTATTCTTTAAATTTGGATTTATGTAAATCCTATATTGTAAATATTATCATGTTAAAGTCTACACTGTATCTCATAGATCTAACTAAATTTCATATTTAGTTCATCGTTATGTGCTTGGGTTTGTTGATGTACTACCCTCCAACAAATTTGTTTAAGTTATGTATCTTTTATTAATGGATTTGTTTTTGACAAATATGCTTTATTTCTCAAACATAAGTTTGAAGTTTGGTGTGCTAATGAAGTCCATGGTAATATTGCCACTTCAAATGATTTCCACTCAATTAATAATTGATATCATTATGGTTTAGATTTTGTTTTGGGTGAAAGCCATTTTGTTATTATTAGTGATTTATTTTTAGGCTTCATATTTTTTTTGCAATATATTCATATAGCTTATGTCTTAAGTTCATATTTAGTTATTTAATTCCTTTATTTCCTTTAAGAAATTATAATGTAAATATCATACAATTTTTGTATTATTAATATAATGTTTAGGTCTTTGATCATTTGTGTTAAGAAATTTTTTGAAGTTTGATGTAGGTTTAAGGAGTTCAAAGCTAAAAAAAAAAAAAGTTACATAAATACATGTATGTTATACTAATATAAAATACTAGCAATATGCTCAAATTTAGCTTTGGAGAAATTTTTTGGGGCTGAAATATTGAATATTTGCTTGTAATCCTATCAATCGATCTCCTACATGATCTCTTGTCGATAAAACATCAAAAGAGATTTTAGAATAAATGAAGCCCTCACTTCAACATCTTAGAGTGTTTTTTTGTGATATATACAAGAGTGTTCCTAACATGAAGAGATTCGAGTTGGATTTCAAAAATAAGAAGTGTATCTTAATCAATTATATTGAAGGTGAACTAAGGAAAATAATGTTTTAATTTTTTTAATAAATTTTTTAACTATACATTACACTATGTGATCTTTAGAGATATAAGATCATATTCTATCAATATACCTAAAGAAGAAGAGGAAGAAATATTGTCGTTAAAGCCAAAAATTATGGAAGTTGTATAATTTGAAAAAGAAGCTTGACAAGCACATATTGATGAAATTAAGGTAGATGAGAGTTCAAATGAAGAAATATAAGAAGTAGAACTTCATTATTCATTTATGAGGAGGTATATTTGATAAAGAGGTCTATTTCATTTTTAAGGGAATAGACTTTGGTGATATTTTTTCTTTACTCGGCTTTTTTATTACTAAATGTAATATTTAGGGGAGCTACCTATTTATATTTTAATGTAGAATGTAAAAATCTTACCAAAAATATTAGGATTATTTGAAACAAATTCTATATTTAAAGCTTCAACTTACTAAAATAATAGTTGTAAATAATATGAATCTTATATAGTAATTCCCAAAAAGAAAACTATACAATAGATATTAGTGTACAATAGAAAATGGTGATCAAGGGAGATCAATCCAATCTCTTATTGAACATTAGGAATACAAAACCACCTCAAGAAAAATATGATTGACAACACCTTGATAGAAGAAATGTCAATGCAATATCTGTGGTTGAAGGGTTTTGGTTCCTTTTTGCTACTTGGACTGAGGGAAATAGATAAAACTACTATGAAAAATGTCCAAGTATGGACTTGTTGAACCTATAAATAAGATGAAGATGAAGATAAAGAGAATTTATGTGTACTTGGAAATGAAATAGGAATTATGCTACTACATATTTGAATTTCTAATAGTCAGGATCAAGAAAGTACATGTACTTGCAAATCTGAGATCACTAATACATTTGCCCCAAATTTCTGACGATAATTTCCGATAGCAATGGTATTTCTTTTTCTCCATCGGATTTTACAAAGAGAAATTTGATTTTTTTTAAAACATTTCCTAAGGTTGTCGTAATTCTGACGAAACTGAGCATAACTTATATAAAAAAGGGTAATGTGGTCTCTTTTTCCCGCCAACATCAGCAAGCCCATGTAAGATTGAGAACACAACCCAATGTGTTCTCAAGACAACATGTTTTTCCATATATCCAGTTTTAACAGATCACATTAACCATGTTCTCATTTTCTCGAGAGCCCGTGTAAGATCGAGAGCACAACCCATTCCCATCCCAAAAATGAAACCCGTGAAACATTACCTTCCATGACCTGGAAAGATAAGCTTTGATTTTCAATTTTCAATCTCTATTTGTTCGCCAATTTTGAATGTGGGGGCTTTGTTGTGTTTTCTAGATATTTGAAGGCTTTTGTGTTGGAGGATCCCTCAATCACTGGAAGGACCATCACGACCTATTTTGTACTAGAGAGGAATACTCATAATAGATTAAGAGTTCCATCTTAAGAAACTCTTCATATCTCAAGAGGTAAGTACTTTGAATTCCTTAGTCATTATATATTAGTTTCTTAGTTTTGAGTGAATAAATACCAAGCAAGTTGGCATTATTGATTTAAGGATGCAATTTAGGGTTCACAATGTTTAGAATAGGGTTTGTAAACTTTGTTTAAATAATATAGTTTGGTTTCCTAGGTAAAGGTATTCCCAAAAACCCTAGTTGACTTAGTAGAAACATAGTTGAGTAAATTTGGGGTTAGCACATATGTTAGATTTAAAAGGCTTACATTTTGAACAATCTTGGTATACCCTAACTAAGGGTTTTACCAGTTAATAAGGAAATAGATGTATTTCTAATCAAACTAATAAAAATGCTTTCCATAAAACTCAGAATGTTGTAAATTCAATGTCCTAGCATATCAAATCGATGGGTCTTCAAATGGACAAAATTTAGACTATGAATAAACATTGTGAATAGACTATTATAACTGACAAAATATAGAAATATGCAGAGAATTCAAACTTTTATTGATCATGGATTGATTACATCGACCTCTTCTCTTATTCTTGGGCTTTTACAAGCTTTTATAAACCTGTTGCAACATCATAAACTAACAACCAACCCAAAACTACCTTTGCAATCGACTGTAATCAACTTTAATTGATTGTTACGATTTGACCCATTACTTAACTATTGAATAATGCATGAAATGTTGTCTAGTTGACAACTTAAGTTTTCAACTCGATAACTATGTATCAAATGCCCTTGTTACATGGTCTAAATGACCTTACTAACACTTGCATCCTTAAAACCCTTAAACCCATTAATTGACTATGAGACCTCATTAATCCATGTATTATCCCTTATGGGTTACCTTGACTCGACTTGCATTTTAATGCCTTTCAGTGCCCAATTAAATCCATATATGCTATTACATGAAAATTTTATGACCATCACCCCATGAAACCCACACAGTGACCCAACTAGGTCCTAGTTGATGTAGAGCATCCTCCAAGATACTAAGCATCTTACAAAATCTCTCTTAGTGTCCTATTTAGTTCAAGGAAAACTCCAAACCTTGAGAGAGATACAAATTCTCACATCATGCCCATTCTCTTGACAAATCATTCTAACTATAATGAACATCTAATTGTCCTCTTTACCTTAGAAACTCACCCAATGACCCCTCAAGTTCTAACCTACCTACTCTAGGTCTCTTGTTCCAATATTATATACAACCTCTAACCCCAACTCACACCTTTGAATCAAAGTCCTATTGACTGATTCAAATACAAAAATTGATCACACACATCCTTTACAACTTTCCACTCAAATATATTCTTGACTGACTTCAAAACATTCTTGACTCCCTTACACATTTTCCTTTCTTCAACAAATAATACATGTCCCCCCAACTCCGACTCCACATTCACATCTCTATCCTTATATTCATTGTTCAATCCTATCCCCAAAAAATTTCACTTAGGACTTCCCTCACTCACTCAATCTACAAACCCTTGAGTTCCTATTACTTATTAACCTTAGGCTTTGCCCATACAATTCAATCCACAATACTCTTACCACCCTAACTCTTGCACACAAAGTCTGAACTTGTATTACTACTGTATAATCCATGACAGTTAAAGGATACCTCTGTAACTACTGATCAAATCACCCTTCCTTTTGATCCATAGCCTTCTCCAACTATTTGGCCTTCCTCTAGACTCCTCAATGTCCCCACCTCAATCTTAGATTAAAAAAAAAACACCAATTCATATTATATGAACAAAGCCCCTAATTGCTTGTCACTGTTCTGAATAGTATCATAGTCACATCTCTTGGCCCAAGTCACGTGGAATTGTTTGCATGCTTCCCTGCAAATGCTTGAACATATATATAGACTCTCCCTCATCATATAACCCAATGATCAAGGGAATCAAAACAAAATGTTTCCTACAGGAAGTAATGACTGTAACAGGTAGTTTTAACTGAACAAAATAATAGATTTTTACAAAGAATAAAACTTTTATTGATCAGTAACTTCAATACATTGACTCCCCTGCCTACTCACAGACTATTACATCTTTTATAGACTCCTACTAACTCCAAAAACTGCCAACTATCCTTGAAACTGACTACAAATGCCCTTCAATCGACTGTTAATAGACTAATTCACTGATATTTGGGTTGCCAAGTTGACAACATAGTTGGCAACTTGACAACTTTTTAAACATTTGAACATACATACTGTCCTCATTACATTTGAAAGGTCAATAAGAGACCTTAAAATAATATCTTATTATAAAACCTCTAAACTACCCATTTAGCCCTATCAACTATCCCTTTTAGGCCATGTACGCCTATATTAGCAACATTGCTTACCAAAGTGTAATATGACTTCATATGAGTCTCAAATGGATTTATTAGCCTAATTACATTATGAGATGGCCAATTAGGCCCTATTTTTCCATATAACCTTGAACTATCCATTGAACCCATCTATTAGTCATTTAGGCCTTTATTAGCCCAAACTTGGTATGTGATTACATTAACATCTTTTGGACTTCAAATTGCATTTAGATGGAACTATTGGCCATGATTACATCACTTAATGACCTAATAGGTCATATTGGATTTCATATGCTCTTAGATCTTTCAAGTGACCCATGGTAGTGTTCTTCAAGCCCTAGTACCCCTGTACCACTAGTACAAACTTGGAACATGTAGAAACAATTTGATTCCAACTATACTATGATGGCACTACTGGTCATGATTACATAATCAAATGAACTTGTAGGTCTTATTAAAAAAGAAAAAAAAAGACCTCAAATGGTCTTATTTATCTTAAATTTCTTCAGGATCCTTCATGACCCCTTGGTGTTTCTTCTAGTCCTGGTGCTCCTACACCACTAACAATAAATTATTTCATGAAATACGTTGGACTCTGCCAATTTATGGATGACTAGATTTGTTCTTCCATTCAAACCCAACACTCAAATCATGTTGGAATAAACATTGTTTTGGTTTTCATATTATCAAGGCTTATAGTTGTGGCTTTGTGTATTGGTTAGTTTTTAGTATTCATAATAGGTAGACCATTTTAGCAGGAGCCTATCCCAGATGATTTTATTGGACTTCAACTTTCATTACCTTCCAAAAGCTCAACTTCACCATAGAGAATATTTTGGAGAATCTCATTGAAAATAATATTATTGGCAAAGTTTTTTCTGGAGTTTTTTACAAAGTTGAATACCAAGTGGAGAAGTGATCAAGAAACTATGGCCTTCTAAAAGGGATGATGGGGGATATCATCAAAGTCTCCCATTCACTTAATGGCTTCCTCAAGACCTATTAATGGTCATAGCCTCTTCCAACTATCCTCTCCAACCACTGGAATCTACATACAAACATCCATCAATCTATGATCACATGTAATTCATTGATTTCCTTCAAGGACTCACTGGTTACCATTCATCATTCATGATTTCATTTCAAGGTCTAATCACTATTCCCATATCTAAGGACTTAATCCACTGTCCCCAAGACCTTTGAAAAAATCATACATCCCTTATCAATACAAACTAGGATCACTTCATTGACCAACTAGATTCATTTTTAATTCACACTTCCTTATTACTGTCTACTATCCTAGTGCCTGCTTCTTTGTTTAATCACTCATAACCATGACACAAAGCCTTACTCACCAACCTAACCACTCATAGACACCTATAGAACCCCTGGGATTTGTCCACACACACACACTCTTCATTATTGTATCAACAACACTCTCTGAGATAAAAACAAAATCAAATACCCTTCAATTGTCTTAAAATGATAGTCATACCTTACATCTACAAATTTATATGCCTAGCCCTGTCCTTGGGCTCTCCATATTTCTCAAGACCTTTTGTATGTTTTAGACCCTTACTTCTCCACTCCTATTAGCCTCCATGACAATATTTATTAACCAAACTCTATGAACTAATCCTTTTTCTTTCATTGGTGTTGCCAAACCCTTACTGTGACTGATCACAGTCAACTTCTCCTCTTTAATGCACATTAAAAGTCTTGCATGGACTTTTGAAAAATAAGGGATGGGTCATATACACATCCTCCCTCATCCCTACCAAATTTTGAGCTTTATTGAATGTAAAACATTAAAGTAACTACATTTTAATCAATAATATATACCCTAATGAGGGTTTTGAACAGTCAGAAAGAGAACTATGATCTTTGCTTTAAAACTTAATGAAATAGTATACCACCAACATGAAAATGAATGAGATTCAAGGTAAAACTAGGATACTTCACATTTCCATAAAGACAATAACATTTCAACCATTAAAAGCCACTAAAATAATGATCGTTCCCACAGACATAATAGATGTTTGGCAGAAGATTCAAATTTTATTGTGTTGGTGCTATTTCCTATTTGAGTTGTGCCCTGTAATTTTCCTAGGATCTCCTATCATTGATAGTGTCAAAGGCTTTGAATTTGAGATTGAAATTGTTCTTATGCCTCTGCAAAATTAGCTTAAACCCTTAACCTATTTGAAAATGGTGAAAAATGACTAAAAACCCCTAACTGCCTTGACCGATTCTATTTTCATGTTAATTTTTTAGTCACTTAAGTCTCCTCAAGTAATGTGTCCATTTTAAATGGGTTAATTTTTCAAAAAGAATATGATTCCTAACCACTCTAATAATTCCTAAGTCGCACCATGAAAATTCCCTTTTTACGTCATCACCTTATGTGTCGAGCAAGTTAGCTTTGATCAAACGGTAGGCTTAATCGCTTAATCAAAAGATGCATGACATCTATCAAGAAAATGATTAAGCGGTGGCGACACGTGTTCTTGGTGGGGATAAATAAGTCATAAAGGTCTTCAGTTAAATAGTTGGTGAATGTGAAAAGATCGGACGACCCACTTAATGGCTTAATCAAAAAGTGCTCGACATCTATCGGTTAAGTGAATAACCGGTGGTGACGCGTGTCCTTGGTGGACCCAGACATTCAGAGGTGGCAAGAGCTTAAACCATGGGCAATTTGTTTTAAATCTGACGGCTCACTTAATGGCTTAATAAAAAAGTGCACGGTATCTAATGGGTAAGTGATTAAGCGGTGGCGACGCGTGTCCTTGGTGGGGCTGAACAATTGTAAAGGTGCTCTGTTAAATAGTGGGCAAGTTTGGAAGGATCGAACAACTCGCTTAATCGCTTAAAGAGAAAGTGCTCGATATCTAATGGGCAAGCGATTAAGCGGTGGCAACACGTGTCCTAGAAGGAGGATGGGTCCAGTCGCAAACAAGTATAAGAGGTGTTAAAGCCTGGAAAGATCTGACGGTCGGCTTAATGGCTTAACCCAAGATGCACGACATCTATCAAGTAAGCCATTAAGTGATGATGACATCTGGCAATTGGTGGGCCCAGGAATTCAAAGCTAGCAAAAGTTTAAACTTCAGTTAAGTTGTCTCATATTTGACGGCTTGCTTAATCAATTAAAGAGAAAGTGCTCGACATCTAGTGAGTAAGCGATTAAGCGGTGGCAACACGTGTCCTCAGTCGACAATTGTTTTTGGGAAAATAAGACAGCCGTCAAATGCAGAGAATGATGTCCAGAATCAACGACTCAAATTCAAAATTGATAAAATAAGTTGCAAGGAGTCGTTAAGCCGCAAAATTGAAACCTGTGAATTAATTACAGAGCGTGTGGCAACTCTAGTCGAATTCAATTTGAAAGATTGATTTGATTGAGGCCATAAAATTGATTAAGTCAACTGCAGTCTCAATGATTCACCAAAACCATTTGAGCAAAGACAGAATTGCAAAGAAAACTGGCTTCACGCGACTTCTGTGTAGAACGGGTAAGCTTATTGATTCACTAGCTTTCAAATTGAGGAGGAATTTGCAGTTCAGAAAGGATTTAGTGCTTTGTTTTAGAATCTGAGTCTAGTATTAAGAGAAAAACCTTAGAATGGCCCCTAGGGTTGCGGTTTCTGGAGAGGTTGATTACCAGAAGAGAAATGTTAGGGAAGATTTGTTGCAACAATTACCACTGTCCTCAGGGGATGCCACACAAATTAAAAGGGTAGTACCACAACATCCCCGCTTCAAAATTGGAGAAGGGTTATACGATTCTGGTAGATGGGCGAAAGAAGCCTATACCAGTTTTGATGGCCTCACTTTGTTCAGAATGGCCTATATCCAGAGGAATGCACCTACCCTAGACTGTAATATGTGGGAATTAGACGTGGTAAAACTAATAGCACCTAGTGTGTTCATGGACACTGATTTGTTCACCTTGATTGCAAACACTTATGACAAGGTGGCTAGGGTTGTTAGGGACACCCGGGGAAATATACTATTGACTGTATCAGCTGAT
>MU226068.1:8889297-8913316 GCA_018584345.1 Thuja plicata | reverse complement strand
CAAATCTAATTTGAATTATAATCTAAACCCTAGCTAGGAACCTATTAATCCAACCTAGAGACCTACCCTAAGCCTACCCTATTCCTACTCTACTCCCATCACCTCATTTCCTAAGCATGCTTCCCTAGCTAACTGTCCTCTGATTATACTTAAAGGGTGATTCCTAACCTTTTTAAGGCTAATGGAATGCTCACCCACATGGGGAAATTTTCTCCAAAATGGGCACCCATCCCTCTTAAATTCCTCTTACAAGTTTGTCTCCCACTTGGAAATCTTGAGCCACTCAACATTTAATGCCAAGTTTGACTCAAAATTAGCCATCCCTTCAAGCCTATGTGTCCTTATGTGGCTCTTATGTGGATGCCACATAGATGCCACCTCATCCAAGCCCTCCTCTTCTCTCCCAAAATTCTATAAATAGAGGTCTTCTCCTCTTCATTTTTCATCTCTCAATTTGCATTGTTATCATGCTATTTTAATGTTAGGAGTTCATTTCTAGTTTCTCATGCTTTTATTTTTAAATCACATAGAAATTACATGCTAGGATCAATTTGGTAAATGAATCATAGTTTCTTGCATTGTCTTGCATTTCAATCATAGTAGTTTAATCATTTGGAGAAGTTTGAGACTAGTTACTCCATACTAGTTCTTGAATCTTTCTCTAAACTTGCATCAATCTTACTCATTCCACTTGGGGATCCATTAAATTTTGTGTGTTTGAGAGAGCACACTCACATCCATCAAAATGACCAAATCAAACAAGTTAAATAGGGTGCTTACTTATTTTAGCTCAATCTGATGTTATTTGGTGCTCTTTGTTGTTTTCTTGCTCTTCCATATGATTTTGAATTGATTATATGTGCTAACCCACTAATCTTGCATGTTTGAGCTTTCTCCCAACAGGTTTTAACCATTAATAATTCCTCATACTACATTATGGCATGCCCGATGGGACCCACGTCTCTAAAATCCTTCTAGTTTCTTGTCTATTTCTTTAAATTTTTCCAAGCACAAGGATTAGTGTCTACATTTTACGCAGAGGCGTCTGCGCAAATGCCAGTTCTCTCTGAACTATCATTCAATGTCTGTGTTGAACTAGTGTTTGCGACCTGAATCAGCGTCTCCACTTGGCATTGCTTGTTTGAGACTTTCCAAACATAATTTTTCAGTTTTTCAAGATTTACTGTCTTTCCCACTACTTTTTAATATTTGAGCATTTTGGTTTTTAGCAGAGATCCATTTTACAAGCAGTTATAATGCCAATTTTTCATTAAGGGAATGAATCTTGATAAATTATTAAAAAAAACTAGCTTTTAATTATTTGGATAATCTCAAATGGCTAAGTTTGATCAAATTAAAGACTAAGAAGGAAGAAAAAGTAACTTTGTTTGTTGTTTTTGTTGTGTTTTTGTGAACTTGCAGGTACAGCAACGTCTACAAAAACATGGATTTCAGTTTTGGCATCTATGCAAATGCCAGTTCAGAAAAGCATCGATCAGCGTTTGTGTTTCACGAATCGGCATCTCTGACTAGTATAGCAGTTTTCTGGTGTTCTGTGTTTTCTGGCCTATTTTTCCTGCATTCTATCATTTTTAAGCTAAAACATAGAACCAGCGTCTGCACCCTGAATCGACATCTGCGCTCTGACAGACTATTTTTGATCATTTGCTAACAATTGTTTAAGTGCTTTTTTATGTTTTCAACATTTGTCCAAGGCTAAAATTGAAACTACTAACCAATTGTCTTGCTGCACCGCTTGCCAAAGACACAAATTCAAAACTACTCATATTTGTCTTGCAGGTTGCCTCAAATCAAAAGTCGACCAAATGATCGTGTTTGCTTTAAATTTTATTAGGTACTAGCATAATTAGGGAGATTTAATTTTCTAATCTGAAGCAAGTGTTAGGGGATTATGCTCTCTTCCCTTTTGGGAATATCAAAAACCTAGATGCACTTACTTTGTGTTAAACAAATAAATCTTTGGGAAATAACAAGCTTGTCTTGCATGTCTGGGAGAAAATAACATTGGGTGGGAGAGTATGTTCTTTTCTCCTTGTGGGAAAAACAAAAATCTAGACCCCTCTTGTCACCAATCCATGTTTTTCAAATTAATCCTTTAGATGGGCCTGCCGGTAGAGGAAAAAATCTCTCAGGAATGACCCACGTGAGAATGAGGTGTAAGCCACACCACTCTAACTCACGTTAATCAAATTTACTCTTTGGGGTTAATGCCTTGGGAGTCGATTGGCATTTGAGCTTATACTTGGCTCTCATCTAACTTAAGTGCGGCCTCGCGGTCTCAATCATGTTTACATGACCACTTTTGTCAAGATGCTCTATGGGGCTATACGCCTGAATCATGCTTGCATGGACATAGAGGATACAATCGAATAGAGACACTTACGAAACACTCTAATCATAGAAGCTACCCGATTCACCTCTGAACGGTGATTTATTATAGGTTCAAGGGAGGGAAGAATCTCCCCCTAAGATCCCCATCATATGTGTCCCAAGGTATTGTGTTGTGAAAGAGATCTTCATAGCACGACAATAATACCTGGAAAAAGGCAAAAACATGGGCACCCTTTTCGGGGGTGATACTATTTGCGAGCTGATGGACTACAAAGTAATGGGTCTATAATATTTCATTTGAAGCCAATTCCTTAGGTAGATGCGTGCTTAAAGTGTTTGAACAACATTGACAAATCCAAAACACAAACGGAATACCCAACATTCAAATTTGTCACATGCTTGTATCCGTCAAGGTTGCTTTGTCCCTTGTCAGATTGTTTTCCAGACACATGCTTGTTATTTTCTGATTTGATTGTGTTGAAATTGGTTTTTTCCATGGAACAAACCTATTGAAAATCAAACAGAAATCAAAATTTTGCTAGATCATCAAAACATCCTTTTGCATATTACCGTGAGCTCCAATTTTCAAAATTTGGTCTTTTATGAGATATGTCCTAAAACCTCCAACTATTCATCCAAAATCATATCTATTTAGAGGACATGACTGATTCCAAGATGCATAAGAAGGTAAAAAATCCATTACCACCCATGCAAAGAGAATAGAAGAATACAACCCAAGAGGCTAACAAGTACCAACACATAGTCGATTCCATCAAGCAAGAACTCCATAAATGAGAACAATTCGACAAAGTGATATACAACAACAAGGTTGCTCACTTTATCGGCAAATATTGTCTAAATGTTGCTTTTGTCAAAGTTGAGAAATATGACTAGACGGTTTACCACAACAAACAAAAGTTCCTCCTCTTCTTAAGCTCACTTAGCTTGCATTTTAGGACCTCCCTTAGGTTGTCATCTTTAGAAACACATCACACACTCATCCTAGAATAATCTTGCATAATCCAATCCAATCCTAGTCAACCTAGCATCATCATAATCATCATCCAAGGCATTCTTAATCACATCCTCCACTTGGTATTGCATCCTCTTTTGAGTTGCTTAAAACCTACATCTTAATCAAACCCCCATCCTTAAGTGTCCTTTACTAAGCATTGTTTAGGATAATCCCCTTTGCCTTTGCAACCTCATCACCTTGATCAAAAGGTTGGTTCGCATTGATAGAGAATCTCGTCTGCCAAAGACCACAAGTCTTTCTTAGGTAGACAATAATATCCACTTTATCTTATACTAGGGAAAGCAACCCTTAATCCGTGCATATACCAAGTCATCATTAGTCCTTAGGAGCATATTCATCATCCTAGATGCATCCTAGTCCTAGCACTATCATCCTTAGCTTCCTAGGAACACCCTTGCATTACATCTTTCATCTCATATACCCTTAGGGTAGTCATTTCATGCCACCTATCACACGAGCCACTAAGAAGAGGAAGAACATGGACCCCAATCTTGCCGCTAGTTCATCTAACCCTGCGACTGACAACACTAACGCCATGGTTACTTATGCGCCTCATCCCAATAATCAAATTGAATACATCTGGGTAGATACTAATGAGACGCTGACCATGAGTACCATACAAAAATTTATCAATAATCCAGGACATATCCACATGGTGAATGCCATGAGTGGATGTAACAACAATCAGGTACTTTTGGACATTCAACAACAAGGAATTCAACTCCCACTTTGGATTATACCCACACTTGTCACACGACCTATGGCACTTCCAGGGGAACATCCTCATCCCACTAGAAATGAGGTTTTTGATCCACTTTAGCGAGCCCTACAAGTGGGAACTCTTATCGCACAAGTAGTCCAACCTTCCATCCCACCCTCCATCATGCACATGACACCTTCATCTACCTCAGGAGTCCCGCCTCTTGATCCAACATCAACAGCACAAGAAATACCCCCCATCGCTACACAAGCACCTCCTTAGTTCATAGCCACTCCACTTTTGCAAACATTCCCAATATTTGTGGCATAATTTCCACCACCACCAGTCAGCACGCAGCAAACCACCATTCCACCCATCAATAATCAGCCTGTTCAAAGTGCAACAACTAGTTCACAGCATCAAAGCACCCAAGTCTCCATGCCTATTCTACCTTTCTTCACCACAGGCATGCCACCTACCAACACCTATAACCAGCCCTTATATCTGCAAGGGTCCACTTTCCCCACTCCACTAGCAACGCAACTGCAATGCATGCCAGCAATTTTCCCACAAATGCAAACCAATCCAAATCCTCCCATGCAACAACCATCTACCAATCCCTTCGTCACACCCCAAACACCCATCCAGTAGCAACATCCAATCCAGCAATAGCAACAGCCAATCCAGCAACAACAACAACCAATCCATCAACAACAATAACAACAACCAATCCAACAATAGCAACAACCTATTCAACAACAAAAATCCATCCAACAATCATCCCAGCAACAAAAACCACAGCAGAAAATTACCAACCCATTCACATCCCAAGCACAACAGCAACAAATCAACCCCTTCGCAGCTGCACAGTCCACCCCCCAAGCTGCACCGCAGCTGCGACCACAAACATGGGGGGGAAATCCCTTCATGGAACAACCACTACAACAGTTTTCTAATCCTTTCATCCAACCCATGCAGCAACAGCAAACTCATTCCACTAGCTACCTAGCCATGCCATCTTCTGCTCCATCACAAACCATCCCACCACCACAACAATTCAGTGTTCCTAGTAACACCAATTACCTTTCCACAACCACTGGGGGCATTCCACCATAGAATACCTATCCTCCACCCTATGCAGGTGCGCAATAGGCTCATCCTACCTATCCAACACCTCAGCAAATACAAGCATACTTCTAGCAGTTGCAACAACCCTATCAAACGCCGCCACCTCCTCCACTACAATATTCCCCTCAACTGCAGCTTCCACCACAACAACCTATATACGTTGATCAGCAACCATCATACCAAATTCCACAATATCCCCCACAAAATCCTCCATATTTTCCATTTGATCCATATCAGGTTCAAGGAACCCATGCAATCATGGTTAATAATCCTCCCCCACAAATCAATCATGGATGGGAGGAAATGAATAATGCTCTCAAGGAGCTAAAAGTGGGTACCGAGGCTAAAACATTCAAGTTTGAAGAGGTGTGTCCTTATCTGTTTGATCGATCTATCACTGCCATACCCTTCCTCAAACACTTTGAGACACCTAAATTTGATAAATATCAGGGGAAGGGAGATCCTGTGAGCCACGTGAAAAAATTCTAAATGGCATGTCAAGAAGTGACCTATAGTGATGATTTCCTCATGAGACTATTTCCCAAGAGCTTAGGAGGAACTGATCTCGAGTGGTTCTACAAAATCCCCTACAAAACAGTCTCTACTTTCGCTGAACTATCTGAAAAGTTTGTGACCCAGTATGCACATAATGTCAAAAATGAACTCTCACAACTTGATCTATGCAATTCCAAACAAAAGGGAGGAGAAAGCCTGACCGATTACCTTCAGCACTAGAAAGGGCTTACTACAAGGTTGTCTTATCAACCCCCTAAGCAACATCTTATCAAATTCTTCATTAACAACCTCCATCCTAAGCTCTCCTATCACATGCGCATGAATTGCATACAAACTTATCAAGACATCCAGATCAAAGGCATGGATCATGAACAAGGTCTCATAGAAGACGGTGCCATCAAGCACTATAAGGAATCCCAACCTGACAAACATAATAATGATCGATCATGGTATTGGAACAAAAACAAGAATGCAATAACTAATGGAGCCACTACCACCAAACACGTTCAGGTTATGGTAGCCGGTCCTAATGCACCTACCCAAACCTATCAACAAGCACCGCCAGTATACCCTCAACCTCCTCCCATGTATCAACAACCTACTCCCATGTATCACCAACCAATGTACCAGAAAAACACATGCCCTCAAGGCGCGACTATCTACCCCCCTCTAAGGAAATCATATCAACCCAACTACCAAGGTCCTATGAACCTAACAAATACTATATCAGTCCCACATGGACAACAAAGGCCTCGCACTTCGAATGTGCCACAATGCACATTTACCCCTTTGGGTGAACCCATAGATGTCATCTTTCATAGAATGGTCCAATCTAACCAAGTTGTGTATCCAAAAATGCAGCCATTTGATGACTCAACACCTAAGCCTGCCTGGTATAAAGATAACGAGTACTGTGAATACCACCATGTTAAGGGACACACCACCCTCAAATGCATGAAGCTAAAACATTACATCTAGGATCTCATCGACCGCAAAGAGATTGAAGTGGACTCTCCTACCCAACCATTGCCAAACGTAGTCTTAAAATCTATCAAAATGCATTTCCTAAACACACCTCAGGTAAAGTCCTGAGCAATCCTACTCAATCCTCTGATCAGGGGAAGGGTAAGCAAGGAGAAAATACCGATAGAAAATATTATAAAAATGCATATATCAACTAGGATAATCTCATCGGCTGCATATCCCAAGTCCAGTCCTCCGTCAATGTCATCCATGTCAAGGGTGCCGATAACCAATGCGTAGTCACCACTCGTTGAGGCCGAATAATAGTTGCAGGTGTTGGTCCCACTCCATCTGCTGGTACCCAGTACAACATTTTGGAACACCTAGGGAATACTCTAGCCCTAATTTCCATCTTGGATCTCCTCCGCCCTTCACCCACCTATCAAGAGATCCTTAATAAATCCTTGCAAGAATCTCGTGTCCCCAGTGACATCAACCTCACTGAATTCCAAAACCTTGTCAGACACCTATCTACATCTTGTGGGGTCTCTTTTAAACCAATAGACATACCCTCAGAAGAACCTGATCATAATCTCCCACTTCGTATTATTGTCATGGTTAAATATTTTTCCATTAAACGGGTCATGATAGATAATGGTGCAGCCCTAAATCTGTGTACTCTAAAATTCATAAAGCAGTTGGGTTGCACTAAAGTTGATATAACAAATGAGGTCATAACAATCAAAGCCTATGACAATCTGGAGCATACTTCTGAAGGCACCATATCATTACCCATCCAAGTGGGCCCTATTATCCAGTATACATTATGTCATGTTGTTGATCTTAACCTTCCCTTCAACATCCTCCTTGGACACCCATGGATTCATTCTCTACAAGCCATTTCCTCCACCTACCATCAGTGCATCAAATTCCCATATAATGGCACTGAGATCACCATCCGCACAGATCCCAAGCTCTTCACATACTGCAATGCATTGGAAAATTCCTTCCCACATTCCAATCACTGTACTAGGATCAACATTGGCACCTCTATCACCAGTTCATCTCAAACCCATTCAGACCCAGAAACAATCCTCTCTTCCACCCTTTCCACATTCAAGATCAACAACAAAGGTTGTGGTGAGTATAGTTTATCTGATGCCTTCACAGTTGGAGCACTGCCAATTGATCCACACACTCAAGGCCACCAACCTAATCTAAGAAAGATAGAACTGAAGACAACCAAGGCGCTACAATTCGGTCCTACCACTTTTATCTCAAAGGGTGCTTTTACTAGCTAGGAAATGACACCAAACATCAACCAATGGCTCTATAAGGATCCACCACCCAAGGACACAAGTCGCCTCAATTACTTCAAAGGTAAGTACCCTGCAACTCATAAGCTCATGACAGAAAAATGGAACTACCAAGGAGGTGGCCTTGGTTATGAAGAGCAAGGAATGAAAGATCATATTGTACCTACCTAACGAGAAAAGCACCTAGGCCTTGGCATGAAATCTGACACGAATGGGGGCACCAACAAAAACATCTATGCCTCTTATCCTTCCCTGGGGGAAATTGCTAACATCGAACACGTCTCGAAAGAGAAAGTTGTGAGAGCCTACAATGATGTCTTTGACAATGAAACCTTCATGGGAAAGTTTGTCCTACGCCAGCTTTCCATTCTCTTCATTGTCCTTCCCCTCCGCCATCCTGAACTCATAGCCTAGGACCAACCAAGTGTCCTGCACATTGATGAGTTCCAAAGTGAGGATGTGCTCCTAAGCTTTATGGGATCAATTGAACAAAGCAATGACTGGGGGAAAGACTCAGCATATGTCTACAAACTGGACCCAAAGGCATACTTTGGGCAAGAGGAGAACTTCAGCCGCAAAAATGAAGGAGAAAACAAAAATAAAAAAGAGAAAAATCTATCCCCTAGCAAAAACCCCTCTGGGGCGCTATCTAATCATAAAATAGTAAAAAAAAAGGGCGTAACCCCTGGTGAAAACCTCTTTGAGGTTCTAGAGGATGAAGATTCTCCTCTTCCTCTAATCCATTATTACAGGCCCGAACAGTCATTGATTCTCATCGAAGAAGAAAAACCTGTCAACCTAGGCACCAAAGAGAATCCTGCCATCACATACATAGCAACATCTCTGACTGAAGAAGAAGAAAGTGATCTTGTCACTTTATTGAAGGAATCCATCAATAAGTTTGCATGGTCTTACTCCCACATGCTGGGATTAGACCCCAGCTTGGTGGTTCACCATCTTGCAGTGGACCCAAACATCAAACCTGTCAAACAAAAGCTCAGAAAGATGCACCCTAAAGTGGCACTACTTGTCAAAGCAGAGCTAGAAAAGTTACTCCAATCCAAGATCATCCGCTCCATTGACTATTCTGACTGGATTTCTAACATGGTGCCCATCTCTAAGCCTGATAAATCAATCATGATATGTACAGATTTATGGGATCTCAACAAGGCATGTCCCAAGGATGATTTCCCATTGCCAAATATAGACATGATTGTGGATCTAACAGTAGGACATGAGATGTTGTCACTCATGGATGACCTTTCTAGATATAATCAGATCTATATTGCAGAAGAAGGTCAGCACAAGACAACATTCACAACCCCCTGGAATACCTTCTACTATAACATGATGCCTTTTGGATTAAAAAATTTTGGGGCAACCTATCAAAGGGCCATGAATGTCATTTTTCATGACATGATTCACAAGATCCTTGAAAACTATGTAGATGATATCTTGGCAAAATTAGTTAAAAGGGAAGATCACCTTAATGTTTTGGAATGTGTCTTTGATAGGAATGGACACTACTGCTTAATGCTCAACCCCAAGAAGTGTGTCTTTGGGGTCACATCAGGAAAACTCCTTAGGTTCATTGTATCTAGATGAGGCATTGAAATAGATCCAAAGAAGGTACAAGCTATCATAGAGATGCCTCCACCAAAGATACTCTGATAACTATGCAGCCTCCAAGGAAAGCTACAATCTGTGTGCCATTTTATCTCTCAACTAGCATACAAGTGCCAACCATTCACTCATCTCCTGCGAAGAGATAACACTTTCAAGTGGGATCCTCAATGTCAGAAGAGTTTTGACAAGATCAGAGAATACTTGGCTTATCCACCCATCTTGGTACCACCTTTACCTGGTCGATCACTTATCCTATATATTTCTTCTACTACAACAGCCCTGGGGGCACTCCTTTCTCAATTGGATGATGAAGGAAAAGAAAGAGCTATTTATTACATCAGTCGGACCTTAGTGGGTTATGAGCTCAATTATTCACCTATGGAAAAACCATGTCTGGTAGTGGTCTTTGCCACTCAAAAACATTGCCATTATATACTTAGTCATACAACCAAGCTCATTTCAAAAGTGGACCCTCTCAACTACCTACTCTCCAAGACTACGTTCACAGGATGAATGGAAAAATGGGTTATGTTACTAAGCGAGTTTGAAATTCAATATGTAGATAGAAAAGCCATTAAAGGGCAAGTCATCATAGATCAACTAGCAAAAGCACCATTGGTAGATGCATATCTTTTTATCTCAAAATTTCCAGATGAGTATTTATGCATGAACAAAGAGAAACCTACATGGCAACTCTACTTTGATGGGTCCTACATAGCTCATGGTGCAGGGGCTGGAATAATTTTTGTCACACCTCAAGGTGACTACATATCTATGTCAATCAAATTGGGATTTTCTTGCACGAACAAGATTGCAGAATATGAGGCACTAATTGCAGGACTTTGCATGGCTATAGAATGGAACATCATAGCTCTACATGTCTTTGGCGATTCCTGACTCATCATCAAACAAGTTAATGCCAAATATAAATAGGTGGTTGACAAGATGAAAGAGAATTTCCTCCACTTGTAGATAACACAAGTACCACACTTACAGAACAAGGCTGCTGATACAATGGCCACAATTGTCTCCCTCTTAGAGATTCCTCATGAATCTACATAATACTAATTCTTAGTTTAGCAACTTCATGCTCCCGCCTATGAGAATGATGAATCAAATTGTGTATGTGTCTTGGTTGGTCCCGAGTCCTCGTGGTACCACGATATCCAATCTTACCTATAAAATGGTATCATATCCCTTCATCTCACTGCAACCCAATGCCAAAACTTTATTTGCAGAGCTTCTTGCTACACCCTCGTAGCCAACACCCTTTATCGTCGAGGCTACCACAACATGCTCTCTAGGTGTTTAGATAAAAATGAAGCCGTTGAGGCATTACAAGAGGTACATGTTGTAATCTGTGGTGCCCACATGAGTGGCATGGTCCTAGCCAAGCAACTTCTATGTACAAGGTACTATTGGCCTACAATGGAACATGATTCTTGTGAATTCATCAAGAAGTGTCTACCTTGCCAACAACATGCCAATCTGATCCATGATCTTGCCCAAGACCTCAGACCTATTGTGCCCCCTTGGCCCTTCTCTTGTTGGGGTTTTGACCTCATTGGTAAGATTAATCCCCTCTCTTCTAAAGGCCACAAATACATAATCACAGCCACAGAGTATTTTACAAAGTGGGTTGAAGCAATTCTGCTCACCCTCACTACTGGTGTCCAGATCTCCAAATTCATTCTCTATCACATTGTCTGTTGCTTCAGCATACCCTCCAATATCTTCACGGGTCACAGAGCACCATTTGAAAATGAACATGTTAGTGATCTATGTGCTCGCCTCTATATCCATCACCATTTTTCTAGTCCATATTTCCCTCAAGGTAACGGCCAAGCTGAGGCAACTAATAAAACCCTCCTCAAAATCCTCAAGAAATTTTTCAATGATACTGGTCATGACTGGCATCTCCAGATCAATCCCACCCTCTCGACATATTGCAATTCCTATCGTACTCCTACAGGAACCACTCCATATTACCTAGTCCACAGTGTTGAAGCAGTCTTACCAATTGAGGTCAAACTACCATCCCTCCGAGTATCATTGAGAGGCCTAGTTGATGATGAAGATTACCGAGTAGCATGACTCACAAAGCTTGGTCTACTAAATGAAAAGCACCAGCAAGCCTATGATCACCTGATTGTCTACCAAAATAGACTCAAGTGAAACTATAACAAGAAGGTCCACCCACACCAATTCTAGGTGGGGGACCTTGTGCTAAAGGAAAATTAGAAAGTGGGTACTAATTGAGAAAAGAAAGGTAAATTTGAAGTTAGCTAGCAAGGCCCCTATGTTGTCACTGCATGCTTCGGTTCTGGGGCATATCAACTCTCCACTCCTGAAGTAGAACCCTTGAATGATCCTATCAACATCATTAATCTTAGGTGCTTCTATGCCTGACGGCTGGTTGTTCATTCCAGTTATCTGAGAAAATCCATAAAAAGTATAAAAAGCCCTGAAAAAAGTACAAAAACAATGTAAAATAGTCCTGAAAAAATCTCAAAAAAGCAAAAAGATGAAGCTGAAAAAATGGTTTTCCTGGTGAAAACCTGGCAAACAGGCGCTTGGACAACATCAAAAAAATAATAAAAAATCAAAAAGAAAAAAAATAATAAAGAGAAAAATTTTGTCCAATGGTGAAAAGTTGGCAATCAGGCGCCTTGGACAAGTATGGGTGATGAAAACCTGGAAATAGGCGTCACACATAGTGGACCATTCCATTATCTATCAAAATCTCATTTCCCTCCATCACCAGTATCACATCTCCGCAAACCTCATCTTTTCCCGTATTCCCTGGGTGTTTGCATATCACACGCACTAGTCTGAAATGATCCTCCCATCTAGTGTCCAGAGCTTTTTTGTACACATAATCTTGTATATTGTTGTCCATATGTTGTACTATCCCTATCCCTGAGCTTCAGTCCTATAAATATTTTTTTTATTCTTCCGTTTAGTGTTGCTTGTATATATCTTGTGTCCTCGATTGGTATCCTTGCAGAACATGATCTAGTTATGCTCTTAAAATCTTAGGTTTCAGCAAGTACCTTTTGACGACATCTTGGTTCCGCAGTTTGATCGCAGTGCACCTTTGACCAATCATATTTACGAATCCCATCTTTTTGGAAATGAGTCCTTTGAGGATGTATCCTTCCTCTTGTTGACCTAAATCTAGATCATCATCATCTCTAGGTTCTTGTAGGATGTATCCTTCCTCTTGAAACTAATCAATCAGCATACTAAACTATCACACGCATCAAAAAGCAAGATCCAATCAAATCTCAGCAACAACATGTGTACATAAATTGCTTGTAATTATTCACTTGTAATTAATCATTCAGTTTGATCCTTGTATATTCGTGACATGTCTAGTCTTCTCACCATTGCACTAACATCCTGAGTCGTCATCATGCTAACATCCCCTACCTGGTCCTTCATAGTCCTCCTGGCTAGTTCATTAGTTGATTGTGACACACACCAAAAATATAGGTCCCATCTCATCCATTACATCTGTCACATCCATTGCATCTAATTGTTGCATTAGGTTCATTATTAAATGGCATTAGGTTCATCATTAGATTGCATGTTCATCATTAGGTTGCATTTGGTTCATCATTAGATTGCATTAAGTTCTTCATTTAATTGCATATTCAAAATCATTTTAGGATCTTGCATAATTAAATAATTTAGATTCATTGTTATCATCTTGCATTGTTAAATCATTTACATCTTGCATAATTAATTCATCTTAGATCCATTTTACATCTTGCACTATTAAATCGTTCAGATTCATTTTAGTCTTGCATTGTTAAATCATTTAGATTCATTTCATCATCTTGCATTGTTAAATCATTTACATCTTGCATAATTAATTCATCTTAGATCCATTTTACATCTTGCATTGTTAAATCATTTAGATTCATTTTATCATCTTGCATTGTTAAATCATTTAGATTCATTTTATCATCTTACATTGTTAAATCATTTAGATTCATTTTATCATCTTGCATTGTTAAATCATTTTGACCCATTTTAGTCTTGCATTGTTAAGATTCATTTAGTTTCATTATATCCCTTAGGTTCATCTTACATCCATATTCATATTCATATTCATTAAACATCAATATATACATTGCATACATCATAAATTCACAACACATCCTGCATCCACACATATCAGTACATCATATAAGCATCATGCACCCTGCATCAGTCATACATCATATATACATAAGCATAAAACCATCCTGCATCTACAATTTGTTATACCTATGCATCACATCCTACAAGCATCAAATATTAGTAATCATATAAGCATATGCATCATCACATCATATAAATCAAAGCATGAGAATCATACATCATAAGAATCATAGAACCCTCACCGATCATATATATATAACAAACATCCACAAGTACAATGTCTGTCATCAATAAAATACATCGTGTGCACCTCAGTGTTGATATATGTATACATCTCATCTCAAAATGCAAAAATGTGTGTCGCATAGTCCTCTGATGAATCATGTTGGTGGCTGTGATGGTCCACCTATTGGCAAGTTGACTTCCTGAGGCTGCATGACTTATTTTGTGTTTTCATCATGGCAACAAAGTCATACTAAATTTCTGTCAAAGATAACTTAGAAGATAAAATGACTAAGTATGGAAATAGGGCAGACAGAGATATACAACGATCAGCACTTCAGCGCACGTGCGAGACATCGAATCATAATATGAGTGTTCAGATATATGCTCTGTGATGTCTACATACTAAGTCCAGACACGCATGGTACCACATGATAGTATGGAGAAGTTACAGACAGATCAGTACACCAGCAGTCCAGAACACAGAACATGGAATCCAACTAATGTTTTGATCAGCGTGAATTATTTTGTTAGGTAATGGCCAAGCGCCTTTGATTATATGTTTGTAATGATGTAATTAGTATTGTTGTAAACAAGCTTAATCCAACTTGCTCAGAAGTGTTGTGTATTATATTTTAGGGCCGACCATAAGTCTTTTTTTGGGTTGCATCTATTCGGGTATGAACATATAAGTATGTAATGTAAAGTTATGTTACAAGTGTCAAATAATATGTGTGAGAAAGATATAGAATAGTAGTATGATGAAGTTAGTATGAGATAAATCTCTTTAAGAGAGTAAGAACATTCGCACATACATGAAACTGATCAGATAGTAGTGTCATCACAACAGTTCACTTTTGATATAGTGTATATCAACTATCAGAAGGTTGTAGCCTTCATCTTATTAGGCAATGAGCTTAGGCAGTGAGCGATATACCTTTAAAAAGGTTTTGTAAAAGACTCCTAACAGGGTCAGACCTTTAACCAGGTCATTGTACTTGCATTGTAAAGACTTCTTCTAACAGGGCAAAGGAACTTTAACAGGTTCACTATACTAGTACAATATTTGTGGGTACTAATTCCCACAAGGTTTTTCCTCTGATCAAGGTTTCCCCGTAATCATATCATGTGTTATGATTTCTTATGTTAATCTTCATTAAATGTCTGTTTGATTTATGTTTAAGTTGCTAAAAGTAATAAATTGACAAACACTGATTCACCCCCCCCCCCCTCCCANTGCTAAAAGTAATAAATTGACAAACACTGATTCACCCCCCCCCCCCTCTCAGTGTTTCTAACAATTGTTATCATAGCTCTGGTCCTCTGAAAGAAAGTTTAACCACTTAAGGAGATAATGGACTCAACAGAAGCAAAACATTTGAAAAATAATCTTGAAGCAACTCTTGAAGATATTGACAGATCTAAAAAAGAAAATGAAGAACTTAGACTGAAATTTGATGGCTCACAAATGCTTATCAAGAAATTGAGAAAAGATTTGAAATATTATTCTACAAGTGATTTAGGGAAAATGGTCAAAAAGATAAATGAAGAGAACATGTCTCTGAAAGATAAAATTGAAAATCAGGATGAACATCTAACAGACAGTCAAATTGCTATTGAAGAAAAGATCAAAGAAAGCAAACAATTAGAAGATGAACTTTTGAAAGAAAATATGAAAGTATTGGAATTGGAGAACATAAAGAAGAAGATGGAATCTGAATTAACAGAAGCAAAGGATAAGATTGATAAACTCCAGACAAGTTCTGATTCACTTCAATCTCAGCTCAATGCACAAAAGCTAAGAGGTGACACTACTGGTCTTGGATACAGTGTAGCACAAGTTGAGGTAAATTCATGAGAAGAAAGAAAGAAAGCACATGAAGCATCTTCAGAAGCAAAGAAAATTGAAAATGTTGCAGAGATTAAAACAGATCCACCTAAAGGGGAAATCAAGCAAGTTAATAGAAATTGTTATGCATGTAACAAACATGGTCATTTGGAAAGAGATTGCAAAGAGGTAAGACCTTTCAATGGTTATTGTTTCTCCTGTAATAAGTTTGGTCATAGGGCTATACATTGCAGAACAAATCAAAGAAATTAGTCATAGCAGAATTAGAGAAGAATGAATCAAAAAAATCAGAGAAATCAACCTCAAAGAAATTTACAGAACACTACATGTCAGATATGTAACTACAATGGACACACAGCAAAGCAGTGCAGCATAATGAACAAGAACATTAGACCTCCTATCATTTGTCACACATGTGGAAAGGCTAGACACATCTCAAGGTTTTGTAGATCCAGAACTCAAAAGCAAGAGGATCCTAAGAGATCACTATTTGAGGAAGAAGGAGAAGTCAAGTTTGTTCAAGAAAAAGAAGATATAAGCAAAATTTGGGTTGAAGTAAAGAAGGAAAATGATGTTGACAAAGTAGTTGATGCATCCACAGTGGATGCATCCTCTATTTCTGGTTGAATAGACCTTCTTGGTCTTAGGGGGAGCTATTCTAGCTTAGAACCCCTGCATGGCTGGTATACTCACCTCTGAGTATGTTCCTATGAAATTATGTTTATGATCATAGTTGGATGAAGTATGCATACACGTATTATCTATAATGCATTCTGAACGAATTTTGAGATTCACTGTGAAAACTGTGTATGATTGCAAACATTAAATGCAGTAACTTTTATAAAAAGATGTAAGTCTTCGATCGTATTCGCATTTGCATTTGAGATCACAGAATTTGGAGAGTACAAGAGCACTGAGCATCAAAGCATGGAAGCATAACAAATTTGGTGGTTAAGAAGCACAGTTAAGAAGTTTGGAACGGAACCCTAGCATTCACGCCATTTTGAATTTTGTGAAACCCTATTTAAGCAATCATCAAGTAAGTATGGAAACTCCAGTTGTATTTGATATTGTAGAGAAGAAGAGATTTGTATTTAAGAAGCATCCATTCAAATCCATACTGCATGATGTGGAAGGAGCTTTCTCCAAAACCTCGTTACGAGTTGTTCATGTAGAAGACATCCGCGCATACATTTATTGTAAAAAGGAAACAATTGGAGATAATGGTATAGCCACTCTCATGGCTTCGATGATGAAACCAGACTATTCATTCAAGGATGAATACTCTCACCTCACAGACAACCCTATCTTCGAGTATTCAAATGCGCATGAATTATATGAACCATAATGGGTTAAAATCTTGTTGAGCAGGATTCATGATGATCATTTCTGGATTGGTGAAGTCCCCATCCATATTACTGTAGACCTAATCCACACAATGACTGGACTTCCTAATACTGGACCAGTTCTTTCTACTGGGAAGGATGTCAAGAAACAGGTTGAGCAAGCATGCCAATCCAGAAGTGATAGGCGTGACATGACAGTTGATCCTATCAAGGAAGAAGACATAAAGCTTCTAACAATGATCCTTGGTTACAAGTTCCAGCATGCAAGCGGATTAAATAGTGTGTCAGCAGCCACAGTTCTAGCAGCTATCAGGATGCTGAAGGATAACACTCAGTTCAATCTATGTGAGATATTGTGTGGCCAATTGATGGACAACATTTGAGTTATCAAGCATGACAAGAACAAAACATTTAGGTTTGGGTCTCTGATCATCTACTTTTACTTCCACATTGTTGGTAAGGTTGCAAATCTGTACCTAGATAGAAGCAAACCTACAATGTCTCAAATTTCACTAAAAGCCACATTAGAGAGTAGTGCAAAGGATGCTATGGACATGGACATCAAATATTTCAAGATCAAGATGCAAAAGAGGTTCAGGATACCTGAGAAGATTGTTGAAAAGTATAAGGAAACCATATGCTTCATGGCAGAAACTAACTGCACTTGCATGGAGGCAGTTGAGCCCAAAACTAAATGGATTCATCCACTTGGGTATGAAGTGGAGGAACATGTATTGGAAGGATATGCACAGGTCCTTTTGTCTACACCTAAAGATCCCAATGAGCCCAGATGGGGCACTTACAGAGAGAAGAGTAATGCAGTTGATTATGTATTATATAGTGTTGATAACAAAAGAAAGGCATCTAAGATTGCTTCTAGCATTCTAAAATTTCATGAAGTCACTCGAGAAGATCTTGACAAAGCTAGAGAATCCAAGATAGCCAAAGAACTTGAAAAGACTGAAGAGATCCAGAAGAAGAAGAAAGTAGAGAGCACCTCTGTGCCCTCTACCACCATTGACCTAGACTCATCTCCACCTTCTATACCAAGAAAGAAGTCTAGAGGAAGGAAGGAAGCGCCCACAAATCACCCATCCTCAAGGAACACATAGAGAAAAGTAAGGAATACTCAATATCCTCCTGAGGTAGGATTTAGAATTAGTCTAAATGTATTAAAGAACAGGATTGTAAATGAAGGTAGACTAGACACTATTTCCAAGGTCTATGACAAGTATCAAGAGATTGATAAAATTGAGATACACTCTATGATCATATCTCATATGATTAAGTTTAAGAAGTCAGTTCTTGAACTCAAAATAGTGATACCTGATAAGTTATGGAACATATTGGAGATCATGTAGAGACATGCAATTGAGGAAGACATGAGGATAAGAGAAGAAACATTGGATAATCTGCTCCCTGTATGCTCACATGATGAGAAGGCAATTCGATTAGATCTGGTGAAGCCTCATCTTAGAACCAAGACAAGGACTCTTTAGATTATGAACAAAGAGTATGAGAAGATAGGAAAAGAAACTGAAAAGGAATTTGCACAAGTGTTTATGGATAGACACATGTATCCATCAATGGCACCTACAACAAAGGTAACTCCAGCTCCTCCCAAAAAGGTTACAGAACCAGTGATTCAGATAGCACCTATGACAGGTCCACAGGTTTCAGTGCCCTCAGTGACAATAACTTCTGATACAGAAAAAGAATCAGAAGATACTATAGTGGTTGATAATATCAAGATATCCATGACAACATCTGACAAATACATGGACAAAGTTGATAAAGCATTTGAAAGAACTAAAGAGATGTGCACTGATGATACATCTATACAACAAGATGAAGGTCCCTCCAATGATCTAATTGACTTGAATGAAGAAAAAGATACTCAAGATAATGAGACACCAATCAAGGAGAAACTAGTAAAGAGTGAATGCATGGATACCAGTCAAAACACTATATTCACTCCATCCACTTTACCCTCTACTTCATTGTTGTCAAGGTTAACTCCTGACTCAACAAGTCTAGATGCGTGGGGAGAAGAGGACTTAATAAAGATCAGTGTGCTAGCTATGGAAAAGGCAAAAGAAAAATAGGTTATGAGGAACCCTCTTTTCTTGGAGTCAGTTAACATTCTGAGTGATTTAGTACCTGTAGATAAGAAAGTATCCAAGATTCAATCAGTTGAAGATGTTGACAGTATTCTAACAAGCTTCAAAGCCCACTTTACAGATCTAGTAGACTCTGCTACTAGAATTGCAGAAGATGAATATAAAAAGGAGAGATTGAATGAATTGGTAAAGAATTTTACTTTAGACTTAAAATATTTAAACATTGGGCAATCTATATTGAAAGAATTGGCAGCTAAGTGAAAGAAGGTTATAGCTAACTGCATGGACAAAGTGAAGTTCACCTCTGAACATATCAAGAAGATAGAAGAGGCTGAGATCATGGTGGACACTATCAGAAAATAAGTTGAGACATCTACCCAAGACATGAACATATGTAACAATGTCTATCAAGGTTAGTTGGACAAAATTGAAAAGGCTAAGTTGGAGATCAACAAGATAAGAGTCAGACAAACTCAATTGAGAAATTCACTTGCACCCTCTCTAGTAGTTCTAAATGAGAATATCAAACAGATTGATGCCAACATTGTGACATATGATCAAGGTCCCTGCATAGATTTGATGAAGATGGAGAAACTGACATATGTCTTATGCGCACATATTCAGACAGTTGATGCAATGAAATTATTCTGGCAAAAAGACATCCAATCTCTTCAGATTGTATACCTTGATGTTTACATGGAATAAGTATTTAGAAGACTTACAAGTTTTTTACACCTTTTCCATTAATGTCAAAGGGGGAGTAATGTATATAGAGAATGTGTATATATGGGGAGTAATGTGTGTGTGTGTGTGTGTGTGTGTGTGTGTTAAGAGATGCAATGATATACAGTTATTTTTTGTGTTAAGTCATTTTGAGTAACTTGGCCACATTCCTTTATTGCCATTAATGACAAAGGGGGAGATTGTTGGAAAGTTCACTTCCTGAGGTTGCATGACTTATTTTGTGTTTTCATCATGGAAAAAAAGTCATAATAAGTTTCTGTCAAAGATAACTTGGAAGATAAAATGACTAAGTATGGAAATAGGGCAGACAGAGATATACAACGATCAAAACATTAGCGCACGTGCGAGACATTGAATCAGAATATGCATGTTCAGATATATGCTCTATGTGATGTCTACATACTAAGTCCAGACACACATGGTATAGCATGATAGTATGGAGAAGTTACAGATAGATCAGTACACCAGCAGTCCAGAAGACAGAGCATGGAAGCCGACTAGTGTTTTGATCAATGTGAATTATTTTGTTATGTAATGGCCAAGTTCCTTTGATTATATGTTTGTAATTATGTAATTAGTATTTTTTTAAACATGCTTAAGCCGACTTGGTCGAAAGTGTTGTGTATTATCTTTTAGGGTCGACCATAAGTCTTGTTTTGGGTCGCGTCTATTCGGGTATGAGCATATAAGTATGTAATGTAAAGTTATGTTACAAGTGTCGAATAATATGTGTGAGAAAGATATAGAAGAGAAGTATGATGAATTCAATATGAGATAAATCTCTTTAAGAGAGTAAGACCATTCACGCATACATGGAACTGATCAGACAGCAATGTCATCACAACAGTTCACTTTTGATATAGTGTATATCAACTATCAGAAGGTTGTAGCCTTCATCTTATTGGGCAATGAGCCATATACCTTTAACAGGGTTTTGTAAAAGACTCCTAACAGGGTCATACCTTTAACTAGGTTATTGTACTTGCATTGTAAAGACTGCTTCTAACAGGGCAAAGGAACTTTAACAGGTTCACTATACTAGTACAATATTTGTGGGTACTAATTCCCACCAGGGTTTTCCTCTGATCAAGGTTTCCCCATAATCATATCATGTGTTATGATTTCTTATGTTAAGCTTCATTAAATGTATGTTTGATTTATGTTTAATTTGCTAAAAGTAATAAATAGACAAACATCGATTCACCCCCCCCCCTCTCAGTGTTTCTAACACCACCTCCCTACCCTAGTGGTGGACGTGGTGGCATCCCCACAGATCCTTGAGACTGTGCAGTTTGAGCTGTGGTCTGTGATCGAGACCTCTCTGATTACTCCCACCTCTGTCCCTCAGGAACTAGCTAATGATACAACACCTGATAGTGGGCTGCCTCTCTGCCTGCCCTGGTCGCATCTCGGTGAGCTTTGAAAGCCTCTTCCACAACCTGTCCAGCCCCACCTACAATGGCTTCCTTCCTAGCAATATCTCACTTAGTCCTATATGCCTCGGCCCGCCTCTGTGCTGCATCCATCTCTGAGGTGAATGCAAGGATCTTCTCTGTGGCTTGATCCATCTGCTCGGTCAAGGTCCTCAACTGGTCTGTCAATATACCTATCTTAGTCTACAGCATCCTGCATCAATTCAACCATGGAAAACTCTCCCAAGTCAACCCTACCCTGTAGAGTATCAAAAGCACCCTCAACCCTATCCGCCTATGTTTTCTCTACAGCTAATAGTACCTGTATCTGGGTCATCTCCATTTTTAGGCTGGTCTTAGATACCTCTACCATCCCTAGTAAACTGTGTACTCGTGCACACTCGATCTGTAAGAAATCTCACTCTGTGATGACAATATCTTGAGTATCTTGTGCAACAAATCTTGTTGGTGGCCCCTGTGGCCCACGTAGTACTTGTACCTATGGTGGCACCTATGGTACCTATACATGTCCTTACACTAGCACCTGAGGTACCTGGTCTTTTCCAACTCCTAGTGGCCCCTATGGCCCCTAATCTGGTCTAGCCCCTGCCTGTGCCTCTGTCTGAGGTTTAACCCATCTTTGTTGTGGCCTCCTTCTCTGCCCTACTACCGAGGTCTCAGGGGCATCTCCTATGTTTGTCCCATCATCCACATCCATTTCTCCTATCGGCTGCTCATGAGCAGCCACCTAAGCTAGGTCTATGAGCCATAAGAGCACATGTAAGGCCCACAATGTTGCATACTCAGTAGTCATCCCTGCGTCAATGACATCAGGCCTAGCCATGAAGTCTATCTACACCATATCCCTCCAGGATGCCCTCACTATGAGAGTGTCAGTGTATCTCCCCCATGCACCCATCACCCTGGTGACATGAGGATGTAAGGCATCCTCTCCCACCACCCCCTGTTGTAGTCCGAGCTACCTCATGACCCTTAATGGCCTGTATCTCTCTATCTAGTGGATGATCCTCCCAAGAAGAAAGAAATCAATCTAAACATATGAAAGGTATATAAAGTCCTCAAAACCATCCTCTGCTCCTGCCTACCAGTCCATCACCCCCCATAGCTCACAGAGTCTGTATGGGGTCCAATAGAAAACCTGAACCTCATCTAGCAGTCGACGCTAGTATCTAGTCTGACCGACGAAAGTATATCTCAAAGGTAGCATGTATCTACAAGCATATGGCTCTCCTGGCTACCAAGCCTCTCAAACTCTCATCGGTCAAAACACTACAATGTGCTCCCATTCCCACACTAACAATAGAGTCACACCTGTCCCCATGTTGCATACCCCGTGGTACCCAGCCATGTGTAGATCATGGTACAACTGTCCTAGGACAATGTACCCCTAGCAATAGGATGTGCCCTCCTCTAGCATCTCTATTAGTACCCGAGACCATCCCATGCCAAATCCATGACTAGCCAAATCAGCTAGCATCCGTCCTCCGATCAGTCCCACCAAAAATAAGGCTATCTGCTGTAATCTCCTATCCACAGCTGGCTGCCAGCGCATCAAGGTCCTGTATGTAGGGATCCTCCTCATAGGCCTCCTAAAAGTGATCTCCATGTAGTGGTCACTTTCCTCTAGTCTGTACTAAGGAATCACCCCTTAGATCGGTATTCGAAGAATCCACCACACATCCTCAAGAGTGATCGTGCCCTCTCCCGTAGGCAGGTGGAATGTGGTCGTATCGCTATGCCACTACTCGATCAAAGTGGTCATCATCCCATTGTGCGCCTGTAGCCTAGGCCAATAGGGAACATAGTCAAACCCAACAACTGCTAGCAATCCCCAGTCCTCCTCTATAAGCTGAGCCTCTAACTCCATGGTCAGCGGCTAGTGCTCCTAAGATCCCAATCGTGGGAACTGCTCCTACAGGATTCAAAATCGACCATGTTAGCCCATATTTATTCTATTACTAGCCTAACCCCTCCCAAACTGGGGCATCTTTTCCCTAGGTCCTTTTCTGACCCATCCCCAGCCCTCGTCGGGTCCCTTTGTTTCCCTTCCCATCAGCGTCTGCCCCTTTGGGCGCAGATGCCGGTTCAGCCAGAAATGCCAGTTCTTACACCAGCGTCTCCACCTTTCATTCCTCTACAGACCGTCATCTTTGAAGATGCGGATCTAGGTCCAACGTCTTCGAAGACGTCGGTTCGGCATCAACATCTTCGGAGACGCAGGTTTAGGGATCAGCGTCTATGAAGACATCAATCTGAGGATTGGCGTCTTCACAAATGCCAGTTTAGGAACTGATGACTCTTGTCTGAAACCTAATTACCCTCATTAATGACCCACCTAATCCACCCAAAAAGAGTTAAAAACTTTGACAATAATAAATGCAAGGTAACATTGAGTCACTCACCAGTACCGGTTGCTCTGTGAGTCTCCTATGTGTGCAAATGCGCTCCCCCAAACGCCCCTTCATCCTCTTGTCAACCATAATTTTCACTCCAAAGCTTGAATTTTGCCCAATCACTAT
>MU226068.1:8867032-8887659 GCA_018584345.1 Thuja plicata | reverse complement strand
TCTCCCACTTGGAAATCTTGAGCCACTCAACATTTAATGCCAAGTTTGACTCAAAATTAGCCATCCCTTCAAGCCTATGTGTCCCTTATGTGGCTCTTATGTGGATGCCACATAGATGCCACCTCATCCAATCCCTCCTCTTCTCTCCCAAAGTTCTATAAATAGAGGCCTTCTCCTCTTCATTTTTCATCTCTCAATTTGCATTGTCATAATGCTATTTTAATGTTAGGAATTTATTTCTAGTTTCTCATGCTTTTATGTTTAAATCACATATAAATTACATGCTAGGGTAAATTTGGTAAATGACTCATAGTTTCTTGCATTGTCTTGCATTTCAATCATAGTAGTTTAATCATTTGGAGAAGTTTGAGACTAGTTACTCCATACTAGTTCTTGAATCCTTCTCTAAACTTGAATCAATCTTACTCATTCCACTTGGGGATCCATTGCATTTTGTGTTTTTGAGAGAGCACACCCACATCCATCAAAATGAGAAAATCAAACAAATTAAATAGGGAGATTACTTATTTTAGCTCAATCTGATGTTATTTGGTGTTCTTTGTTGCTTGCTTGCTCTTCCATCTAATTTTGAATTGATTATATGTGCTAACCCACTAATCTTGCATGTTTGAGCTTGCTCCCAATAGGTTTTAACCATTAATAATTCCTCATACTACACCTACTAATCATATTTTAGTTGTATCCTCATACCTACCTCTTATATTTTATTCATCACCTTCTACATCTTAATATGAGCTAAAGACTCTTACGGAAAATAAAACTATTCTATTGCAAAAAATTGGAAACAAAGTTGTGACTCTATAGAGGAAACAAGCTCAAATTAGAAAGCCTTATCAAGTACAAAACCAAGGTTATCAAGTAAATAGACCACCTTTTCAAGGGAAAAACTCATGGATCCATGTTAAAACCTCAAATAGTGTGCTCCCTACAACTACAAATATAACAAGGATACTTGTTTAAGTGCAGAATAGTCTTTCTCTTGAGTAGTATTAGTTTTCCCCTTGCAATCAAACTCATGATCAAAATGCATTTCAATGAGGAGAATTTTTTCAAACTATAGTTTTTCAAGAGGAACCAACAACTTTAGGACAATAATATAATATAAATCAATATAATGTTAGATATAAATCCCATATGTAAGGAGGTTATACTTTTTCCAATTAGCAGGAAGGAGATTATTGTGGTGTCAATCAAACAAGTGGTGATGTTATAGCATAAAAAAAACAAGATAGAAAAGGAGAGAAGTGGAAAGTATTTCACCATGTTTGATAGCTCATACTTCAAATTCACAAGTGGCCATACATACCCTAGTCCAAATAACATTAGAAAAAGCGATTACTCTAGTTCAAAGTTAAAATATAAATCAAAGTGGAAAGAAGCCAAAGGATCCTAAACTGGCTCCTATATCTAAAAAATACCTTATGGTTTTTAAAGGCCCTACTAAGTTATAAAATATCCCCTTAAACATTGTGGAAAAAATGAAGAAAGCTAATATGAATGTGTCCAAATGCGATGCCCTCCTAATCTTGCCTCATAGAGATTTTCTACAAGAGGAGCTAAAAAATATGAGAAAATAAGATGGATCAACAACAAAAATTAGAACATTAGCTTCAACTATCTTTATACAACCCAAAGAGGAAGAAAATCCAAGTAATAAAATTAAACCCCCTCCCTTTTACCTCTCTTTAACCATAGGAGATAAATTAGCTCACAATTACATGATAGATTAGGAGCTAGTAGCTCAGTCATGCCCAAGAAGGATAATGGAATTTTAGGCATTGTATATGAACCTTTGAATAAATTTTTTGTTCAATTAGATGGCCCTGCTAGAGCTTTTTCTTGCAAGAACCTATATAGCAGCAATGCTTGACTCTCACAAAACCCAAATTTTGATCAAGTCAAGAAACAAATCCAATTAAAGAGGATTCAATCCTCCTTCATTTTCAGCTCCACAGGCTCAGGCAGGTATACCTAACTTGATTTACTGCTCCTTAGTGAATTATACAGTGGATTAACTTTTCATAATGATCTGCTCCTACCTTTTACTGCAATAGTTGATAACAAATTCTACAAATGCTAACAATCAGCTTTATGCAGAGCTTCACAAGCCAGACTATGAATTTGATAAGAGAAAATACAAGTGAAATAAGGATTCTTATCCTTCTTCTTTTTGAGTTCCAAACTCAGGTAAGGCTGACCTATTAAGTGCCCTAAAGATGTAGTAGTTTTCAACAGGCAGTCTTAATACAACATAAAAATGATAATGATAATAGTTTGTATATAAATTTAATGGGAACCACACAACCTAACAATCAAACTAGTGCCTTATCCAATGGGCATGGTCGTTCAATATGTAAAGACCTTCAATATCAAAGACAGATCAAATGTAAATCATGTACTGAATACTAAATTAGACTATGCCTTACATAATCTCTTCACACTTCCTAGAAGTAGAAATACTTATCAAATCTATTACAATTTTTTACTCACTGAAACTATCTTAAAGATTTAATTCTCTCCTTGAAAGAAACCTTAATACAGTTTGAAACTTTGCCTTACAAAGTTATGGACTAAAATTTTCTTAACAACCAATCCAAATGAGTACAAAAATTGGAAACAAAGACAACTATTCATTCAAATCCTTCACATCACATGAAGTACAGACATATATTGATATCAAAACATCAATTACCTATGAAATCAAAGCCAAAGAGACAACTGATAAACTTGATCAAAATAATGCAGAACTAGCTTTTGTGGCATAAAATTCCCATACTCACAAAATTATCCTGGAAGTCCTTTTTATAGAAACAAGGACTGCAACCAACTTCAGATTTATTAGGGATATGGATACACATATTAAAACACTACATGACAGAGAACATTAATTCATTTCAACCATCAAGCAATTCTGTCATCCATTTGGTAAAACATTCCATTCTTCCAGCCTATAAAAATTTGATCTAGCCGCCAACTTATTGGGAAACAAAAGAACCATGCCCTGCAAAAGGAATAACAGATGGAATGTCTTGTCTATATTAAATATCTCAGGAAATTTAACCCTTCATATTTGTAGAAAGTCAACTACCTTTTCTAGGAAAGCTCAAGTTCTTGAAAATCTGATCCAAATAGAAATATAAAACTCTAAAACGCGTCCTCATTTACGATGAAGAACAAAATAGGATAAGACAAAGGGTTTAAATATTGTTTTAAAGGCTAACAGAAACCGTAAGAAGATAATCTCCGATTAAATGCAGTCAGACACACCAGTCTCTCCTTCATATGGTATCCAACGGGTGTAAAAAAAACACAGCATAGAAGACCAGATTAGCCTATTTTACTGCTCCATAGCATAAGACATAATCCACCACTTTGAAAACCCTACAGGATGCATTTGAAATTTTGAAAGTTGGTAAAAACAATCACAAGAAGAACAAAAATAGCATCAATGGCCCATATTTGAACTTTCTCTGTCTTTAAAACACAGTCGTAGATCCTATTTAATTCACCCAGGCTTTCAGATCTAATCTTGGACAGGTGGCATGCAAGAGTAATGGCTTAAACACTATAAACATTCATCTTTGTCTTTGAGCCATTAAGATAACTGTCTGATCAAAAGTAACTATACTACACTTTAATCTCACCCTTTGCTTCAAACTATAGGTCCCATAAACTCAGATAGGACACGTGTCACAATGACTTAATAGCTTGAACATTAGATCGACTGCATCTCCGCTTTAAGCCTTTAAGCTGATCGTCGGGTCTTTTCTAACTTATCTGCCCTTTATCTCTTTCTTTACTCTGGCCCCACGATCATAGGAGGACATGTGTTGATCGTACGTAATTCCTTAGTGGATAGATCTCAATCACTTTTCCTTTAAGCCATTACGCGAGCCGTCCGATAGGAAACAACTAAACATATATTTACTATAGTTAAAACTTTGAAACACTAGTCCCATTGACATCTACATGAAATTTTACTTGGTCTTGAGAAATCCTATTGGCCATCTGACCTGTTCTGACTGAACAATTCACTTATCAAGCAGGCGCAATGCCTTAATCATTAGATCTTGTGCAACTTTTCATTAAGCCTTCACGTTGTCTGTTATCTCAAATCTAACTTGTCTGCACATTATCTTCTTTACTCTATCACAGATCAGGACCCACCTTAGACACATGGTTGAATGGCTTAATGGCTTAAAGGATAGATCTTGTTCATCTCGGCTTCAAGGTAATATGCCTATCGTCGGATGAAGAACAACTTGCACGACAGATGCAAAATGTAATAAAATATGTTGGGGCCTAGGACTTAGGGAAATAAATCAAAATTAATTCATTGCCCGCTTAGACTTAGGAAAAATTAAAAGGGACGGCCCCATTTGACATTAAACATAAAGCTCATGGGTTATAATTATTTTAAGTGACCTAAAAGGTAACTACAAACTATAACAGATCATGAAGGGTTTAAAACTTTTTTCAACCAAGGGCTATAATTTTGAAATTAGGGTTTAAAGAAACAACAAGAATAGCAACATTTTCACAATTTAAAGTAGATTTTTCACAGAGACTTAGGGTTTTTAAATCAGGGACCATTGGAGTTGGGAACCAGGCATAAAAATTGAGAAATTATTAGGGGCTAAAACCCTTTTTGCAACCCTACACAGGTCCAAGCCAATATACATTTGCATAGACAAATATGACCAAAAGTGGCTCTGACTTTGGATGCTTTATTGCTAGATCAAGGCAAGAATCCAGATCTCTGGGAAAAGAAGACCTAAAACAAACTACCTATATACATGAATACTGTGCATGGAAATTTTCAATTAAAGAAAGGTTTTAGGAATTGTCCATGCACTAGAAATTACAATACCTCACCAACCAAATTTCTTAATAAATATGAATCCTTACCATGTGTCTGATGAATGATATAAGGCCCTATCCATAAGGATTCAAACTTTTTATGTTTCCCTTTATCTTCAACCTTTAGCATTCCACTATAATACCATGTCATCTGGCTGAAAATTTCTATTATTAGCTCTTTTGTCAAACAAATATTTCATTTTATGTTGTCTCTTCGAGCTTTTTTGTTGTCCTTCTCTTCTGGTTCCATCCAATTCAACTAACTGGATCACTCTATTATGCATAACATCACTTACTTCAAGACCTTCCTCCTCAATGAATTTATAAAGAAGAAGTAAATTATTCAATGGTATCATGGCCTACATACCATACACCAATTCAAAAGGGGACTTTTCAGTAGCCCTTTTCACAGTTACTCTATCAGCCCATAAAGTTGATTTTAACTTAGAATGCCAAGCTCTTTTGTTTGTTTTCAAAGTTTTCTTCAAAATCTATAGAATACTCTTATTACTAGATTCTGCTTGTCCATTAGCTTAGGGATGACATGGGGAATAATATGACATCATAATTCCATATTCATCACAGAAATCCTTAAATTCCTCTGACCTGAAACACATAGCATTGTCCATTATCAATTTTATAGGGACACCAAATCTGGTTAGAACATTTTCCATCAGAAAATCAATAACCACTTTACTAGTTGCCTTCTTAGTCAAATTTGCCTCTATCCATTTTGTCATGTAATCTGTGGAAATCAATATCCAACTATGTCCAACATTTGATTTTTTTGAGAAATCTGAAATGAAATCAATCCCCCACATGGAAAAAGGTGCGTCAACCACTACTAGATTTAGTAACAAAGAACCAGAATACTTTAGCTTGGAAGCAAATCTCTGAAATGCTTCACACTTTGTTTTAAACTTGAAGGCATCTTTAAATAAACTGGGCCAATAATAACCAGCCCTAAGGATCTTATGAGCAGTATTTTTGGCAGAGTAATGTCCACCACACACACCAGCATGCATTTCTTTTAGGACCTTTTTAGCTTTCCCCTCATCTAGGCATAACAAAAGTACACAATTTCCATTTTTCCAATATAGATCTCCTTTTACTAATGTGTATTTTTGGGCTTCCAACCTAAGGGTTCTTTTCTAATTATCAGTCATAATCTTAGGGCGCTTGGATTTTTTGAGATAGTACATGATATCAACATAATAATGTTGTTTTCAATACTGGTCACTATTAAATCTTGTACTTCTACATTATTTATCTGAACCAAATCCATATTCTCCTGTGTCATTAGCTTTGCTAGGCCAAGTCCTCTTACTAATTTGGTAATATGGATTTCCAAATTAAATCCTTGAATCCTATTTATCCATTTACATCGTTTACTAGTAACTTCTGAGTGAGTAATAATGTCCTTGATTGTTGCATGAGGTACATATGCAATCACTTTTGCACACACCAAATAAGGTCTGAATGACTTCACAACTTTAACCAAGGCATATTCTTTTTTTTCCATCATCTCATAGTTCAACTCTGCAACTTGGAGTGATTTACTGAAAAATGCAATGGGATGTTCATAACCTTCCTCATCCTTTGGTAATAACACAACAACAATTGTATGAAAATATGCAAAATAAAATAATGAAAATGGCCTACTGTAATCACGAGACCTTAAAATAGGTGCTTTTTAAACTGCCTTCTTTATCCTTTCAAAAGAAAATTGTGCTTCTTCATCCCATTTAAACAATTTAATTATAGGCTTAACAATCTCTGCAAAGTTAGCAATAAACTCCTCACAAAATTAATCTTTCCTAAAAAATATTGTATTCCTTTGACATTCTTTGGAGCAGTGACCTTCTGAATTGTTTCTATACTCTCTGGGTCAATTCTTACTCCTTCTTTTGACACTATATGTCCCAGCAATTTTCCTTGTGTTACTGCAAAATGACATTTCTTAGGATTCAAAGAAACACCATATTCCAAATCTTTATTAAAAATATTTTCTAGATGTCCACAATGGTCCTTTTCTTTCTTGGAATATGTTGTCAAATCATCTTGATAGATCACCATGAATAAATCTATAAATTCTTTAAATGCAACATACATAGCTCTCTGGAATTTCCCCTGCATTTATGAGACCAAAGGGCATCCTAATATACACATATATTCCCCATGGAGTATTGAATGTAGTTTTAAATTTCTCTGATTCCTTTACTAATACCTGGTTATAGCCTTAAAAACCATCCATCATTGACAATAAATCACAACTAGTAATTTTGTGCAATATCGCCTCCATGTTAGGCAAGGAATAATCATCTTTCAAAAATGCAATATTCAAGTTCATAAAATCAACACAAAGCCTTATATCACCATTATTTTTCATCACTGGGACCAAATTAGAGACCCAAGTTGAATGTCTTATAGGTTGAATAGTCCATGCATCCCTTAACTTCATCAATTCTTGTTGCATTTTGGGGGCCAATAATGGGTTGATTCATTTATGTTTTTGTCTTAATGGCTTATCATCTGGCTTCACTGGGATGTTATATTGGAAAAGGTCCCCCCTATAGGATTTTAGGTTCTCATATGACCAGGCAAACACATGCTTGTGCTTCCTTAAAAATTTTATCAGATTTTCCCTAACATGGGATTCTAACCTCCTTCCAATATATACTATTTGAGGTGTGGTTTCTGATCCCAAATTTACTTCCTCAAAATCCTCAATTCTGGCACTGCCCCTTTTTTATAAATGATCATCTTGATCACTAAACAATGCTTCTAGTTCTATTATCCCCTAAGGAATCTGATTAGAACTCTACTAGACAACCTTCTTTCCCAAAACAATATCCTTGCCATCAATCACTACAACTAAAGAATTACAATCTACATGTTGGCCTTCATAATGGTCAAGGCACTAAATAAACCTGAGAATATCCTGGTCATCTTCAAAAAAATTCCAGTTGTAAACATTATCAGGGACAACTGGTCTACTCTTAACTTCCACAATTGATACCCCACTCAAATTCAAATCACCATTTTTTAAAGCAACATTAGCTAGAAAATCTGCCATGATGTTTTTTGACCTTTCTATCCATTGAATGTTAAAGGCATCAAAAGATTCAATCTGATCCCAAATAGCATGCTTGTACTTTTTTAATCTATCATTTTTTACAGCGTACTTGGATCTAACTTGTGCTACTACTAGTTGAGAATCTCCATAAACTTTTAAACATTTGATACCATGCCTAGTAGCAATATTTAATCAAAAAAATTAGGCCTCATACTTAGCAATTTTATTTGTACACTGAAAAGTTAACAAGAAAGAGTATTTGAATGTAGTACTTGATGGATAAATCAATAGAAAACCATCTCCTGATCCCTCTTTGGAACAAGCTCCATCAAAGTACATCTGCCACAAACCACCCTGTTGTGTGTTTAACTCTTCAATTAATGGATCAGTATTTTTGCATTGTGGAAAGATCATCTCTACTCTGAAGTTTTCCATGTCTACATCCACAAAATATTAAGCATATTATCTTGCACCTTCTCAACAGTTGCTGGTGATCGTGGTTCTCTATACAATTTTACTTCATTCCCATTCAATGGGATTTTTGCATAAGATAGTTCCAATTAGACATGACCTCTAACTACTGCAGCCCACTGTCTAGACAATAACATACCATAATGGGGTTGGGTATCTACAACAAATACATCCATTTTATAAGTTGCTTTAGGAAAGACAACTATCTTAACTTCTACTCCTTTCATATTTCCCACCACAGTGACTTCTCTATTATCCATGGCATAACACCTTCCATAGAAGGTATCAACATTCATACCCAATTATTTCATTACACCATATGGCATTACATTTGCAGCGGCACCAAAATCAATCATACATTTTTTTACAAGTTTTTTGTTTATCAATAAAGTTACATAAAAAGGGTCCACTTGAGAGGGCTCTTGGGTAATCATATTACCAACATATAAGATAGGTGTTTCTGTATCATAACTAACACCCTTCATTTTTCTCTCCCTTGTATTATCAATAGGGTCATCAACTATCCCTTTGAAAAATGACATTGCAACATCCCTATGTTCCTTCATTTTTAACATTTCAATCAAAGGAACTAACACTTTCATTTGTATAAGAGCATGTTTCATATTAAATGCAGGTAATCAAGACAAAATGTCATTTGTGCTCTTACCTTTGTTCCCTTTATCAGCAACAACTTTCTTATCAACTTTTTCTTCCTCCTTTTCTCTTTGGGAAGAAGAAAACTCTCCTTCTTTTGTATCATCCCTCTTATCTTTATCTTTTCTTTGAGACCCTACAACAACCTTTGAGGCACCTTCTTTAATGAAAATGAAGCGGGCTTACCTTGACCAAACTCTACCCTCCTATTCCTCAAATTGTAAGCACTCTTAGCTTGATTGATTGCTGCTATGGTCAAAGATATTTTTTCCTCATCACTAGGCAACCTGAAATGGGGATGCTCTCTGTCATCACCTGAAGTATAAATAGTATTTTTCCACACAGTATCAAATTCATCATCTGAGTCAAAGAAAACTTGTTGCTGGTATCTTTGGCAATGCTCTCTCCTAGTATTTATATCTGCAACTGGTTCTTCATCTTTGGATGACCACATATCTTTATGCATATTCATAGTGAACATACTCACCACAGGGTCTTCTTGTTCTAGGTTTAACTGTTCATTGTTATCCTCCATTTGTTCAACTAAATCTTGAGCAATAACACATTGAAAGGAAGAATGGGGTAATTTGCATGTAGGACACCAAGGGGTATTTTCTACATTGTGTGGAACATTTCTTTTCAAAGGATCATGGGTTACTTTAGTCTTCTGGGTCTCCTAATTTTCAACAATAGGTCTGCCATCCTTATAATTTGTCTTGTATGGCATATCCCTCAAATTTGGGAATTTATCATACCTTTGATATTGATACCTATTGTCATGAGGAGCCCGGTCATTTTTATCAACCTTGGCAGCAAGGTCTTTTACTGCACTTACTAATTTATCCACCCTATCCTCCTCCTTGGAAGGTTTACTTGTCTATCCTTTTGTATCCTTCCACAACCTTCCATCTTCTCTCTTTCCCATTTTTCATGAGGCTTGCCTATTGCTTTCAATGTTTATAGCCATTTTATAAGCTTCCCTCAGACTATGTGGATTTTTATCCCTTAAAAGATATGACATCTTTCCTTCCATAGCATTGAAATATGTGGTTAAACATACTTCCTCATCCAGTCTCAAAACCTGAAATAACTCTTTCATGGCCTTTTGAAACCTACTATTGAAATTTTCCATACTTTCATTTAGGAATTTCTTAATGTTGTTAAATTCATTTAACATAAAACCTAAATTAATATGGTCACAATATTGTTCCCTAAAACACTCAACAAGATCTTCCCAAGATGCTATACTATTTTTAGGTAAACTCCTATACTAGTCTCTAGCATCTTCATCCAAAGATTGAACAAATAATTTCATATGTACATCCGCATGATCAATGTCAAAATCTTTCATCTTGTTAGTGAATTCTTTAAGATGTCCTTCACTAGTTATAGCATTATTTACACTAAACCTAGGGAATTTATCTCTTACCTCATTTGTTATGACATTTGGATAACTAGGAATACCATCAAAGAAAAGAGGTCTATATCTGTCCATATGGATAGGTCTCCTTTGGAATTTTCCCACACTATTGTTTCCACTTGAGCCCACTACACCACCTTGATTTTGAGTAGGTGGAGGAACACTTTGGTTTTAAACTAGAGACTTGAGCACTTGGATTTGGGCCAGAAACTTGAGCATTAGGGCTTGAACCTCCTGGTGGGTTATGTTGTAATTTCCTATTGGTATTAGGCATAGAGCTACTTGCAATAGTGTTGGTAGTATCATGCAAGAAAGCTATCCTCATTTTCTTATCTGTTGTAGCAGTGTCTAGTTCCATCTTTTCTAGCTGCTTTGCTAGATCTTCATTGGATTTTCTAGTTTTTTCAAGTTCTATGTCAACTTGAGACATTCCTGTAGGGATAGTCTTACTTTGATTAGGCTCATTAATACTTATTCCAATGACCTTTTTCTTACCTTTATCAGAGAAAGTTTTATCACTTCTCTGGAGCTTTGCATTCTACTCAATCTCATATGAGTGCAATTGTCTCAGAACAGGTCTTTCTTTCTCAAACTCATTTATCTTGGGATCTACTCTAGTATTTGTAGCTTTCTTTCTTAAGGCTCCAAGATCACCAAATAAATCTATATCTAGACCTTTAACCTCCTCATTTAGGCTTTGAGTCTTGAGCTCATTTCTCCTTGTTTTTTTCCAAGAGTTCTTCTCTCTCAGTTAACAAGTCATACAATTCTTGTTCCCGCCTCTTCCTTGGATCGACTATCTCTGATTCTTTCTCTTTCTTCTTTCTCCTCAAAGCTAAGACCTCTTCACACAATTCATCATAATCATAAGATGTAGTCTCTACAGCACATGTTTCTTCTGGTTGGGCTAGAGTCTCCTCTGCATGGAAAAAGACTACATCTGGCATCTCTCCATCTCTCAAGGGAAAAAAATATATATTAGAATCATAAGGGACAGTTGACCTTGACTTCTCAGCACCTTCAGATGAAGATGATACTCTCTCAAGAAAGGAGTGTCTATTCTTCCTTTTGAAACTCTTGGTGAATCAAGATTTGAACCACCTCTCTTAGACCATTGTCTTCTTCCAAGTGTGTGGAGCTCTTCTCCAATATCCTTCTCTAGATTATCTCTATAGTAAGACCTGGTATTTCTTTGTTGACTCATTTTTAAATTAGACAAGAATTTTCAATTGTTAATTATGCAATACTAGCATGCACAGAGTATAGAGTCGTCACCCACAGCTAGTGTGGGATATTTTCAATAAACTGATCAAAAAATGGACAATAAATAATTAGTCATGAAAAACTTTATAAAAATCCACTTTTCCTTGGCAGAGTCGCCAATTTGTTGGAGCTTTGTCTTGCAGGATCCTATATAGTAGAGATGCTTGACTCTCATAAAACCCAAATTCTGATCAAGTCAAGAAATAAGTTCAATTAATGAGGATTAAATCCTCCTTCAATTTGAGCTCCACAAGATCAGGAAGGTGTACCTAAATTGATTTACTACTCCTTAGTAAATCATGCAGTGGATTAACTTTTCACAATGATATGCTCCTACCTTTTACTACAAAAGTTGATAACAAATCCTACAAATGCTAGCAATCAGCTTTATGCAAAGCTTCAGAAGACAGACTATGAACTTGATAAGAGAAAATACAAGTGAAATAAGGATTCTTATCCTTCTTCTTTTTGAGTTCCAAACTTAGGTAAGGCTACCCTATTAGCTGGCCTAAAGATGTAGTAGTTTTCAACAGGCAGTCTTAATACAACATAAAAAGGAAAATGATAATAGTTTGTAAATAAATTTGATGGGAACCACACAACCTAACACATCAGACCAGTACCTTATCCAATGGGCATGGAGTCATTCAATATTTAAATACCTTCAATATCAAAGACACATCAAATGTAAATCCTGTACTGAATATTGAATTAGACTATGCCTTACATCATCTATTCACACTTCCTAAAAGCAGAAATACTTATCAAATCTATTACAATCTTTTACTCACTGAAACTATACTAAGGATTTAATTCTCTCCTTGAAAGAAACCTTAATACTGTTTGACACTCTTCCTTACAAAGTGATGGACTGAAATGTCCTTAACAACCAATCCAAATGAGTACAAAAATTGGAAACAAAGACAACTATTCATTCAAATCCTTCAAATCACAGGAAGTACAGACATATATTGATATCAAAAAATCAAGTACATATGAAATTAGAGCCAAAGAGACCACTGATAAACTTGATCAAAAATATGTAGAACTAGCTTTTGTAGCATAAAATTATCATACTCACAAAATGATCCTGGAATTTCTTTTATAGAAACAAGGACTGCAACCAGCTTCAGATCTATTAGGGTTAGGGATACACAAATTAAAACACTACATGACAAAGAACATTAATTAATTTCAACCATTTAGCATCTCTGTCACCCATTTTGGTAAAACATTCCATGCTTCTAGTCTATAAAAATCTGATCTATCCGCCAACTTATTGGGAAACTAAAGAACCATGCCTTGCAAAAGGACTAACAGATGGAATGTCTTGTGTGTATTAATTATCTCAGGAACTTTAACCCTTCAAATTTGCAGAAAGTCAACTACCTTTTCTGGGAAAACTCAAGTTCTTGAAAATTTGATTCAATTAGCAATATTAAACTCTAAAACAGGTCCTCATTTATGGCGAAGAAAAGAACAGGATAAGACAAAGGGTTTAAATATTGTTTTACAGGCTAACAAAATGTTGGAAAGATTGCTACAATGTAGACAATTGTTATTTTGTCATTGATGTCAAACCTTAACTAGTGAGACTATTGTTGTATGTTTGAGTACCTTATCCATTGATTGATGAAGATTTGAAAAGAATGGGATAACAAGAAGACCAAGGAGATGGTTGAGTTATGAGCATACACCAGGGTACTTGATCATTTGGAACTTTGGCAAAGTGATACGTTGTTTATCTAGCACTGACAGTTCGCTGGAAGGTCAATGTCGAGAAAAGAAAAGTCGATGCTGAGAAAAGAGAAAGTCAATTCTGAGCAAAGAAAAGATGATGTCGAGCGCCAGTGAAATGCCAAGGGAGACAAAGAAAGCCGAACAACAGTATTTTGATTATTGATGAGATTTGAGATTTATGGCTGAAATAATTGACTCTATTGGGATATGCATTATTAATTAAAGATTGGTCCACATTCATTTAATGCATGGGAAACCGTTATTAGCATATGGATTCAATGGTTAATTAATTACTTTAATGGAGAAGTAAATTATATGTAAATATGGAAAGATCCATTGGATCTGACCTAACCTAAGATCTACGATCTTGATTAAGCGGCAAAAGATTTATCTGACCTAGATGAAGAGGTATAATATAACCTATTGTGGTTATTGTTATTGTATCCAAGTGTAAGGAGAAGTTGAATGCAAAGTGTTCCATGGTTAATTGATTGATTGGCAAGACCTAGTAGAGAAGGATGAGCAGAGAAGCAGAGAGAGATTGCTTGAAGGATTTCCAAGCAGATCTAAAGTTTGAGATGAAAATGGAGGCCACTCAGTGAATTAGTAGAGCTGAAACTGGATCTGGATTTGCAAAGTAAGTTGTATGTATCAGATCACACCTACTGATTAATTTCTAACCATTATATCAGTTCAAATCCTTTAACTAGGTTGACCTAATAGTCATTGTATAAATCCTTTGAACAAGGTGACATTCAGATTAGAATGTTCTAAGTCCTCTAACAAGGCCACTCCTGACAGGGTGATTAAATCTTTTAACCAGGTCACATTTGACAGTGTGTTTTGTAACCTTTAACAGGTTTGGCTCCTCACAGGGCATCACTTCAGAAGAGTGAAATTTTGGTAGCATGTTACTGGTGGTTTTTCCCATATTGGGTTTCCATGTTAAATCATGGTGTCAAAATGTGTGAATGTTATTGTTGTGTTTTACTGTTAAGTTTCTGCAAGCTTCTTTCATGAGTACAGTAAACTGCACACTTTATTGTTTATTACTGTCGAGCAGATCTGAGTTGTTGAAATTGGTTTAAAGTTTTATATGGGCACATCTAGACCTGAGGATAACTTATTCATCCCACCTCTCAGTTATTCTAAATTCATCCTAACAATTGGTATCAGAGCAGAGTTCTCTTGAAAATTTTTGAAGGTACTTGGAGATAAAGATCAAGATGTATAAAAGGGATGGACCGAAGATCAACAAGGAAAACTTTCCTGCATGGAAAATTTTGATGAAACTTCACTTGGCTAGTATTGGTGATTTTGCTAAATGACATATTGAAACAGAATATGTAGCCCCTACTGGAGTTCTGAATGTTGCACAACTAAGAGAGAAGCATGAACATAATCAAGCAATGATGGAACTTGCATCATCTCTGAACTATCATGAATTTGAGGACATCAAAGATTTTACAAGCACAAATTAGATGTGGGATGCCCTTGAAACCATCTATGGAGGTGATACAAATGTACTATGAGCCAAATCTGAAAGCTTGAGAGGTAAGTTTGATGATTTAAAAATGCAAGAAGGAGAAAATATAGTCATTGACGAAGATACTATCATGAGGAAGGTACTAAAAACACTTCTTCCTATTTATGCTATTAGAGTATCTAAAATTCAAGAATTGAGATGTTCTCCTAAAAAAAATTTAACTTTGGAAAGTCGGGTAGGTAGACTTACTACATTTGAGATGTCAAATTTTGACAACTATACTCCACAAGCTGTTGAATCTGCATTCAAGTCACAGATGGTCATTAGAAAATCTAAGAAAGGAAAGAAATGTGTGGATAGTGACAGTGACACCTTAGATGATGATCTAGAAGAGCTTGAGGCACTTATGGAAAGAAGACTAGCTAGAGGAAAAGGAAAATTCAAAGGTAAACTTCCTATTATTTGTTTTTCTTGTAACAAAGTTGGTCATATTGCTGCTAGATGTCTTGAAAAGAATGAAAAAGATGAAAGAAGGGACAACAAGTACAAAGACAAAAAGGATGACTGAGACTATAGAAAGTACAAGGATTACAAAGACAAAGGTAAGAAATCTTTCTATATAGCTGAAGAAGCTTCTGACAGTGAATCTGACAAATCTAATGAAAATGATATAGAAGTAGTATATGTTGCAATGAAAGATCATTCTAATGATGATGAGAAAACTGTACTAATTTCTTATATGAGTAAAGGTGATCATTGGATTATTGACAGTGGTTGGTCACATCACATGACTGGTGATAAGGACAAATTTGAAACCTTAGATCAATGCAAAGGTGGATATGTTAACTTTGGCAATGATACAGCTTGTAGACTCAAAGGGAAAGGATCAATCCAATTGACTAATAAAATTAGATGTGATGATGTATACTGGGTTGATGATCTTAAGTATAACTTGTTGAGTATTTCAAAGCTGAACACTTCTGGTTACAGAGTTGAATTCCATCACAGGAAAGCAAAGATCTATGATGCCAATGGAGAATTAGTTGGAGGTGGTGAGCAAACAAAAGGTAACTTGTTTTATCTGGATTTAGCTGAAGAGACATGCTTGTTTTCACAATATAATGATGTTTGGTTATGGCATAAGAGGCTATGTCATGTTAACTTTGATAAATTGGTAAGCATAAGTAATTTGAAAAAGGTTAGAGGGCTGCCTAAGTTAAAGAAACCTGAGAATGCAATGTGTAAGAAATGTCAGTTGGGCAAAATGACTAAATCTAGTTTCAAAAGAAAAACTCATACTTCTAAGAATATTTTGGAATTGGTTCATACTAACCTTTGTGGACCTATTGGTGAGAAAAGTTACTATGGAGACAAATATTTTATTCTATTTGTAGATGACTACTCTAGGATGATGACTATTATGTTTCTCAAAGAAAAATCTGATGCATTTCAGTTATTTAAGTGGTACTTGGAAAAAGTTGAAAAGGAAACAGGTAAGAGTCTGAAATGTCTAAGATTTGACAGAGGAGGTGAGTTTATTTCTAATGAGTTTAATAGGTTCTGCAATGACCGAGGGATAAAAAGACAGATGTCAGCACCTAGGACGCCACCACATAATGGTATAGCTGAAAGAAGAAATCAATCTATCATGGACTGTGCTAGAACATTAATGATGGAGAAAAATGTTGCACAAAAATATTGAAGAGAAGATGTAAGTACAGTTGTTTATACCATGAACAGATTACAAGTCAAGAAAGGTACAAATTCTACACCTTATGAGCTACGGTATGGATATGCACCTACTGTAAGTTATTTTAAAGTCTTTGGGAGCAAATGTTTTATACTGAAGGATAACAGAAATGGTAAACTTGATGCTAAAGGAGAAGAAGGCATATTTCTTGGATATTCTATTAAGAGTAAGGCATACAAATGTTTGAATTCTAACAATAAAAAAGTTGTGGAAAGTGCAAATGTTAGAATTGATGAATATGCATAAAGAAATGAAGCTGAAAGCATGATTGAGCCTGGAATTTACAGATCATTCAAATATCCTGAAGAAGAGGATTCTAACGAAATTGAAAATGAAGTTGTCGAGCAACAGTCTGCACCTGCCGAGACATAGAATGAAATTGTCAGGCAACAGGAGGTGACTACCGAGCTATCTGATGGAGATTTTGAGTCACAGTTTCACCCTAAACTGAACTTAAATGACCAAAATGAAGTTGAGAAAGAGCCTACTTTGGAAAAATATGTAAGAAGGCACCATAAACCTGATCAAATCATAAGAGCAAAGGATTATGCAGTTATGACAAGAGGCAAATTAAGAGAAGACACATGTTTGTTATGTGATTTTGAGCCTAAGATAGTAAAAGATGATTTGGACAATGAAGATTGGATTTAAGCCATGAATGAAGGGATAGACCAGATTGAAAAGAACAAGACATGGACACTAGTACCAAGACCTGACAACAAAAATGTAATTGGTACAAAGTGGGTATTCAGAAACAAGCTGAATGAACATGGAGAGGTAACAAGGAATAAAGAAAGAATGGTATGCAAAGGTTATGCACAAGAGGAAGGAGTTGACTATGGAGAGACATTCACCCTAGTTGCAAGATTGGCGGGTGTGAGAACTCTACTTGCATATGCAGCCTACAAAGGATTCAAAGCCTATCAAATGGATGTAAAGTCAACATTTCTAAATGGAATACTAGAAGAGGAAGTATATATTGAACAAGATGATGGATTTTTTGACCCTAGTAAGAGGAACATGGTTTGAAAACTACACAAGGCATTATATGGACTGGAGCAAGCACCCAGAGCATGGTATGAAAGATTGCACAATTATCTAATGAAGATTGGATTTGCAAGAACAAATGACAATAACAATCTGTATTTGAAAATAGAGAAAGGTAAAGGAATTTTATTGGCTGAAATTTTTGTGGATGACATCATATTCAGTGGACAAAATATGATATGTAAAGCATTTTCAAAGGAGATGCAAAATGAATTTGAAATGTCGATGTTGGGTGAGATAAAATTCTTTGTTGGAATACAAATACATCAAATGAAGAATGGTATCTATATTACACAATCAAAATATATCAAAGAGATACTGAAAATTTTTGGTATGGAAGATTCAAAACCAGTGAGTACACACATGGCTACTAGATAGAAGTTGACAAAGAATGATGATACAAAAGAGGTAAATCAAACATTGTATAGATCAATGATTGGCAAGTTACAATATGTTGTACACAATAGACCTGATATTGCATTAGCAGTTGGAATTGTTGTTAGATTTTCTGCTAATCCAAAAGAGACACATATAATGGAAGTGAAATGAATTCTGAGATATTTGAAAGGTACAGAAGACTATGGTCTATATTACAAAAGGAATGACAAGTTTGAACTTAGAGTCTATATTGATTCTGACTGGGTTGGTAATGTTGATGATAGAAAAATCACCACAGGAGGAGAATTTCTTTTGGGGAAAAGATTAGTTTCCTGGTCAAGCAAGAAACAAAATCGCACCTCACAATCTACAATTAAAGACGAGTATGTGGCAGCAGCAGTTAACTGTTCAAACATTGTGTGGTTGAAGATACAAATGAAAGGTATGAAGGAGGAGATCACAAAACCAGTTGTCATATATTGTGATAACATGAGTGCCATTAATATTTCTAAAAATCCTGTAATGCACTCTAAGACAAAACATATAGCTACCAAGTATAATTACTTGAGGGATATAATTACTTGAGGGAGCTAGTTTAGAAGTAGGAAGTGAGACTAGAATATGTGAATACTAAGGAACAGTTGGTAGACATATTTATGAAAGTGTTACCCAAGGATGCTCATGAGTATCTAAGAGGTAAATTGGGGGTAATTCCCCTAGCTGAGGCTAACTAGTTTGGAATGGTACTGTTGCATCAAATGTTTTCATCAGAACACTTGACACATTAATGCATAGTAGGTCACATTTTTAGGATGCTGCCTAAAAAATGTGAAGTGGAAAATAAGAAAAGAAAAGTAAATCAGTCATACACAAAGATGACAGGAACAACATGATACAAAGATTAGAATAGAAGAATCTGCATGATGAAGATGTCAACATCTTTGGCATTGTTGTCAAAGAGGGAGATTATTGCAAAAACAACAGATACAAGGGAGACATTATTGAAAGAGGGAGCTGAACAGTAACAGAAAATATTAGTGTGATTATAGACACAGAGGGAGTCAGAATGAAGCTAAAGACATTAATGAAGATTTTTTCATATCAGGAACACAGGCACTTTTTGGATTGTATGGTAACTTTGGTTGGAAATTATTGTTTTATAGTTTAGTGTTTCCATCAATGCCAAAGAGGGAGATTGTTGGAAAGATTGCTACAATGTAGACAATTGTTATTTTGTCATTGATGTCAAACCTTAACTGGTGAGAGTATTGTTGTATGTTTGAGTACCTTATCCATTGATTGATGAAGATTTGAAAAGAATGGGATAACAAGAAGACCAAGGAGATGGTTGAGTTATGAGTATACACCAGGGTACTTGATCATTTGGCACATTAGCAAAGTGATACATTATTTATGTAGCACTGACAACTCATTGGAAGGTCAATGCCGAGCAAAGAAAAGTTGGTGTCGAGCAAAGCGAAAGTCAATGCCGAGCAAAGCAAAGATGATGTCGAGCACCAGTGAAATGCTGAGGGAGACAGAGAAAGCCGAGCAACAGTATTTTGATTATTGATGAGATTTGAGATCTATGGCCGACATAATTGATTCTATAAGGATATGCATTATTAATTAAAGATTGGTCCACATTCATTTAATGCATGGGAAACCATTATTAGCGCATGGATTCAATGGTTAATTAATGACTATATTGGAGAACTAAATTAAATGTAAAGATGGAAAGATCTGTTGGATCTGACCTAACCTAAGATCTACGATCTTGATTAAGTGGCAAAATATTTATCTGAACTCGATGAAGAGGTATAATGTAACCTACTGTGGTTATTGTTATTGTATCCAAGTGTAAGGAGAAGTTGAATGCAAAGTGTTGCATGGTTAATTGACTGATTAGAAAGACCTAGTAGAGAAGCCTGAGCAGAGAAGTAGAGAGAGATTGCCTGAAGGATTTCCAAGAAGATCTAAATTTTGAGATGAAAATGGAGGCCACTCAGTGAATTAGCATTAGAGCTGAAACTAGATTTGGATTTGCAAAGTAAGTTGTATGTATCAAATCACACCTGCTGATTACTTTCTAACCATTGTATCAGTTCAAATCCTTTAACTAGGTTGACCTAACAGTCATTGTATAAATCCTTTGAACAAGGTGACATTTATATTGGAATGCTCTAAGTCCTCTAACAAGGCCACTCCTAACAGGGTGATTAAATCCTTTAACCAGGTCACATTTGACAGTGTGTTTTGTAACCTTTAACAGGGTTTGCTCCTCACAGGGCATCACTTCAGAAGAGTGAAACTTTGGTAGCATGTTACTGGTGATTTTTCCCATATTGGGTTTCCACGTTAAATCATGGTGTCAAAATGTGTGAATGTTATTGTTGTGTTTTACTGTTAAGTTTCTGCAAGCTTATTTCATGAGTATAGTAAACTACACACTTTTATTGTT
>MU226068.1:8847396-8866982 GCA_018584345.1 Thuja plicata | reverse complement strand
CCCCCCCCCCCCCCCCCCCCCGCTCTCAGTTATTTTGAATTCATCCTAACACAAAAACCCTAAGAATATAATCTCCTCTTAAATGCATTCGGGCACACCAATCTCTCCTCCATACGGTATCCAACAGGTGTAAAACAAAACATGGCATAGAAGATCAGATTCACCTATTTTACTGCTTTGTAGCATAAGACATAATCCACCACTTTGAAAACCCTACAGAATGCATTTGAAACTTTGAAAGTCAGTAAAAATGGTCACAAGCGGCGCAAAAATCAGCATCAACAGCCCAAATTTGAATTTTCTCTATCTTTAAAATACAGTTGTAGATCCTATTTAAGTCACCTAGGCTTTCAGATTTAATCTTGGATAGGTGGCACGTAGGCGTAATGGATTAAACACTATAAACCTTCATCTTTGTCTTCAAGCCATTAAGATGACCATCCGATCAAAAGTAACTATACCACACTTTAATCTCACCCTTGACTTCAAACTACAGATCCCACAAACTTAGATAGGACATGTGTCACAGTGGCTTAGTGGCTTGAACATTAGATCGACTGCATCTCCACTTTAAGCCTTTAAGTCAACTGTCGAGTCTTTGCTAACTTATCCTCCCTTTATCTCTTTCTTTACTCTAGCCCGACGATCACAGGAGGATAGGTGTCGATCGGGCAAAATATCTTAATGGATAGATCTCGATCACTTTTCCTTTAAGCCATTACACAAGTCGTCCGATGAGAATCAACTAAACAAATATTTACTATAGTTAAAACTCGGCAACGTTGGTCCCACTGACATCTACATGGCATTTTACTTGGTCCTGAGAAATCATTTTTGTCATCTGAACTATGCTGACTGAGAAATCCACTTCTGAAGTAGGCGCAATGCCTTGATCATTAGATCTTGTGCAAGTTTTCATTAAGCCTTCACGCTGTCCATTAGATCAAATATAACTTTTCTGCACATTATCTTCTTTACTTTGTCGCAGACCAGGACCCACCTTGGACACATGGCCGCATGGCTTAATGGATTAAAGGATAGATCTCGTTCATCTCAGCTTCAAGGGAATATGCCTACTGTCAGATGAAGAACAACTTGCACGACAGATGCAAAAGGTAATAAAATATGTTGGGGCCTAGGACTTAGGGAAATAAAACAAAATTAATTCATCGCCTACTTAGACTTAGGAAAAATTAAAAAGGACGGCCCCGTTTGAAATGAAACATAAATCACATGGGTTATAAGGATTTTAAGTGACCGAAAAGGTAACTACATATTATAATAGACCATGAAGGTTTTAAGACTTTTTTCAACCAAGGGCTATCATTTTGAAATTAGGGCTTAAAGAAACAACAAGAATAGCAGGGTTTTCACAATTTAAAGAAGATTTTTAACAGAGACTTAGGGTTTTTAAAGCAAATACCATTGGAGTTGGGAACCGGGCATAAAAAAATAAGAAATTATCAGGGGCTAAAACCCTTTTTGTAACCCTACACAGGTCCAAGCCAATATACATTTGCATAGACAAAATATGACCAACATTCCCTTTTGTCCAAAAAGTAGGGGTATTAAAGGATTTTAAATTAGTCTTTCATGCATGCCTTGGTTGCATTTTCTTGCAAGATGTATCAAGAATAGACCTTCATCCACACTTTTCCATCCGCATATCTAGGGAATTCACTACTAAAATAGGTGAGTATTTTCCCTGTAATTGGTCTCGCTATTTTTTAGAATCAGATATGACACAAAGTTTTTGATAAAAGAAGATCCTGTGGCCAATAATCATATAGAGCCTTACATACCTATCATTATAAGCATGAATTATACACTTTACAAAAAAGAATAATGCATAATTTGTGAGCTTGGTACTCTTTTCAAGGAGGTTCTTGATTATTTATTAGATGAGTGGGCTAATGCTTTCTAATTTGATTCACCACAAGAAGCTAAATAAAATGGCCTTGGAATTTATTCTAGAGGAGAATACTCCTATTCCTAACCTCATGAAAAGTAAAGAGGATATAGAGGGATTAAGGTGCATGTTTTTTTATGGTTCAATAAATAAGAATGGTGAAAGTGCTAGTATAAAGTTGGTTCTCCTAAGGGGGATGAATTTTGTTTTTGATGTATGTAGCTAAGTATGAATCCTTGATTTAGGGTCTCCAACTTGCACAAAGGAGAAAGATAAAATCTTTGCAAGTCCTTGGAGATAGTTTATTGTTACTAAGATTAGAAATTATAGTATAACAAAAAATAACCTTCTCAAATCATGAAAACATAGATTTTTGGATTTGATTAAAGGATTTGAGGCCTTTAATATTCAAAGTATTCCTAGGGATCACAACAAGCATGCTAATAGACTTGAAATACTTGGTGTTCACTATGAAATATCATAACATGTTGCAGACAAGAAGGAACAACATATCAAGTTTTTGTGAGGCCTAATTCCCTAACATTTTTGGGAAAATTGATAGACATTTGAATCAAATCAACAAATTGTTAATTTCCTGCAATATAAAGTAGAATTTTCTACTAAAAAATAGTTTATGTGCATCAAAATCAATATGGATATTAGATTATGTAGCTCAATTCCAACTATCTTCCCAAAGGTCTAGTCACCTTGGGGGCATCTTTAAATCTGATGATCAAGTGAGAAACAAAGGTCTAAAACTCATTGGAGAGAAAGGTGGTTACAAGTCAGTCAACATTTCTCATGGAAGCACACTCAACTTGGGAAAGGTATATTCCAAATTGAAAAAGAAACTTTCATAAAAAAAATTCAAAAGTATAATGATGTAATTTCTTGGACCTATGAAGATCTAAAAGGATTTGAACCTAGTTTAGATCAATATACCATAGAATTAAACCCTAATTCAAAACCAATTAGACAAAAGTAGAGACCAGTCAATCCCAAGATTGAGTCCTTAATGAGAAGAGAGTTTTCCAAACTTATAGAGGGTAACATTATTTTTCCTATTAAGCATTCCTCATGGGTAGCCAACCTTTTACATGTCTGAAAGAAGAATGGAGAAATTATATTTTGTGTAGACTTTAGGGATCTCAATAGATCCTCCCTTAAGGATCATCACCATGTTAGCAATAATAGTCCACCAACAAAACTGAGAGGGGGGGTGAATTAGTTGTGAGTCAAATAAATTTAAATTTAAATTTTATAAACCAAATACTCAATGCAAATCTAAACACATCAAATGTAATGCCATAACACAAGAAATTATTATTGAGGAAAACTTGTTAAGGGAAAATCTCGGTGGGAATTAGCACCCACAAATAATGCCCTGAAAGTATTGTATCCCTATTAGGAGATTTAGCCCTATTAGGAGCTGATTATTAAATATAGTACATAGTCCCTATTAAAGGATAGACTCTATTAGGATTCAAGAGAAACAAAAGGCTCACTACCTAGGCACATTGCCCAAATGTGAAGGTAAAATCCACCTTCTGGACTCACTGTCTGAAATAAAGATATAGGAGTAACAGTAACCAGTGAACTGACTGATAGCAACTTGATTTTATTAAACTATTCCAATAAAGTTCATTACAATCACTACCTCTTCTCTACATCTAGCAGACTTCACAAATACAAGCTCGTAGCTTTCACATTCTATAACCACGCTTATCTCATCAAGAAATAACTCTTCTTTATACAAGTTTACAATAAACAATTAGGTTGGCCTGTTAAGACTTCCCCAATGTACAAACAATTATATAGAACCTTGCTAAGATACACAGGGTACCTTACAAAATTAAAATTCAATTACAACTCATCAATTATACTCTAAGATCCATAATCCACTCTCAACATCCTCTAAACATGTTTCATCATAGTAGTCGGCCACAAATAGATCTTCGCAAGATCACATGCTTCAGCTAACAACACCAAGAACCCAACAACCCAAAAACCACAAGTATCATTATCCAACATTAATTCTACCAAGAATTAAGCTCACAAATCATAACTCATGCTCACATCCAAGTTATCCCTAAAACTTAGAGACCAACTCTATCACTGTTTTGTACCTAGTCTTCAAAAAAACAACTATAACTTATGCCAAGAGTAAGATCAATCCAAGTGATCTTAGATATGAGAACACTACTCATCCTTGTATACATATCCATGCTTGCATTCTCTGAAAACTCATATAGTGTTCGTACACTTCTTCTAGTCTTCCATATACCAGTGATAACCAGTCTGTTTGAGACTTTCACTGAAACATATGTTGACATCAATGAAAAAACATGAATTTCAACACCTCTTATAGAACCAATTCCAAAAATATCCCCAATTGGAATTGATGGAAACATATGATAAAATCCATCAACCCAAACAGTATCCTTCTAAATAAATTCTTCTCAATATCCTCTTCATAGCCCCCCCCTAAAATAGTAGGGATTTTCTACTTCTATCACTCCACCTTTGACATCAATGGAAAAGGGTGCCATAACTATCATCCTTCTCTCACCATTCCACCTATGCAAGGTGTAGATTTTTCAAATCTTCACGCCTTCAACAACCAGCTGCTTGATCACGTAAATATGTTCTGATATGTTCTGTGATCACTCCCTCCCGAGGAATACATCCAAGCATCAAGTCTAGTGATTTACATAGCTTTGATAGCTACTGTAATGATGCATTAATACATCATTTAGTTCTTGCAAGGAGGGTTTCCCACCCCAAGAATACCTCTGAGATACTGAAAGGCAGCTTTTGGAAAAGGTTTTGTAAATATATCTTCTATTTTCTCCTTTGTACTTATGTACTCCAATCTGAATTCCTTTTCTACAACCTTGTCTCTCAAAAAGTGATATTTGATTGAAATGTGTTTGGTATTTGAATGCATAACAAGATTATTTGACATGGTCACTCTACTTGTATTATCACAATGTATAACCACTGGTTCTTCAAAAGTAATCCCAATATCCTTCAGCATCTGCTTCATCCACACAACTTGTGTACAATTTATAGCAGCAACAACATACTCGGATTCAGCAATTAACTAAGCTATACAATCCTTCTTCTTACTTAACCATGAAACCAACCACTTTCCAAGGAAAAATGCACCACCACTTGTGCTCTTTTTTTCACCAAGACTTCCTGCCCAATCAACATCAGTATAAGCATACAAAGTAAAATTATCAGCTTTTTCATAGTATAGGCCATATTCCACTGTTCCCTTCAGATATCTGAATATCCTCTTAACTACAAAAAGATGAGTCTCTTTAGGATCTGTTTGAAACCTCGCAATAATTCCAAGTGCATTAGCAATATCTGGTCTAGTGTGAGTTAGATATTGTAAAGCTCTAATCATAGATTTGTAATTTGTTTGAAATACACTTTGAGATTCATCAGTAGTAGTTATCTTACAAATAGTAATCATAGGTGTTCCAACACGTTTACAATATTTGATTACAAACTTCTTCAATAATTCCCTAAGATACTTGGTTTGAGAGATGGAAATACCATGTTTTTCCTGAGTAATTTGAAAACCAAGGAAGAACTTCATTTCTCCAATCATATACATTTCAAATTCATTTTTACTCATTTCATCATTACCTCAAAAAATAATGTCATCAAAAAATACTTCAACAATAAAGATTCCATCTTCACTAGTTCTCAAATACAAATTATTGTCTACAATGCCTTTTCTAAAACTAAGATGTAGTAGATACCTATCAAACTGAGCATACAATGCTCTAGGTTCTTGTTTCAGTCCATATAATTATTTTTTCAACTTGCAAACTGTGTCTTCATCATTTGTCAAAGGAAAGCCATCAGGTTGCTCAATGTAGACTTCTTCCTCTAGATCTCCATTCAGGAATGCAGATTTCACATTCGTCTGATATACCTTAAAGTTCTTGTGTGTTGCATAAGAAAGGAACATCCTTATTGCTTCTAATCTCGTAACAGGAGAAAATGTTTCTTCAAATTCTATACCTTCTTGTTGTGATTAGCCTTTACAAACAAGTCTAGCCTTATTCCTTACTACCATACCTTCTTCATTCATTTTTTTCCTGAAACCCATTTACTCCCTATAACATTCTTGTCCTTAGGTCTAGGAGCCAATTCCCAACTATTTTTTTCTCTATCTAATCTAATTCTTCCTGCATTGGCTTAGTCCATGATTCATCTCTACATGCATCGTTAATAGTTTTTGGTTCTACTTTTGCAATAAAACAAATCTCATTTCTCATTCTAGATCTTGTCATAATTCCTTTATTTAATTCACCAATAATTTGATTTTTGGGTTATTTTTTCTTAGCATACCTTGGTGTCTTGAGAGTCTCAGTAGAGTCATTAAAGCATACCTTGATTTCATTATCAACCTCAAGATTTTCCTCTTGACTTGCATTTGTCTCCATATTCTTTGTAATCTGATTATAGTCATACATTCTTTCATGAATCTAAAACCTCTCATCAATTCTCACATTAGCACTTTCAACTAACTTCCTCAATCTTATATTGAAACATTTGTAAGCCTTTCTCTTAGTGGAATAACCAAGGAAAATTCCTTCATCACTTGTAGCATCAAATTTTCCTATCTTATCATCCCTTTTAATATAACATTTGCTACCAAATATACTGAAGTATTTCATAGTAGGAGCATGATTAGACCAAAGTTCATAAGGTGTCTTATTAGTACCTTCTCTGATCAAAATTTTATTTAGAGTATATACTGTAGTACCAACAACTTCTCTCTAATGCACATGCGACACATTCCCTTCAAGCAACATAGTCTTGGCATCATCTAGTATACTTATGTTTCTTCTCTTTGCATTCCCATTCTGTTGTGGTGTCCTAGGAGCTGATGTTTTTCTATTTATTCCATGCTCTTCGTAGTAGGTATTAAATATATCTGATGTAAACTCTCCACCTCTATCTGACCTCAAACACTTTATCTTCAAACTTGATTCATTCTCAACTTTTTCTTTGAAAATTTTAAACTTACCAAAGCTTCAAACTTCTCTCTAAGAAATGTAACCCACATCATCCTAGAATAATCATCAACAAAGAGTATAAAATACCTTTCTCCATAGTATGATCTTGTTGTTGTAGGACCAAAAAGATATGCATGTACCAGATCCAACTTCCCCTTTGCTGAGTAAGATTTTCTCTAAAAACTGCTTCTTTTTTGTTTCCCCATCACACATTCTCTAAACATGGTGTTAGATGGCTTCACAATTTTTGGTAAATCGCTGATTGTATTTTTCATACTTGCTTTCACAATGTTATAAAAATTTATATGACAAAACCTTCTATTCCAAAACCAACTTTAATCAACCTTTGCAACAAAGCAAGTAGCCTCTATAGTGTTTAATTCAAACACATTACCTCTTGAGCTTGTACCTGATGAGATCAACTCTCATGACAGACTTTTGATAATGCATTTTCCATCATTGAAGTTTAAATGATAACCCTTGTCTACAAGTTTTCCAACACTCAACAAGTTGTGCTTAAGTCAACCATCAACAAGCAATACATTGTCAGTATTAGTTTTAGCATCAAGAGTAATTGAACCTACTCCAATGATCAATTTTGGAGTGTTATCACCAAATTTGACTACACCACCATCATCTTTATTTAGCTTAACAAACTTTCTTTTATTACCAGTCATATGATGTGAACAACCACTGTCTATGACCCATTTAGATTTCTTTTCAACATGAGAAACTAAGGTTCTTTCTTCATGAATATTCTCATCATCTTTAATAAAAATATATCCAATTTCATCGTAATCCACAATATCATCATCAGACACAACTTCAATATCACAGTAACATTCCTTATCCTTAGAATAATCTGGTCTATGAAACCTATTTTTATGCTCAGGAACTCTTGTAGGACATCTAGATGCAAAATGACCAATCTTATTACATGAAAAACACTTAAGGGGTAACTTTCTTTCAAATTTACCCTTACTTCTCTTTTCTCTTGTGATAAAAGCCACAAGTTCATCTAGCTTCCTTTCCTCTTCTACTATCTTTGCCCAATCCTCAACATATTCACCAAGCTCTTCATACATGTTATCTCTGTTGGTGCTCAAAAGACTTGATAAATCCCTTTTGCCATTGTGCACAGTTGCCTTGAATGCAGATTCTACCTTAGGTAATGTATCTCCCAACTCTTCAACCTCAAAGGTGGTCAACTTAGTAATTAATACATGTATTGAAGTTCGCTGATAAATGTATGATCTCTTCTATCGCTTGCACTTTAGTTTTGTAGACATGTGTCAAAGATCTTTGCAATCACTTCTTCTTCAATATATGTGCCTTCTGAGTTTCTAATCCCTGTAACAACCTCTATAACCCACTTTAAATATGCTCTAACATTATCATCATCTCACATTCTTAATTTTTCATATTAGTCTTCCAATTCTGCAAATTTTCTTGCTTAGTAAACTTATCTCCTTCATATAGTGCCTCTACTCTTGTCTAGATTTTGTGTGCATAATCCAAGTCTTCAACCTCTGTGAATTCACCCTTAGAGAGAATTTTGATCAATGCTTCTCTTGCAACCATATTACAACTAAATAACTTCTTTTCATTTGGATTTGCAGTTTCTAATTCATCTTCAGTGTTGATTTGTTCATCCTTCTTAGTAATCATCCAGTAATCAATCCCTAAGAAGAGTAGGTGAGTTCTCATCTTGTTCTTCCAACTGTCAAAATTTTCAGGAACAAATTTTGGACTATCCTTCCTATAATACGCCATCTTCAGGATCACCTCAAGTTGTTAATCTTTCTCTCAAAGGAACACAAGCTCTTATACCAATTTTTAGCAATAATAGTCCACCAACACAACCGAGAGGGGGGGGGGGGTTGAATGAGTTGTGAGCCAAATAAATTAAAGTTTAAACTTTATAAACCAAATACTCAATGAAAATATGAACACATCAAATGTAACACCATAACACAAGAAAATGTTGTCGAGGAAACCCTGTTAAGGGAAAATCCCTGGTGGGAATTAGCACCCAAAAATAATGCACTGAAAGTATTATATCCCTATTAGGAGATTTATCCCTATTAGGATATGATTATTACATACAGTACACAATCCCTGTTAAAGTAAAACCACTATTAGGAGTCAAGATAAATAAAAGGCTCACTTCCCAGGCACACTGCCCAAATGTGAAGGTTAAATCCACCTTTTGGACTCACTGTCTGAAATACAGATATAGGAGTAACAGTATCTAATGAACTAACTGATAGCAACTTGCTATTCTTAAACAGTTCCAATGAAGTTCACCATAATCAATTCCTCTTCTCTACATCCAGTAGACTTCACAAATACAAACTCCCAACTTTCACATTACACAACTACACTTATCTTATCAAGAAACAACTCTTCTTTATACAAGTTTACAATAAACAATTAGTTCATCCTGATAAGACTTTCCCAATATACAAACAATTATATAGACCCTTGCAAGGATACACATGATACCTTACACAAGCAAACATCAATTACAACTCATCAATTATACTCCAAGATCTATAATACACGCTTACCATCATCTAAATGTGTTTCATCATAGTAGTTGACCACAAATAGATCTTCGCAAGATCACACGCTTCAACTGAAATCACCAAGAACACAACGACCAAAAAATCACAAGTATCATTCTCCAACATGACTTCTACCACACCTTAAGCTTGCAAATAATAACTCATTCTTGCATCCAAGTTATCTCTAAAACACAAAGACAAACTATGTCACAATACTCTGTCATTGTTTTGTACCCCATCTTCACAAAAACAAATGTAGCTTATGCCAATGGTAAGATCAAGCCAATCAACCTTAGATATAAGATCACTGCTTATCCCTGTATACATCTCCATGATCACATGCTCTGAAAGCCCATATAGTGTCTGTACACTTCTTCCAGTATTCCATGTACCAGTGATAACCAGTTTTTCTGAGACTTCCACTGAAACATATGTTGACATCAATGACAAAACATGAATGTCAACACCTCTTATAGAACCAATTCCAACACAGCCCCTTCCTTCTATGGAACAAATCTTGTCTAAGGTTAGTGGATCAAAATGATTTTTCTTCTTGGATGGCTATAAAGGCTATAACCAAATTGTAGTCCAGGAATCAGACAAATACGAAATTACATTTACTACTAAGTCAAGAACCTATGCCTATTGTAAAATTCCATTTGGACTAACCAATGTAGGTGTCACATTCTAGAAATAAATGGACATGGAGTTTAAGGGTGTACTGGCAGAATTGTTGCTAATATAGATTGATGATATAACTATTTATTCCAAGTATACAACTGACCATTTTGATCATCTAGAACAAGTGTTCATAAAATGTAGATAATATGTCATGTCCTTGTATTTGAGAAAGTGTGTATTTTCTACTGAACTATAAAAGTTATTGGGACACATTATGTCAAAGGATGGCCTAGACATATATCAAAAAAGAGTAGAATTTATTCTTTCTCTTCTACTCCATAGTCATAAGAATGGATTGAATAGTTTCCTTGGTAGGACCGAATTTGTGAGAAGGTTCATTCCCAATCTTGATACTATGGTAGAACCTCTCACATCTATGTTGAAGAAAAATTAAGTTTTTAGTTCGACCAAGGAAGTAAAGGCTAGCTTCGAAAGGATCGAGAAATCAATTTCTTTGGCTCCTACTCTTGTCAATCCTTAGTATGAAAAAGAATTCACCCTCTACACCTTTTTAGGGGAATGTAACATTTCAATTGTCTTGACACAACTAAATAATAATAATTCAAAACAACCCATTGCTTTCTTTAGTGAAGGACTAAAAGATTATGAGAAAAAGCATGGCTATGTAGAAAAGTATGTCCTTGTCATTGTTAGAGCATTGAAGAAGTTTAGACATACATTGTCTAATAATAGGATTCAACTCTTAGTCTCACATGCAAGTGTAAAGGATTTCCTTCTGAATAAGGATATCGGTGAGAGGAGATCTAGACAGATCACTAAATTCATCGAATATGACCTTGATATCAAGATCAGTAAGCTTGTAAGAGGAAATGGCCTATGTGAGTAGATGGTCTCATCATTTGAGACACCTTTAGAGGTATCCCTTGTATTAAAATATGAACAATCATCAAATGAGGAAAATTAGATTAGTTGGTTTCATGACATGACTACCTTATTGAGAGAAGGAAGATATCCCAAAGACCTTGATAGGACTAAAATGATACATTTTAGATTATAGTATATTCATTATGTCTTGATGGATGGTATACTTTTCAAAAGAGACTCTAATGGATCCCTATTAAGATGTATCAATAAAGATCAGATCAGCAGATTGTTGGAATAATTTGAAGTTGGTCATTCAGGTGATCACTTTTCTACAGGGACCACAACCATAAAGATAATGAGGGATGGTTATTATTGGCCAACCATATTCAAGGATTCACACCAATGGGTGAGGAAATCCAAGAAATGTGTCTTCTTTTAAGGAAAACATATATTGGTTATCATTCCCCTCCATCCTCTTCAGACAGACTAGCCTTTTTCACAATGGGGTTTGGATTTCATTAGATTAATAAATCCACCTTCTAGTGCTATTCATAGATGGATTTTGGAAGCTAAAAATTACTTCAAAAAGTGGACAAAAGCATTAGCTTTGAAGGATGCCATAAAAGATTTAGTGGTAGAATTCCTTGATGGAATTGTGACCAAATTCGACACTCCCTCTACCATCATATTATGCCATGCCAAATCATTTGTTGGAGCTCAAATCATCTCTTGGGTAGGTGAGCAATATACTTGAATAAATTGTCAAATTATTATCCCCAAGGTAATGGATTAGTTTAGTCCTCCAACAAGAACCTCGTCAAGATAACGAAGAAATATAATTGAATAAAATCAAAGGTCTTGGTGTGTTAAATTAAGGACATCCTTGTGGACTGACATAATTATACCAAAGAGAGTAATCAAAAAATCACCATTCATGCTGGTATGTGGAAGAGAAGAAAATATTCCACTATCACTTGAGTTTCCCTCTCTTGAATTTTCACATCAACTAGAACTAATGGAAAGTGATATCATAACAGTTAGACTAGTTGAGATAATGGAGCTAGAAGAAATAAAAAATCAAGCTATGCATACACTTGAAACTCATCAATAACAAGTCAATAAGAGTTTTGAAAAAAGGCTACTCATAGAATTTTCAAAGAGGGAGGTATTTTTATCAAGTGGGATGCAGACAAAGCTAAATTGGGAAGGCACTCCAAATTTGATGCTATCTAGAGTGTCCCCTATATCATCACCAATTGCAAAGAGACCACTACATTTCAGTTATCTAGGCTTGATGGTGAAATTAATCCCATTTCAGTCAATGATATCCATCTTAAGCCTTTATTTTAGAGAGGGAAAAAGATATTATATATATAATAGTATAGAGTTTTCATTTTCCAAGAGGTGCATGTACACAGGGTATTTCTCTCCTAGAGATAACATTTTTGGTGTTTTGTTCAGGTTTCAGAAGTTTGATGATAGAAGTCTAATTACAAAGAGGATATTAAGAAGGTTGTATTGGAAAATAAATTATTTTCCATTTGCACACTTGACTCCATGTCCAATGAATTTCTTAAAGGCCACTGATCTTATTCTTGGAAGGAAAGAATCCCTTTTGTGTCACCAAAATTGTCCATATTTTTTGTCACCATTGGCCCATCAAGATATTATCTGAGACACCTTCATCATAGGTTTAAACCCTAAGGCCTTATGTTTCTTTCCTTACCTATTTTAACGAACGTTATAATCCTGGATTGACTAGTTCAGTCATTTATTCCACTTAAGTTCCACCAGCTTGAGTCCATTTTTACTATTTGTTGGTGGCCCCGTCCATCTAAGGCACATTCTCTCCTGGTCTCTCTTAAATGTTCAAACTGTTTCCCCCATGTGTTGTCCCCTTTCGATGATGACCTAAGGACATAAAATTTGATGCACGTGCTTTAAGTTGTCTTTAAGTGGGCTCATGTCATATGATTGTTAGGATCTCTTTTTTGTTCTCCTGGCCTTATGAGTTCAAGTATCATCTAAGCCAATTTCCATATCAGCATTGGCAGGTAGCTCATAGACTCATTGAAAGCTACCAAATATCTCAGCAATGTTATGATGAGTTTTGTCTTCACATGTTACAAAGCAAGGGAAATAAACTGAGAAGCTTGTGGAGATATTTTCCATGTTTCAGTGAGTGGCCAAGAAAACAAAAGCCTATAGAACAACTACACAAACCATCTTCTTCTACATGTGAAAATAGCTCAAAAAACTTTTTCCAGAAGCTTGGTGAGGTCATTTTGACATTGTGGTGAGTAGCCAGGAAGAAGGAATGTATGTAGCCCATGCTGATGTGGATGCAAGAGATTAAACACATGAGCTCAGATATCATTGATATTTCTTTTGAGTCTCAGCAAGTGTGAGTATCAAGAAATAAAATTTATGGTGGTTAATGTGGAAAGAAAAAGATTCAAAAGAACAATGAATTCCTAAAAGATAATTGAGATCTTTCAGACGTTTCAGTGAGCTTTCATGAAGAGAGAAAAAAACATTTATGGCCTAGTCCACAAGGATATTGATGTGGTGAAAGTAAACACAAGTGCAATAAACTCAGATCTTGTTGAGAATCTTTAGGCACTCTAGAAAGCACTTGGAAAGGAAGAAAATTTTGAGGGAGGTAGCACGATGCATCCACATGTGCATAAGTTTCAAAGAGAAAATGGATCCCTTGAAGCTCATTAGAACATGCTAAGGGTTTCAATGACTATCTGATGTTAAGCGTAGGGCACGTCAATGTCGACCATTGATTTTTGATGATCAACATTTTGTTTTAAATTATCATTGACGGATTCTCAGTGGCTCTTTTTCGTCCGATCATATGCCAAGTTCCTGCATCAACGATCTACATTCAAAACAATCACCCAAATTTGATTTCCAATGGCTATGAAGGGTTTAACCAGTCAGAGGACTAGAAATTGAATGCTCCAGCAACTATTCTACAATTTTTTTGACTCCAATCAGTGCCACAAGTATTCCCAGTCTTTGCATATGTCATCCAAGTGTTGCCCATTCCTATTTATTGTTTACAGGCAAATTTTCTCCATCAGAGATCACTTCAGACACCGTGTCAGTTGCAAAGTTGTCCTTAGGGGATGTTTTTTCTCTCATTTCTATCTACAGGGGCATTCATTGGGCCTCCTCCTTTCATTTCATGGCTAAATATACGCTCCAAGGATCAGATTTTGATCTAATTCATATTAGCTATCCTTCTGCAACCTAGGGTTTGTACTTTAATGTTTAACCTGCGTTATGTTGGATTTTTTAAAAGCAATCTTGTACCATATTTCAGGATCTTCTTCCTATTTCTCTTATATAATTCCATGTTTTTTGTAACTACAGACTTTTCCTTTCCCCGCATTAACAAAATTGTTGTTTCTCCTCTTTGTAAGTCCAAATATCTTGTGCAAATCACATTGCCTTCTTGTTTGAATACATTTTTCTCAGTTCCTAGATTTCCTAACTGTGTTGATATGCTTAATAGATTTATTTGTGAATGTTTAGGTTCCTTGTAGAATCTTATTAAGCCCTAACTTTATGCAACCTTGGGAGTTGATAAATATAGGAAATTGTGTAAGTTCAAATAATTTAAAATTTAATTAATGTCATGTGGAGTTATAGGAAAAGGAGATCAAATTTTGAATCTAGGTGCATCACCCCTTTTATTTTCCACATTCCTTCTTCTCATTGTTCTTAAAAAATTGTTAAGTTAGGTTAGCAATAGGTTTTAGGTGTTGGGTTAGTTCAACACTGCACCCTAATTAAAAAGGAATTCAGGCTTATCGGGAGACTCAACCCGGCTTGTCAAGGTCCTACACTTGGAGGTTGTTTCCATGTTTCACAAGGTTGCTTGGGGGTCAAACACCAAGCAAGGATGAAATTTTTTGTGACAATAGTAACCATTATAATTAATTAAACATCAAATTATTTATGTTAGCTAAATATTCTAGGTAAAGTAGGTTGATGTATTTAGCCCACTCTAGTTTCAAGCATTTTCATTCCTAGCCTTATTGTATGAAATTTCTAACATAATCTATAAAATTATCTCTCATTAAAGCAATTTACATTTATAACCACTTGGAATCTAGATAGTATACATGCACATTATGGACAAAATTTTATATTATGTATATACTTAGTGATTATCATACATTGGTTTGTACCTTATATTAAGCGACCATTATAGAGGGGCACATTGTATTACATATATGTGTACTAATAGTATAATAGTTTGTATCTAAGATTTATGTCACATCATGAAAGATTTATGCATAAAGATCTTAGAAATTCTGTTAAGTTCGTAATTCATTATTTTCTTCTCTTTTAACAAAAAAAGAAATAATGCACATTAATGTCTATTATATGAGAGTACTTGATTTGCTAGGGACTATTACTAAATTGACTTAAAGGTGGCAAATTATTGCTAGTATTGGTTCTTATTATAAAATATAGTTTAGTGAGTTGTTCTTTCTAACATCAATATATAATAGCCTAGTTGAAATAAATAGCTGCCCCATTAAAGTGTAACAAGTCTTGTAAACCCTTAAAATCGTATAAAATGTTAACTTAGGATTGGTTTATGGCTTAAATTATAAGAATTTAAGTAAGAACACAATATCATTAGTAATAATGATTCAGTGGGTAGGAATAATTCTTAAATAAACATAAAAAAATCATATACTGAGGGGAAATTTGGTTTTAAATATTTTTTGATTTAGAAAAAATAAAATGAAACTCTTTTAGACTAATTAGTTGAGGAATTGGAGCCCTACCCTTGAAAATAAAAACATTACAAATTATTCAAATCACCTTTTTAACATGTGATTTTAATATCATTTGGAGAAACCATATTTACGTCAATCTTGACCTCAATCTAACAGAATTCCTCCAATAAGAAATTATCTTCAAAATAGGATGGATTAGTAACAATAATCCTTAATATTAAGTCTCAAAAAGTTGAGATAACTTCATAACACGTCTTCCCTTTGTAGTTAAAGAATACCATGTTTAACTATATAGTATCTCCACATGCTTATCTATATTAACATTCATCAAAGAAATGGAGAAGTAAGAAATATTAGTGTGAAAAGACCATCGAAAGGATAAGGTGCTAGATAAATAGATCCCTAAAAGCCACAATTCACATCCTCTACTAGAACATCCAACTCTGGCATCTCTTTTATCCCTACCCACAACACTAGTTTACTATTTTAAACCAAAATTCAAAGAACAATCTAAAATCTAATGTCTATGCTTTACATTCAACCACCAATTGTCCTTGCCCATTTTTATTTTTTCTGTAGGCATGATGATCACCCAAAAATAGTTTCATCATCCAAAGGCCTACTTCTCATAATTAAGGGGCTACCTCCAAATGATTTTACTTTCAACCCTATATCTACATAAAAACCCTAAGAAAAGTCTAAATATACCAAAAATACATGCATATCTAGAGTGTGAACACTTGAGGATTCTAAGGGAAATGGAGACCTAACAAAATAATTAATAAAAAATATATTTATCAATGGGCATTTCCTCTGTTAGAGATACTAGAAGGTTTAGATTGAGTCCACTAAAGATCAAGTTGAGGCCTCATCACCATAAAAGATGATGTTAGATCATGCCATACGTGACTTTGATGGAATGGATACTAGTTAATCCTTTGACTCTTAGCCAAACAAATCTCAACCCAAGCTTGCAACTTTGGTGGAATGGATATCACTTAATCCTTTGACTATCAACTAAAGAAATCTCAACCCAAGACTTGCACTCCCATATCAAATAACTAAACAATTTATATAAGTTTGATATTAAGCATTCCAATACATGCAATTTAACAATGAGTAGTATACACTTATTATAAAAAATTAATTAATAAATAGCACATGAACTAGAGAAATATCATGTTTTCAATTAATATTTTAAGGAATAGTAGATGGAGACAAATTCAAAGATATTAGATATATTGATCGATGAACATTTCATCTATTAGAGATAGTGTAAGGTTTTGAATGAGCCCACCAGAGATCAAGTTAAGGCCCCAATTGTAAGCGATGAGGTTAGATTGTGTCATGGGCGACTTTGGTGGAATGAATACCACTTAATCCTTTAACTCTTAGCCAAGGAAATACCAACATAAATACCACTTAGTCAGTTGACTCTCAATCCAAAAAATCTCAACCCAAGAGTTGTACTCCCATATCAAATAACTAAACAATTTATGTAAGTTTGAAAAAGAGGGGGACAAAAACTCTCAGTTTTTTCACCTATCCACAATGAAACATAGGACGGCTAATAGAATCAGGGCCATTAAGAAAGGGGATCAGACTTTGGAGGAAGACAAGGAGATTTCAAATGAGGCCATCCGGTACTTCACTCAAATCCTTTCTAAAGAGAAAAACCTCAGCGAGGCTGACCAGGAGGATATTCTTCAATCTCTTCCTAAGGTGGTCTCGGAAAGCCAGAATAAGATCATATTGGTGATCCCGGATCAGGCAAAAATTCATAAAGCTGTTCTTTCTTTACCTGCGGAAAAAGCCCCGGGTCCAGACGGTTTCCCTTCTTTCTTTTTCCAGATGTACTGGGAGGTTATCAAAGAGGACATTGTCAAAGCGGTCCAGGAATTTTTTGGAGCCAAGAGCCTTCTTAAAGAGATTCAATGCCACTTTTCTTGTCCTCATCCCGAAAATTCTAGGTGCAGATTCTTTTGATTGTTTCAGGCCTATTAGTCTATGTAACTCTTTTTATAAGATTATCTCAAAAGTCCTAACCCTCAGACTTCTCAAAATCCTCCCGGTTCTTATTGCCCCCCCAACAATCAGGCTTTGTCCCCGGAAGACAAATTTTGGACTCTATTATGGTTGTGCACGAGGTGATTCATTCGTTGGAAGAGGGCAATCGGGAAGGATTCCTACTTAAACTGGACCTTTCCAAGGCTTATGACAGGGTTGACTGGTCCATCTTGAGTAACATCTTGGGGGCTTTTGGTTTCAATGACAAGGTTTTAAAGATTATTTCCCAGTTGGTTTCCACCCCTTCTTTTGCGGTCTTGGTTAACTTCTCTCCCTCAGACTTCTTCAAATTATCTCGGGATCTCCGGCAGGGGGACCCCCTCTCTCCGATCCTCTTCATCATTTTAGCTGAATGCTTTGGAAAGGCTTATTCATGTTCATAGGGGCAAGGGGCTAATCTGTGGGCTTCGACCCTCTTTAGGCCCTTTCACGTTTACTCACCAGCAATTTGTAGACGATACAATTCTTGGGGGGGAGTCTTCAGTGAAGGAGGCTAGATTTGTCAAGAACATTCTTAATTCTTATTCGAATGCTACGGGTCAGCTTATTAACTGGAAAAAGAGCTCGGTGTTCTTCATTAACACCCCCATGGACAAACATAGGAGAATGGTTGGCATTCTGGGCTGTGGAATTGGCTCATTTCCAACCTCTTATTTAGGCCTTCCGCTTGGAACCAAACCCCCTGAGGCCTTCTGGGGAGGCCTTATTGATAGATTCAATAGGAAAATGGCGGGCTGGAAGGGTATCACCCTGAGTCAGGCTCGGAAAGTAACTCTGATTCAATCAACACTTCAGAACCTCCCTACTTATGCACTTAGTCTCTTCTCAATCCCTGCTAAGGTGGCAGACTCACTAGAAGCCATCCAGAGAAAGTTCTTATGGGCCGACAAAGATGGAAACAAGAAATACCCACTGGTGGCTTGGGATACTGTTTGCAAGTCAAAAAAACATGGAGGCCTAGGAATCAAGAAGCTGAAGCAGTTCAACAAAGCTTTGCAAGCTAAACAGATTTGGAGAATCTTCAACTCTACTAGTGAATGGAGGGACATTATGAAGGACAAATATGCAGCTAACTTAACCTTCAAACAATTCATTAGCAGAGAAATAGATCCAAAGGGATCTCACATATGGAATGGCATTCTGAGGACTAAAGGTATAGCGACTACAAAAACTAGATGGAAAGTTGGTAATGGTAAGGATGTTAACTTCTGGCATGATGATTGGCTCAGACAGGGCCCTTTATGGCATTTGGAGCCATTCAACAGATGGGCTGAACATTGCATAGAAAGATATGGCAGTAGAGTCAATGACTACAGAATTAACAATGGGTGGGTCAATCTCACTGAGGTGTCCCAGGACCTTAAACCCCTTATGGTCTATCTGGGTCATACTCCCCTCTCTCTAAATGAAGATGTCATGGTTTGGGGGGAGTCCAATGATGGAAACTATACAGTGGCTTCGGGATATGAGACAATGCATCATGTTGATACTATCCCGTCTTGGGCCAAAGCCTGGTTTCCTGGTATCATCCCTAAGGTTAACCTCTTTTTCTGGACTTTCCTACAAAACCGCATATTGACTGTGGATAACCTTATTAAACAAGGGCATTACATTCCTAATAGATGCATCCTCTGCAAAACTCAAAGTGAAAATGTGGACCACTTATTCATCCACTGTGATTTCACCAGGAAGATATGGCATCATTTCCTATCTTTTTTTGAGACATCCT
>MU226068.1:8822998-8847346 GCA_018584345.1 Thuja plicata | reverse complement strand
AGACATCCTGGTGTTTCCCTAATACTACTCTTGATCTTTTTGACCAATGGCATCAGGGGGGGAGTGGCCATCATCTTTGGTCTTGGGCTATGCCACACATCTGCTGGGGGTTGTGGAAGGAATGAAATAATAGGATCTTTAGGGAAAATGTTACCCCGGCTAAGGTTGTAGCCCTTAAAATTGCAAATGCCCTTCTGGAAAACTACACCAATTGCAAAGGTAGCACTTCTAATCACATTAATGGGCCCAATTACACCAATAAAAGGTTGGGTTGCAGATGGACTTTACCACCGGAAGGGTGGTTCAAAGCTAATTTTGACGAGGCAGCAAAGGGTAACCCTGGGATGGCAGGGGTGTGTGGCATAATCAGGAACTCACATGGCAAAGGCATTGCTGCAATCTCAGCACCCCTGGGATCACAAACCAACCACTATGTAGAGGCTAGTGCGGCACATCACACTCTAAAGCTCACCAAGGAAATGGGGATCAAGAACTTATGGGTAGAAGGGGATTCAAAGAATATCATAGACTGCCTTAATGAAAAGACTGGGCCTTCGTGGACAATTGAGAATATAATAAAGGAATGCAGACAAATCCTTAATTCTTTTGATCAGGTCTACATGGCACATGACTACCGGGAAGCCAACCAGGTGGCAGACAGGCTGGCAAATATGGGCGTTAAGAATGAAGAAGTGAAATAATGATATGACGGGAACAATTTACCGCCGGAAATTGCCAAAATCATTGAAAGTGATCGGGTTCCAGGTAGGCTCGAAGTAATTAAAAGCTAATGATGAAGAGTTATGACAGACAGAGAAAGAATCCCTGCAGGATGTGCAAGTACGTAAGATGCGATGGGATAATCAATTTAAGGCCCCGTCGGCACACTTGGAGGCATTTAATCAATTATAGCATTTACGAGGCAAAAAGAAGCCTCTCGAAACTCCAAACCAATTCCATTACGAAACAGAGGGCTTTAAGTGAGAAGTTCACCAGAAACAGAGGAAATAGGGAATTTGCAGAAATGGTGGGAGAAAGGCACAGGAGAGAGCTGGAGAGAGAAATAGAAAAATGGCGTCGGAGATCAAAGTTTTGGGAGATCTTGAAAGAGGGTGAAGTGACCATGTACATTGAACGCCTTCATGGGTGGAAGCCCTCTGTTACAAAGATGATGGTAAATAGCTGGAAAGAAGGGAAGGTGAAAATCAACAGGGTTACTTTCATGGTGACTGAGGAAATCATTTCGGCGGTGACTGACATTCCCATCATAGGGAAGAAATTTTATAGGGACAAGAAAATTTCCAAAAAAGCTCTGGCAGAATTCGTTAAAAACAAAGCTGAAAAGCGTGCTCTGGTAAAGAAGGGCACCTTTTACCACCAGAGCTCCATCAAACCTCTGTGGCATTTTGTGTTGAGGGCAATAATCAAATTCATCTCACTGGATACGAGATTCGACCGCATCAGCACTCACCATTTTGTGCTTCTCAACCACTTCAGGTATGGGGCAAAGGTTTCCATCCCTTTCTTCCTTTATTCGTCCATTAATGAAAACATTAAAGACTATAGGGAGAAGCACATTAGCAACCCGGCTTTCCATGAGGGTTTATTACTTTTAATTTATGAGTATTTCAAATCTCGCACTTTGGGAAAGGAAATCAAAGGAATGGAGGAAGGTAATTCTGAGGAGGGTTCGGAGGAGGATTGCATCCCCTCAGACACAGAGGATAGTAGAGAAATGCACTCAGAGACAGAGGAAGAAGAACCTCTTCAGACGAAGAAAGGGAAGAATAGAGTTAAACAGGAAATAATAAAACAACACATAGAGATATCTTCGGATAGGGAGTACAATGAAAATGAGGAAGGTATGGAAATGGGGAATGAGAGTTCGGGAGAAGAAAGAAGAATGAAGAAGAAGGGGAAGCAGGACAAAAAGAGAAAGATCACAATCAAGATGCAGACTCAGAATGAGGAGGATAGCTCAGGGAAGAGGGTTACAAGATCAAAAAGATGAAAAGTGGAAACCCAGGAGGAGAACCTGGCTAGCCACGAAGAAACACAAGATGGGAGAGCTGAGGAAGAGGAGAGTCAGGGGAAGGAGAATGAAGAGGATGTCAACAGCCAGGTTTGCAGAGTATGGAGAAGACCATTACACCTGTAGTATTACAAGTAAAAACAAAAAGGTTGTCTGGAGAAATTTTGACACGGTCTCTGCTAAAATGGACATAAAGAGAGAATTGGTAAGGACCTTGGTTAAGGAAAACAAAGAGGGCAAAATTTAGATGGAAGAGCTCATTGATCCTGCTCTGGTGATTTTCAGCGACAATGCGAGGGAAGGTCCTCGAATGGATGTGTTGAACAATGCAAAAAATAGTGCAATTAACAGCTATAGATCAACGAAATGGACCTACTATGAAATATATGAGCTGAAAAAAAGGATGGACAGGATGGAGAAAGAAAGCATAATCAACAACAACAAAAATATAGCGGAGGACAGGGAGCTGGACAGCAGAGTAACTGAACTGAAGCATAGGATCGAAGGTATTGAAGCTTCAATGGTCAAAATTGTTGAGCAAAGTTACAACATACTTAAAGCCTCCAATGATAACATCAAGGTAATCATTGACAAGTTTCAAGAACAAAGAGGAAACAAAGAGGATCGGCCGATGCACAGAGACAGGGATCAACTTCCAGAAGATGAAAATACAAAGGGAACTAGAGAAGAAGCCAAACAGATGGCAAACCAGGAAGCTGACAAGGAGCTGGCCGAACTTAGGGAAGCTGCTGAAAGAATGACCGAGCTGGAGATACGGGCGGCAGAGATTCTCAGAGACATTGCCTGACTGGCACCCCTAGTTTTTTGTTCCTGGTTTTATTGGATATGCGTTCTTGGCTTTCTGTTGTTTGAGACTGATTTGCTAGAACTACCTATTTTTTAATGGATGTTTTGTAACGCTTATATGCTTTAGTTCTCTTTTTATCTGTTGTAGGGTTTCAGGAACCCATCAAAACCTGTTTTCCTTAATCAAAAACAATTACTAGTATACACTTATAATAAAAAAAACTTCAAATAGTACATGAACAAGAGAAATGTCATATTTTTAATTAATATTTTAAGGAATAGTATATGGAGATGGTTCAAAGATATTAGAGATATTGGTCGATGGACATTTCATCTATTAAAGATATTGAAAGGTTTGAATGAGCCCACTAACCCCAACACCATAAGAGATGAGGTTAGATCGTGTCGTGAGTGACTTTGATGGAATGGATACCACTTAATTCTTTGACTCAAGCCAGAAATATCAACATGGATACCACAAAGTTATTTGGCTCTCAACGGAAGAATTGAAATCCCATATCAAATAGCTAAACAATTTATATAAGTTTGATACAAAACTCTCCATTGTATATACAATTTAACAATCAATAGTATATGCTAATAATAAAAAGAGTTGGATTAATAAATAGTGCACGAGCTAGAGAAATATCATGTTTTCAAGTAATATTTGAATGAATAGTACATGAAGATCGGTTCAAAGATATTAGAGATATTGTTAGATTGGACATTTCATCTATTAGAGATATTGAAAGGTTTTGAATGGGCCTATTAGAAATTTATTCAAAGGCCCTGACACCATAAGTGATGAAATTAGTAGAAAATTAATCAAAGGCCCTGACACCATAAGTGATGAAATTAGACACTATCGTGGACAACTTTGGTAAAATGGATACCACTTAATCTTTTGACTTTCAACCAAAGAAATCTCAACCCAAAAATGATACTCACATATTAAATAACTAAATAATATATATAAATTAATATCAAACCTTCTAATATATATAAAATTTAACAATTAACAACATATACTCAAATAAATAAATAAACTTCAATTAACAAATAGTACATGAACTGAAGAAATATCATGTTTTCAATTAATATTTTAATGAATAGTACACGGAGACTAGGCCATAGAGATTACTCCAAATACTCCTGATCACACATTATGCAACCTTCCCCTGTCAAGAGGCATTCTTAATTGTGAAACAAAATTGCAGTCTTTATGACAGCAAAAACCGAATCATTCATTCCCGGCATCGGACAAATCTCATAAATTTTCTTTCAATGTGGGATTAAAGAAAAAAGGATATAGCCTAATTTCTATGCATTGGCCTGTTTTTCTCTCACAAATGTTGTTGCGAACAGCGAAGATTGTGGGGTCATTAATGGTTGGAATGTTGGAGAGAGGTTGGCATATTCAGAGGTGCTGAATCATCCCCATTAATACTCTCTCTGCAAATCTCCATTATGACGATGACAGAGGCGATGGTGTCGGCAAATCTCAAACATGGCGTCCCCTTCGCCGTGTCTTTCGCCTCTGCTCTGAAATTGTTCTGAATCGCTCTGAATTGCCATTTCATGCCTGTACCTGCTAAAAGACACGGCCTTCATCACTCTTCTCTGCTCTGCTCTGCTTCTCGACTTTCTCAATGTTTAGGTCTGCCAGGAAATGATGATATTCTTCGTCATCAAATTCAGTCTTCCCATTAAATCTGATTTGGGGATCAGGGGACAGATATAAAGAAGAAACCCCATTTATCTGATTTGGGGATCAGACGACAGATATAGATTAGATCTGCTAGCAATGGACAACCACAATTTGACAATTCCCAGGTAAGTTTTGCTTGCAGACCAGACTGTCTCTTCATAATTGGTCAATTTCTTTTTCTTTTTGCACAGTTGAAACTCAAATCTATTGGCTGTTGAATCGGTGGGTAGTTTTATTAATAACACCATGTTTTCTTCTTCTGTAATTTAGTAGTCTAAATTTGTGAAGTGCATAAAAGGAATAAGGGAAAATGGTTAGATCAACCCTACATTATATATGTGTGGGGAAATATGGAAAACTTTTGTTTGAGTGTGTAAATATTGTTTTCATTGTATTGATGTTTGATTTTTAAAATTTGAAGCATATGAAATTTAGGTTAAGATGATTAGGTAGGGGAGAAGATCTAATAGTTGAGCACCTTAACTTTGTGATTCTCAAAACCTTATGTAGAAAATTCAAATATTTGACGAGTTCTTGTTTGTAACTTATAACTAAGATTTCAAAGTCATATCATTAATAGAGTTGGCTTGGGGCATGGGTTTGCTCTCCTTTGAACCCACGTTAGACTGTGAGGCTCATACTAATCGAATGCACATGGTTTGTGGGTGATTGTGTGCATCCTTAGGTGATTAGTCTTGCCCTAGCTCGCCGCATTTTTTTCCCAACTTGGTAGTAAGACCAAGGTAAGGTCGTTGGACACTGGGCTGGGATGTAAGGCTTGCTGCAACCAAAAAAAATTGTGGGAGAAAATCTAATAGTTGAGCACGCTAACTTTGTGCTTTTCAAAATCTCAAATGGAAATTTCAAATACTTGACAAGTTAGCTGCTTATAACTAAGGTTTGAAAGTCACGTCATCAAATATGATGCCACATCTAAATAATTTTTGCTAAGATGTTTAAAGTCATGTTTTATTGGTGCACTTATGTAACATCACATGATTTGTTTCTTTTTAGTTCCAAGGAATATATGTCATTTAACTACGGGCACTCATCACCAATTATACTTTAAAGTTGAAAAATTGGAGATGTGTGAAACGAAGAACAATAGGAAAATGCAGCAAAGAAAACCTAGCACTGAGCGCAAATACAACAAAGCACTGATTGAGGATAGAAAAAATCCAAGCACAAATTTCTCTGTGAATCTGGTTGCACCTGGTGATTCCCTTGTTGTCGACATTGTTTGGAACAAATTTGGAGTGAAATAAATAGATAAAACAGATCAAGAAAAGAATAGAGGCACGGTAAACAATTGCAGGGAACATGAGCCTTTGGTTTTTCCTTCTCCTACAATGGCACCAGATGCTCAAATAACTAAGGCCAAAATGGAAGGAGGATACCCTAAACAAATGCCATTAAAATCCAAAGCTAGATTAAAAAAATCAAGATTAGGAGCCCAATCGAGAGATGGTAATTATGGAAGATGGGTCTATGGAAAGGCAAGATGGGGAGTTTTCAAACCCAATGACAGAAGAAAAAATCTAAGATTGCAAGTCCAGTCCAAAGGAAATGTTCAATCATGGAACCCCTATTGACGTGGTTACAAAGAAGGGAAATGTTGCCACCTGTGTTAATCTTGGTGAGCTTATGCAAGAAGATAACCTGAGTAAAACCCTAGATATCCAACTCATTGGTGATATTGTTGAAATTACTAAAGAATATCAAAGTAAAATTGTCATTTTTTTCCTATGATGAGTTCCCTCTGAAACTAAATTCTACAAGTGGGCCTACCTAAATTGGGAAAGTAGGGGATGAGAGATTGATACCCTAAGAGGCCTTGGAAATGGCTATGTGTCTTGTATGTTTAAATTAGAAAAGCATGCCCAAGTTGTGTTGCAATATGTCACCTGGGTCATATCTGGGAAAATTTTTTACTACAAGCTTGGACATTCAGATTTCACCCCAAAGGCCCCTCTTTCTTGCATTACCCAATGTGGGTTGCATTGACATTCCTCAATCTAGCCTTTAGACCATTCTTAAAGGATATTGTTAAATTTTCAAGTCTTCGATTCCAACCAAGGGTGTGTGTTGAGGTAGATCTAAATAATTCATTGTCAGAATTTTCAGCCTAAGTATTGAATTGGTCTAGTTGTTAACTTGTTTGACAAGCCAAATGTGTGTTTTTACTATTGCAAGGAAGGTCACTTGATTCACAAATATCCTATCAAAAGAAATGAGTCAATCTAGCCTTTCAATTCTGCCTCATCCAGTGATGACGTGTCCTCTCCTAATCATGTTCACTCTTTGGCCATTGTCCACCATTCTTCCTCTCCATCACATGTCATGTCCAAAGAATCTCTTTCCTCTTCTACCCCTAATGATTCTTTAGTTTCTCTTGGAGAGTCAACTCCTTCCTTTAAGGATGTTGTCATGATAGATGGATGGACCTCTACTAGGAAGAGGAAAAAGACATCTGCCTCTTATGGTTGTCCTTCTCCTCCTCCTAAGCTCTGAGACTCTTCTCCTTCTCCTCTTCATTCCTCTCCTCAACCTTGTTCTCCTTCTCCTCATCACTCATCCCCTCAACCTCACTCTCATGGCTCCACCTCACCTTCCATGGCATTGCTCTAGATCCCCTTCCACCTCTAAGGATTGTATGGCCAAAGCTATTGAATTGAATCTTGATAATAGTTTTAGTGCATTGTCTCAGGCTGAGGATTCCCTTCATTCCCATAATGAACTTTAGAATCCTCTCTTGGAATGTTAAACGGATTTCTCTCCCTCCTCACAAGTATAAAGTGAAGGATATGGTTGTTAAATGGAAGTCGGATGTGATTTTCCTTCAAGAAGTTAAAATTAGTAATATTAAGCTTGATGCTTCATTATGCAATGTTTGGAGAGATGCTAGTTTTTTAGACACATCTCATAATGATGGTAGAGGTGGGGCTATTATTGGTCTTTCTCCATGGGTTGCTAAATACATCATCAATAAAGATGAGGATCCTTCTCATAGCTACATTTAGGCCCTCACCATTATTCAAAGTCAACTCATTCACTTTTTCTCAATATATGCCCCCAATCTTGCTAAGGATATAACTGAATTATGGAATTGGATGGCTAATAATTTTCCTAATGTTGATTGGATTCTAGGGGAAGATTTTAATATGGCTGAACATTCTCAAGATTTTAGCTGGCCCAAACAATTTAATCTCAACCGGGAAGAATTTGATAGTTGGTTATTTTGTCGTAACTCCTTGGGAGTGGTAGATCCTATTTATGAAAAATTAAATTGGTTTACTTGGTCTAATTGTAGAATGGGAGAGGATAGAAAGTTGATTAGGTTGGAGAGATTCTTCATATCCCCTATTTTACTGCTAGTTCAAGATTATGAAGGTTTGTGTGTTCAAGTGGACTCTTATGCTACTCTTTTTTATCACTTTCCTATCATTTGCAATATAAGTTTATCTCAAACTCAACATAATGACCACTCTCTTCCCTTCAAACTAAATATTTCCCATTGTAAAAATCCTACTTGTTTAGCCTCTCGTGTGGGGATTTGGAATTATTTTCCTAAACCTAAAGAAGGGGAGCCTTGGATTGACTAATGGTATACCACCATTACCCAATGTACTAATTTCTTTTGTTCATTTGGTAAATTAATGGCTTGGAAACATGGATGTAAGGAAAAATCCCTTCAAGGTAGACTTTTTCAAGATAGAAAACTCCTTAATGAGTATCCTTGCAATATTAGCATTCAAACTTCCATTACTACTACAAAAGCCCAATTGCATAAAATTGAGAAATATAAAGGACAAGGGGGTAAGGTCAGATCTAAACTTTATTGGATTAAAGAAGGAAACAAAGGCAGTAAATACTTTTCTTCTCACCTTAATTATGAATATAATAAAGAAAGAATTGGAGTGATAAGGGATGAACCTGACATTCTTTAGGCTAACACCTCTGATATATGCCATATCTTCAAATGTTTTTTGTGATTTTTTTTTAAAGATGATCAATGTATCCCAAGCCCTTTGCATACTACCATGCATTGGAAGCCTCCCATCCAGATTCAAATCATTGTCCTGGGACTGCCCTTGGCGCATCCATCTCTAGTTCCTCCAACCCCCTTTCAGATCCAAACACTATCCTTGCATCCACTTTATCCACTGTCAAGATCAACCACCAAGGCTATGGAGAATACAGTCTAACTGATGCTTTTGTTGTTGGAGCCCTTCCAACTGATCCACATACACATGGGTGTCCACCCAGTTACATTGAGCAAAAGCCACCTGAACTAATGCAATTGGGTCCTACCACATTTCTTTCTCCCGGCATTCCGAATAGCCAGGAAATAACACCTGATATCAATCAATGGCTCTAAAAAGATCCCACACCTCTTGAAAGTGGCCTCCTGAATCACTTCAAAGATAAATATTCCTCTACTCACAAATTGGTCACCGAAAAGTGGAACTACCTAGGAGGTGGACTAGGCTCTAAAGAACAAGGCATGAGAGCCCCCATTGTGCCCTCCAAACTTCAAAAGTACATTGGTCTGGGCTTTGAACATGATACATCTAGCCTTGGCCATGACATGACTGGGGGCACTAAAGAAACCAGTCTAACTTATCACATTCCCTTCGGCAACATACATGAATTCAAAGACATTCCAAAAGAGAAAATTGTGAGAGCCTATGACGATATTGACGATGACATCTTCCTTGGTAACTCTGTCCTTCACCAATTATCCCTCCACTTCATTGACCTTCCACTCCTCCATCCTGAACTCATTAACTAGGACCAACCAAGTGTCATCCTGATAGACGAGTTCAAAAGCATGGTCGCGCTCCTAAACTCCATGGGAGCTACAGATCAGAAACCAGATTGGGGGTAGACTTCCACACATGTATACACCTTGAACCCAGAAGCATACTTTGGGGGAGAGGAGGACTCTAGCCACAAAATTGAAAAGAAAAATAAAAAAGAAAAAAATGTATCTCTTAGTGAAAACCCTTCTGGGGAACTATCAGATCAGAAAAAATAAAAAATAAAAGGCGTATCTCCTAGTGAAAACCTTTTTGAGGCGCCAGGAGATGGAGATTCTCCTCTCCCTATCATCCATGATTACAAGTCAGAACAGTCATCTATTCTCATCAAGGAAACCTAGCCTATTAATCTGGGTACATAGGACCAGCCTCGCCTCACTCACATTGCAGCATCCTTGAGAGAAGCAGAAGAAATGGCCTTCATAGCTCTTTTAAGAGAATATCCAGACATCTTTGTATGGTCCTACTCTCACATGCCTGGCTTGGATCCAGAACTTGTAGTACATCATTTATCCGTGGATCCTAACATTAAACCTGTCAAACGAAACCTCTGGAAAATGCATCCCAAAGTTGCATTAATGGTCAAAATAGAACTTGAAAATCTCTTAGCAGCTAGAATCATCAGAGCAATAGATTACTCAGACTGGATTTCAAATATGGTCCCAGTCTCTAAGTTGGATAACTCCATCAGAATCTGCACCGACTTCCGAGATCTCAACAAAGCATGTCCAAAATATGACTTTCTATTGCCTAATATCGACATGATAGTGGACCTCACTGCCAGACATGAGATGTTGTCTCTCATTGATGGATTTTCAGGATATAATCAGATCTGTATAGTAGAAGAAGATCAGCATAAGACAACATTTACAACCCCATGGGGTACCTTCTGTTACAACATGATGCCATTTGGGCTCAAGAACGCTGGAGAAACATATCAGAGGGCCATGACCGTCATCTTTCACGACATGATCCATAAGATCCTTGAAGATTATGTGGATGATATATTGGCTAAATCAAAAAATAGAATGGATCACCTAAATGATCTAGAGGCAGTGTTTGATCGACTTCGACATTATGGTCTCAAGCTAAATCCAAAGAAATGTGTCTTCGGAGTTACGTCAGGAAAGCTCCTTGGCTTCATCGTATCACGATGTGGCATCGAGATAGATCCTAAAAAGGTTAAAGCAATCATGGAAATGCTTCCGCCAAAGACACTCAGACAGCTGCACAGTTTACAAGGAAAGCTTCAATCAGTGCACCGCTTCATATCATAGCTTGCAGACAAATGCCAACCTTTCACGCATTTGTTGAGGAAAGATCATAGTTTCAAATGGGATCCTATATGCCAAAGAAGCTTCGACAAAATCAAGGAATATCTAGAAAATTTACCTATCCTAGTGTTGCCTACACTAGGAAAACCTATCATATTATATATATCTTCAACAACAATAGCACTAGGGGCACTCCTGGCCTAGTTAGATGACAATGGAAAAGAGCGCGCTATCTACTACATCAGCCGCACTTTGGTGGGTTATGAGCTAAATTATACACCAATGGAAAAAGCATGCCTAGCAGTGGTCTTCGCCACTCAAAAGCTTCGTCACTACATGCTCAGTCACATAGTCAAGCTTATATCAAAAGTAGACCCACTCAATTATCTGCTATCTAAAACAACTCTCACAGGCTGCATGGCTAAATGGGTAATGCTTCTCAGTGAGTTTGACATCCAATATATCGACAGAAAAGTCGTCAAAGGTCAAGTCATCGTAGATCAGTTAGTAGACGCACCATTGATCAACGCATATCTATTAGTCATGGAGTTTCCTGATGAACATCTATGCATGATAGAAGAACAACCAGCCTGGAAGTTATTCTTTGATGGTTCATATACATCTCATGGTTCTGGGGTAGGAATCTTGTTTGTTACCCCACAAGGTGATGACATCCCAAAATCATTCAAACTGGGATTTCCTTGCACTAACAACATAGCAGAATATGAGGCACTGATTGCAGGACTTAGCATGGACATCCAGTGGAACATCATGGATATCCAAGTCTTTGGTGATTCTCAACTAATCATAAAGCAAGTGTTAGATGAATTCCAAACAAAAGATGATAAGTTGTTACCTTAAAAAGAGATGGTAGATAAAATGAAGGATCATTTCATCAATCTACAAATCACCCAAGTGCCATGTCTACAAAACAAAGCTTCTGATGCAATGGCTATGATTGGGTCTCTTCTAGAAATACCACGTGATGCAATGCAGTACGAGTTCTTGGTTGAGAAACTTCACGCGCAAGCTTATGAGAGTGATGACGTTAATCGGGTCTATGTCTTGGTTGGTCCTCAGTCCCCATGGTACCATGAAATCCATGCTTATCTAAATAATGGTATCATATCCCCCCATCTAACAAACATCCAATGCCAAAACCTTATTTGAAGAGCTTCCCGCTACACCATTGTAGCCGACACCTTATATCGTCGCGGTTATCACAATGTTCTCTCTAGGTGTTTAGATGAAGTTGAAGCTACCCAGGCATTGTGAGAAGTGCATGCTAGAATATACGGTGCCCACACAAGTGGCATGGTCCTAGCTAAACATCTTCTTAGAGTCGGGTATTATTGGCCTACTATGGAACATGATGCCTGTGAATTTGTAAAAAAATGCTTACCATGTCAGCAATGTGAAAATCTGATCCATGCACCAGCACAAGAGATACATCCTATTGCGCCTTCTTGGCCATTCTCATGTTGGGGTTTCGACCTCATTGGTAAGATCACTCCCCTGTCCTCTGAGGGACACAAATTTATCATCATAGCAACTAAATACTTTACTAAGTGGGTTGAAGTAATCCCACTTACCTTTACGATAGGCATCCAAATCTCCAAGTTTATCCTATACCACATCATTTTCCGCTTTGGCATTCCATCGACCATTTTCACAGATCACGGCTCACCATTTGAAAATCAGCATATGGTCGATCTGTGTGAGCGCCTCCACATCCATCATCGCTTCTCTATCCCATATTTCCCACAGGGTAACGGCCAAGCTAAGGTAACCAACAAAACACTTCTAAAAATCCTAAAGAAGGTTGTCAATGATACTGGTTGTGACTGGCACCTTCAAATTAATCCTACCCTTTGGGCCTATCGCACTTCCTTCTGCACTCCCACAGGCACCACTCCAATTTCCCTTGTCTATGGTGTTGAGGTTGTCTTACCAATTGAGGTCAAACTACCATCCTTACAAGTATCTCTCAAAGACCTAATCACGGATGAAGACTATAGAGTAGCAAGACTCACACAGCTTGATCTCCTTGATGAAAAGGGCCAGCAAGCATATGACCACTTGGTCATATATCATAATAGATTAAAGAGAAACTATAATAAGAAGATTCACCCACGCCAGTTCCAGGTAGGGGACTTTATGATCAAAGAGAATCAAAAAGTGGGCGCTAATCGGGAAAAGAAGGGTAAGTTTGAAGTTAAATGGCAAGGCCCATATATTGTCACTACATGCTTTGGTTCTAGGGCATATCAGTTATCTACTCCTGAAGGAGAACCCCTGAATGATCCAATCAATATCATTCATATCAGGCGCTTCTATGCCTAGCAGTTGATTAGTTATTCCAATTAATCTAAAAAATCCAAAAACATTGTAAAAAGTCTTGGAAAACTACTGTCTTAGTGAAAATCTGGTACACATACACCTTGATGATAGCAAAAAAAAATCAAAAAAAAAAGAGAAGAAAAAAAAAAAAAACAAGAAAGAGAAAAGAAAAAAAAAAGATCAAGAGAAATCACTCATCCAATGGTGAAAACTTGGCCATTAGGCGCCTTGGACAAGTATGTGTGGTGAAAACTTGGCAATCAGGCATCACACATAGTGGGCCGTATCATTATCTATCAAAATCTCGTTCTCCTCCATCTCATTCATTCCACTCCGCTTTGGCCTAATGCTTACCTATATTTCCTAGATGTTCCATTATCGCTCGCCTCAGTCAGCATTGGTCATCCTATCCTACATCCTGAGCTTTTGTACATATCCTTCCTGTATATAATCATTTGTCTCATTTGTATATATTTTTTCCTATCCCAATCCTTGAGCTTCAGTCCTATAAATATTATGTCTTTGTCAGTCTAGTCTTGTATCTAGTCCCACTTGTACATATCTCGCGTCCTTGGTCGATCTCCTTGCAGAAAGTGATCCAGTTCCATTCTGAATCCTGTGCTTCAGCAAGTTCCTTATGACAAAACCTTGTTTCATAAATTTGATCATCATCACATCTTTTTGCCAATCAGATACACACATGACCTCTCCATGGAAATGGGTCCTTGAGGGTGTATACTTCCTCTCATTGACCTAAATCCAATCATATTTCTGGAAATGGGTCCTTGAGGATGTATCCTTCCTCTTATTGACCTAAATATAGATCATCATCATCACTAGGTTCTTGTAGGATGTATCCTTCCTCTTGACCTATTCTCAATCTGATCATTATCCCATATCATTGATCTCTCTGGAAAAAGGCATCTTGTTATTGAATTTTTTATCTTGAAATTTGATTTTGGTTCTTGATTATCATTCCTGATTCTTTTTTATTGTTCTCCTCCTCAAAGTTGCCATGATTATTTATATCATGGTACACTATGAGTGGATGCACTTGGGATAGGGAACTTGATCTTTTTGATGTCTTCTTGTGAGTCAGTCGGATATGACCCTTGCATGTATGTAATCCATTTGGCTTTGCCTGCTGCACTTGGAAAATGTTGTTTGCTTGTGGGCTTTTCCAGCATCATTTACACCATGGTTTTTTCTGGGACCCATGTGTGATGCTGGGAAAACCCTCACATGTTTGTTGTGTCAATCCTCTGCAACACCGATGATAAGGCCTTGTGTTCCTAGTAACCTTGCATAGTCTCTAGCGTTCCTATATCAAAATAAGTGCTCAACTACATGTCGGTATTCCATCCTAGAATACCCCTCGGTCAAGCTTCAAGAAAAAAATTGCCCCCATCCCCTCCCCAACATAGAATTTCCTTTTTAGTCCAATAAAATCTTGTCTCACACCTAACCCTTCATCCTTGATGCACACCTGACTATCCCATCCCTCATTCTTCTATCCCCCCTTCCTTTTTCTTATATCCTATCTCTCCTGGCCATCTCTTTTTGAGATGCCTCCAGGGCTTCACCTTTTCTCCCTGTCACCCTCTCGAGGGGGCATCATCCTGGTCATCCTATTCTAACTCTATCCTAATTGTTACTCTAGGGAAACTTCATTGCCTACATCCACATCTTCGCGTCGTCTATTGTTTTAAACGTCTTCGAAATAGTGTTATTCTAACACTATGTCGAAGAGGGGCAAAATATAGACACCTAAATCTGATTAACACATCTAATCATATTTAGTGCCTTTTAGGACATATCAGCTAAGTAATTAAGCATTACCTAATTGACCTATGTCATCCCCTAACACTAATTAATTCAATTAATTGGCTATAGTCCTGATTAATTATTAAAAGCAGCCAATAGCTTAATAATTAATTAAAACCCTATTCCCCTATTATTGAATGAATGTTTTATTTATGTAATTCAATTCATTAATATTCCCTTTAACCCCTCACCTAACCTATCTCAACCACCTAACCCTAAGTTCAAACTGAACCCAACCCCTTCACACATGCTAACCTAACCAATCCCAACCCCTAACCTTGAGTTCAAACTCAACCCAACCCTTTCACACATGCTGACCTAACCAATCCCAACCACCTAACCCTGAGTTGAAACTAATCCCAACCTCTTCACACATGCTAACCCTTCATTATCCCCCTAATCACCCTTCTTATCTCCTAACCCTAATCCTAATTCTATCCCTAACCATGTCACATTCCTAATCCTTGATTAGGAACTCAACCCCCAAAATCAAAGTCAATAATCTCAATCCATGCTTATCCATAAGAATAAATATCTCTTACACCCTCATAAATATCCCTTACACCCTCATAAATAGCCCCATCCCTAAAGTATTCACTCTTATCCCTTGATTCATTTTCCTAAATGGTCACATTCCTCTCTACTTTCAACCCAATAATATTGTGACAAGTGTCATAATTTGATGCACTTGAAGAAGTATAATCCATGTGCTTTATTCTAGTGGCATCCTGGCCTCTCTTCAGCTTCGCATCTAAACCACCCATTTTCAACCCCATTTCCTATAAATATAAGGCTCATTCCTTCACATTTCATCCATATTTTGAAGCAACATCATAATGTCAGTTTTAGCTTAGATATTCCAATCTTGAAGAGTAAAGTTATATTGTTAGTTTAGAGAACATACCTTTGAGGCTTGGAGCACATCTTGAGCACACATCCATAAGTATGAACACATCAAAAGGGGAGCTTAGATTTGGTTTGAGGAGGTTTTCACTTCCTTGTTCCCTTATTTTTTAAGTTTTTCTTTTTCGGTTCAATCTTGTATGTAGCTTGTTTATTTAGTTGTAGAATTCTTTAATCTGATTATTGTGTTCCTTTACAACTAGATTTTCTTTGCTCACAGTTCCTTTTAACCTCAAATACACAAAGGAAGGAATGAAATTGATTAACCCCAAAGGAGGGATCAATGCTACCTTTGAGGCTTGGAGCACATCTTGAGCACACATCCATAAGTATGAACGCATCAAAAGGGGAGCTTAGATTTGGTTTGAGGAGGTTTTCACTTCCTTGTTCCCTTATTGTTTAAGTTTTTCTTTTTCGGTTCAATCTTGTATGTAGCTTGTTTATTTATTTGTAGAATTCTTTAATCTGATTATCGTGTTCCTTTACTACTAGATTTTCCTTGCTCACAGTTCCTTTTAACCTCAAATACACAAAGGAAGGATCAAAATTGATTAACCACAAAGGAGGGATCAATGTAGAAATGAATCAATCTATTGGAAATGAGAGCAAAGAGGAAGACCTTAGATTCCATTTATAGGAAAGAATGTGTGATAGATTTAGAAAGATTGAAATAAATAGGAGGAAAGTACTAACCTTAAAATTTTACAGATCTGAAGAATGCTATTTTTGGTGGTCTGCACTGAGTTTCTAGAAAATATACAACTAGATCTGGAACAGAAACGCAGAGACGGACAAAACCTAGAAATCTTTTTCTGATCTGACATAGTTTTGATTTGACCCTCAAGTCAATGTCACCATTGAACCAGAATTTCCAATCTCGACCTAGGGCATAATCAACCTCTAAAACCTCCGACAGAAAATTTGTTTTCGGATCCTGATAGTTTGTGAAAAAGGGTATCTGAATCTGCACTCTAATTCATTGTTCCAAACCTGTACCTACAAGAAAAATAATTTTTTTTTTGGGGGGGAAGGGTTTGCCTTGTTCAAACCCCAGTTTTGGAATTAACCTCAAAGTATAATTGAGATTGCATAAGTAAAACAAAGTAAATGAGAAAATTCACCTTGCTTGTATGGAAACCCTTGTGGTGGATTTGAATCTGTGGATCCACAAGTATGTATGCACCAAATGGATGTAGAATGTAGAGTGTAGAATGTAGGATGTCTCAAAACAATTGCTTGTAGATCTTCAACACCAATCTTGAATGGATCTTGGAATAGGAAGAGGCTTGGAGGAATGTGGATGAAGAAATCTTCAACAAGAGGGATCCATAGAGCTTGAATCCTTCAATGGCTATCAATGGATCTTCTTGATGAGTTGAGTGCTTGAGAAATGCTTGAATTATTGAGAATAGATGAATGCTTCAATGACTACTTGTCTTGCTTCAAATCATGCTTCTTCACCTTTAGATTTCACTTCTTAAGTCTTTGATAGTTGATGATCATGGTTAGAGAAAATGAGAGGAGAAAGCTTCCTTATATATGAATCTAGGGCACAATCTTCTAGAGAGGCCTATATAGGACAATTAAATTCCAATTAGTCCTATACCCCTAGAAAAGGACCTATATTAAACATAATTTAAGAATTATTTCTCTGAAGACTGAAACAGTCGACCCGAAAGCAGGAATTTATTCTTTCCAAAGCTCGACATCTGAAAACCCTGGGAACCTAAAATTTGGACCTTAGGTTAGAAAAATGTCGATCCTAACCTGGGTTGAGGTTGAGGTCAACCTTGACCTAGAAAAGTAAACTTTGACCTTGAGGTCAAAAATCCTAGTTTGCAGTTTAGGGTGTCAGAAACAGGCTGGAAAAAGTGGGAAATGGGGAAGAATAGGGGAAAAAGCCAAATCCAAGTCAGAGACCCATTCAAGGCACTTGAGATGACCCCAAACCACTTACTCAGAAAGATAAATCAGTCTACAATGGAATTGCTTCCATTTTTTGACTATACATTTAGCCCCCACTTTAGCAAGAGTATGAACTCAATGCAAACTCTAGGTAAAGGAGATCATAAAGAACAGATAATCTTATTGAATTCAAAAGGGACAAAGGAATCCTCAAGCCCTCAGGGACTTAAGTCTTTATCAAACCTAAGATCACAATAAGAGAGACATCACTACTTAAGGAGAAAAAGAGAGAGGGTGTGATTACCTCGCCCAATGAGAACTTATGTCCCATTGTGAACCACACAAGGAAACAATGCAACTGGAAAGATGGAGTTGAACTGCCTAGTGAATGTGGCTACTTACTAGTCAACCCATCAGAGAGATCCAGTCTTAAGGAAACCTTCTAACCTTAAGAGATCAAAGTGAGTAGAGTGTATGCCCCCACGTTAGAGTCATTTCTAACACTTTAACAGGAGCAATGGCTTGAACGAAAACATAAACAACTCTTCTGATTACATTTCCACTATGAGATGCCCCCAAACGAAGAGAAATCAAGGGAAATACCACATAAACATACAAAGAACACATAAGGGATCTACCTATTGTGGGGTCAGTATGATCATAGGATAATATGTATATATAGATATGATATTATTGCAAATGAATTGACATCATTCCCCAAAGAAAGAACTACAATCACAATGGAGGAAAGAGAACTCGAGTTACGAAGAAGAGTCTTTTTGGACCACAACATGGAGACCAAAAAGAATCAGTGCTACCATGTCGCAGATCCAAGCGGACTACACAAGGAAAACATTTATGAACAATAGCACAAGTACAACATATCATGAACACTACATATAGAAGAGTAAAGATACATATAGAGGAATTGTACAACAGGTTTGATTCCTTTATCACCTTGCACCAACAAAGTAACAAGGGTCGTATAAAAGAGTCTAACAAACATTTAGCAAACACATTACGGGAGAAGCACAATATAGTAGGCAAACAAAAAAAAGGGTTACCACGAAGGATAAGCCAATCAAGCGCATCACCTACTCTCCCCATCTTGGTTTATATTATTTAAGGAAGGTGAGAAACTCGCAAGAGGGACTATATCCAATACAGTAGGAATAATAGCCAGTTCCAAACAAGGATCCTCTTGAGAATCACGATGTTCGATACTAGGTGTAATTGTCAATTGAGTTGAAAACATATGAGGTAAATTAGTATCAAGATCGATGGTCTCATATTCATCACTAAGATTAATAGGATCATCAAGAGTATCCTCATTAACAAGATTAATTAAAATAGGATCTAAGATGCCAATAGGATCATCATACTCATTCATCTTAACATCATTATGAACATTAACTTCTTCCAACACATTAGGCATAAGTTGGTTGAAAGAAGGTAAAGAATTTTTAAGAACAAAAGCACAGGTTGTAGCATTAGCTCTATGCTTCTTACGACATTTATTAGAAGATTTGTTATATTTTTCTTTGTTTGACACATGTTGAGAACTAGGAGGAATACCAACTGGTTCCTTCAAAGGTTCTATAGGAGGATTGGTAGGATTTGCAATAGGCTGAGAAGCGACACTGGGAGGTTGAGTAATAGAGCTAGTTGTAATGGATAAAGGAGGTATAGAAGGAGTGGGCAGAAGACCACGGTTAAGATCTATCTGAGGCATTCTTAACTCAACAATCTTGTGATGTTTATAGGCTTGATATGAATGAAAAAGGTTGTCAAGGCGAGGAGGACATGAATTAGGTAATGAAGGCAAAAATAAATCAAGAGTAGCACAATCTCTAGGCCTAGAAGGTTGATACAAACTATGATTAATCATTTTCACTTCTCCATTATGAATGAAATTAAGACATTTATGAATAGGAGAAGAAATAGCATGCATATAAGTTATCCAAGGCAAACCAAATTTGACTTGAAATTGATCAGAAGTAGGAACGACAATGAAGGTAGTATCTACAACTTACCACAAAGTTCAACAGGAAAGTTAATAGAACCAAGTATAAGATAGAGAAAACCATTACAAGTTTGGATCCATGCATCAAATGTATCATAAAAATCACATTGGAAGTGGGTATGTGCAAGATCATGGGGGGCCAAAAAGTGGCGATGTGAAAAAAATTCACTTTTCACTCGTCCAAAAGCGCATAAAAATATTTGTTGACTTTTTAGTAGGCCTGGGTGTCAGTACACTTGGGCAAACCTAACACTAAAGCACAAGCCTAATCAGGTACTTGATTTTTCCGAGTACCTGATATTTTTGGGTACTTGAATAAAATCGGGTACCTGATTTTTTCGGATACCCGATTTTTATTTTTATTTTTAATAAATTTTTTTTTTTAATTTTTATTTTTTTTCAAATGAACTTTCATAGGACCCCTTGGGACACACTTGAGTGTTCCAATGTGTCCCCGGGGTCCTAGTACACATTCTCACGCGTTAGAACCCCTAGGAAGACCCCATGACCCCTTTTGAAATATTAGAACATTCAAGTGTATCCCAAGAGGTCGTAGGACCCCTTGGGACACACTTGAGTGTTCCAATGTGTCTTCGGGGGTAAAAGAGGGTCCAAGAGGGTCCTAAAGGGTCCTAGTACACCTTATCATGCGTTAGGACCCCTAGGAAGTCCCCATGACCCCTTTCGAGACATTGGACCACTCAAGTGTGCCCCAAGAGGTCATAGGACCCGTTGGGACACAATTAAGTATTTCAATGTGTCAAAAGGGGTCATGGAGTCTTCTTAAGGGTCCTAACACATGAGAAGGTGTAATAAGACCCATTAGGACCCTCTTTGACCCTCGGGGACACATTGGCACACTCAAGTGTGTCCCAAGGGGTCCTACGACCTCTTGGGATACACTTGAGTGTTCCAATGTGTCGAAAGGGGTTATAAGATCTTCCTAGGGGTCCTAACACGTGAGAAAATGTACTAGGACCTCTTAGGTCACTCTTTGATCCTCAGGGACACATTAGAACACTCAATTGTGTCCCAAGGGGTCCTACAACCTCTTGGAACACACTTGAGTGTTCCAATGTATCAAAAGGGGTCTGGGGACTTTCGATTACCCTTTTGAAATATTGGAACACTCAAATGTGTCCCAAGAGATCATAGGATCCCTTGGGACACAATTCAGTGTCACAATGTGCTCCTGGGGGTCAAATAGTGACCTAAGGGGTGCTAGTACACCTTATCACCATCGTAGGACCCCTACGAAGTCCCTATGACCTCTTTCGACACATTGGAAGACTCAAGTGTGTCCCAAGAGGTCGTAGGACTCCTTGGGACACACTTGAGTGTTTGAATGTGTCCCCAGGGGTCAAAGAGGATCCTAAAGGGTCCTAGTACACCTTCTCGCGTGTTAGCATCCCTAGGAAGACCCCATGACCCATTTTGAAACATTGGAACACTCAAGTGTGTCTTAAGAGGTCGTAGGACCCCTTGGAACACACTTGAGTGTTTCAATGTGTCCCTAGGGGTCAAACAGGGTCCTAAGGGGCCTTAGTACACCTTATCACATGTTAGGATCCCTAGAAAGTCCTCATGACCCTTTTGGAGATATTGGACCACTCAAGTGTGTCCTAAGAGGTCTTAGGAACCCTTGGGACACAATTGAGTGTTTCAATGTGTAGAAAGGGGGCATAGACTCTTCTTAGGGAATATTTAAACATTTAAATAGGTCAAAAGTGGTCATGGAGTTTTTCTAGGGGTCCTAGTACGCCTTATCATGCATTAGGAACCCTAAGAAGACCCCATGACCCCTTTTGACCCATTTGAACGGTCAAGTGTGTCTTAAGGGGTTGTAGGACCCCTTAGGACACATTTGAACATTCAAATGTGTCAAAAGGGGTCATGGGGTCTTCCTAGGGGTCCTAGTATGCCTTATCACACATTAGCACCCCTACGAAGTCCCCACGACCCCTTTTGACCCATTTGAATGGTCAAGTGTGTCCTGCGACCCCTTAAGAAAAATTTCAACATTCAAATGGGTCAAAAGGGGTCATGGGGTCTTTCTAGGGGTCCTATTACGCCTTATCACTCATTAGGACCCCTAAAAAAAAATATTTAAACATTCAAATGGGTCAAAAGGGGTTATAGGGTCTTCCTAGGGGTCCTAGTACACCTTATCACGCATTAGGACCTCTAGAAAGACCCCATGACCCCTTTTGACCTATTTGAATGGTTAAGTGTGTCTTAAGGGGTCGTACGACTCCTTAGAACACATTTAAACATTCAAATGGGTCAAAAGGGGTCATGAGGTCTTCCTAGGGGTCTTAGTACACCTTATCATGCATTAGGACCCCTAGGAAGACCCCATGACCTCTTTTGAGCCATTTGAATGGTCAAGTGTGTCTTAAGGGGTCGTAGGACCCCTTAAGACACATTTGAACATTCAAATGGGTCAAAAGGGGCTATGGGGTCTTCCTACGAGTCCTAGTATGCCTTATCACACATTAGGACACCTAGGAAGACCCCATGACCCCTTTTGACCTATTTGAATGGTCAATTGTGTGTTAAGGGGTCGTAGGACCCCTTAAGACACATTTGAACATTCAAATGTGTCAAAAGGGGTTATGGGGTCTTTCTAGGGGTTCTAGTACACCTTATCACGCATTAGGACCCCTAGAAAGACCCCATGAACCTTTTTGATCCATTTGAATGGTCAAGTGTGTCTTAAGGGGTCGTACAACCCCTTAGAACACATTTGAACATTAAAATGGGTCAAAAGGGGTCATGAGATCTTTCTGGTGGGTCCTAGTATGTCTTATCACGCAATAGGACCCCTAAAAAGACCCCATGACCCCTTTTGACCCATTTGAATGGTCAAGTGTGTCATAAGGGGTCGTAGGACCCCTTAGGACAGATTTAAACATTCAAATGGGTCAAAAGGGGTCATGGGGTCTTCCTAGGGCTCCTAGTACGCCTTATCATGCATTAGAAACCCTAGGAATACCCTAGGACCCCTTTTGACTCATTTGAACGGTCAAGTGTGTCCTAAGGGGTCATAGGACACATTTAAATATTCAAATGGGTCAAAATGGGTCATGGGGTCTTTATGGTGGTCCTAGTATGCCTTATCATGCATTAGGACCCTTAGGAAGACCCCATGACCCCGTTTGACACATTTGAATGCTCAAATATATCTTAAGGGTTCGTAGGACCCCTTAGAAAATATTTGAATATTCAAATGGGTCAAAAGTGGTCATGGGGTCTTAATAAGGGTATTAGTATGCCTTATCACGCATTAGGACCCCTAGGAAGACCCCATGACCCCTTTTGACCCATTTGGATGGTCAAGTGTGTCTTAAGGAGTTCTAGGACCCCTTAGAACACATTTGAACATTCAAATGTGTCAAAAGGAGTCATGGGGTCTTCCTAGAGGTCCTAGTACGCCTTATCACGCATTAGGACCCCTACGAAGACCCCACGGCCCTTTTTGACCTATTTGAATGGTCAAGTGTGTATTAAGGGGTCCTACGACCCATTAGAAAAAATTTGAACATTCAAATGGGTTAAAAGGGGTCATGGGGTCTTTCTAGGGCTCCTAATGCGTGGTTCTAGGGGTCCTAATGCGCCACAGATTAGGACCCCTAGAAAGACCCCATGACCCCTTTTGACCCATTTGAATGCTCAAGGGTGTTCTAAAGAGTCGTAGGACCCCTTAGGAAACATTTGAACATTCAAATGGGTCAAAAGGGGTTATGGGCTCTTCCTAGGGGTCCTAGTATGCCTTATCATGAATTACGACCTCTAGAAAGACCCCATGACCCCTTTTGACCCATTTGAATGGTCAAGTGTGTCTTAAGGGGTCGTAGGACCCCTTAGGATACATTTGAACATTCAAATGGGTCAAAAGGGGTCATGGGGTCTTCTTAGGGGTTCTAGTACACCTTATCACGCATTAGGACCCCTAGAAAGACACCACGACCCCTTTTGAGCCATTTGAATGGTCAAGTGTGTCTTAAGGGGTCGTAGGACCCCTTAGAACAAATTTGAACATTCAAATGGGTCAAAATGGGTCATGGGGTCTTTCTGGGGTCCCAATACGCCTTATCACGCATTAGGACCCCTAGGAAGACCCCATGACCGCTTTTGACCCATTTGAATGGTCAAGTGTGTCTTAAGGGGTCGTAGGATCCCTTAGGACACATTTGAACATTCAAACGGGTCAAAAGGGATCATGGGGTCTTCATAAGGGTCCTAGTACGCCTTATCACGCATTAGGACCCCTAAGAAGACCCCACGACCCATTTTCACCCATTTGAATGGTCAAGTGTGTCTTAAGGGGTTGTAGAACCCCTTAGGACATATTTGAACATTCAAATGGGTCAAAAGGGGTCATGGGGTCTTTCTAGGGGTCCTAGTATGCCTTATCACGCATTAGGATCCCTAGGAAGACCCCAGAACCCCTTTTGACCCATTTGAATGGTCACGTGTGTCCTAAGGGGTCATGGGACCCCTTAGGACATTCAAACATTCAAATGGGTCAAAAGGGGTCATGGGGTCTTTATGGAGGTCCTAGTATGCCTTATCACCCATTAGGACCCCTAGGAAGACCCCATGACCAATTTTGACCCATTTGAATGTTCAAATCTTTCCTAAGGGGTCGTAGGACCCCTTAAGAAAGATTTGAACATTCAAATGGGTCAAAATTGGTCATGGGGTCTTGC